>OZ034978.1:11819952-12384952 GCA_964030785.1 Siderastrea siderea | reverse complement strand
TGTGATTGCAAAATTATTAAAAAGATAAATTCAAGATAGCTATAAGCTAGTTCGCCTTTTCAGAAGGAAGTACAAATTTCAGTTGGCAACAACATTGCTACTTTACGGGGGTGTAAAAGGCATTTGAGATTCTAAAGCAAAAAGGGACAAAGAAAGTGCATTGGTAGAACGTACACATGACGAAAAAGTATTTTAATACACTAGGGGCCACGTCCTTGGGACTAGTCCCATAAAACTGCTTATGTCATTATGTAGAAATTTAAGTCGCAGAACATGAGTTAAGTTTTATCCAGGGCCGTTTTAAATTGGGATAATTAGGTGGGACTAGTCGCAGGGAATTGCGTCTCGTAAGTGTATACACACCACAAACTTTGCTTCAGGGTTTCGTCCCCTCACTGGTCCCTGAGGCCAGTCCCTGGTACCTGTCCCCTAGTGTATGCCGGCCTTTATGGTCACACATGAATGTATCAAATCCTCTTTTTGTGTATTTATTATAAAACAACAAAACATTAAAGCATCACTTGCACAGTGTTTGCCTTTATGGTCACACATGAATGTCAAATGAAAAACAACATTAAAGCATCACTTGCACATTGGGCAAAACCACTTCTTTGTTTTGGGTTTCCCCTTAAGACCCACGCACTGAAGATGAAACCACTCTACGCTACATTCTGCTCCATCGCAGCCAACCATCAGGCCATACTCGCCTTGGTTACATAAACAGTATAAGACCTCTTCATCTGCAAATTAATAGTGTGGTGTCTTAATAAATGTTGATATTAAAGATATTTTAATATTGTATTCCTTGTTTGCTGTCTGATACTGATTTTCATGGAAATGTGTGGTACATACCCTGACACTCGGGACAAACCCATTCCATGGGTGGAGGGTGTTTCAACCCAAGGCAGTCTAGACAGTATGTGTCGCTACATGCAGCTGAACAAGCAAGGTCTGCCTTGTTGCTGCACACAATACAAGAACCAATACTAGCATCATCTGCAAGATAAGGAAAAAAGTACCCAAAGCATTAGAAGTGAAAATTTTAATACATCTGAACCAGATTAAAAGAATGATGACATACCCAAGTTGTTCTTCTGCTTGTTCTTTCTAGTATGTGCCGCTTGTTTCCGTCTTTCATTTATACCATGGTAGTGATCCAGATGCCACTCCACCTCTTGGGCAGGCAACAGAAGTTTCTCAGTCAGCTCTTCTACTGGAGTACCTTGGGGGTAATTAATAGAAGGAGACTGATTGACTGAATGGCCATTGAAATTATTGGCTACTAAGTATATTATCACATTACTCACTGTTAGTTTTAGCTGCAGCCTTTAACTTTACGCTAGGTGGTGACATCATTCTTTGTTCACTGTTATCAGTACACAGCAGGTCTTCGGGCTTCATAAAGCTTCCAGGCCTTTTCGGGTCAGGGACAGGAATTGGCAACCAGGTAACTGAGGGTCCACCTTCATACCATTTCATTTCACAGCTGGTTTCACCATTCTTGCATCGCGGATGAATACATTCAGGTTCCCCACAGAGAGTTAAATGAAAGATGTAATTGCATGGTACAGTCTTGCTCATGTGCCGGTTGCGTACATCCCAGATTTCTTGAAAATACCTGTGAAGGTCTGGATCGCTGGTTTCAAGTAGCTGTTTGTCCTTCTTGGTGCCTTTGAGAAAGGTGAGTAGCTTTTGGCGGCGTGACATATCAGACTCTGCCCCCTTGAAGAGTTGCACTGGGCTTCCACAGCAGCTAGACCCTTGGACCCGGTCAATGTACACCTCAGTGGCAATTTCCAAATTTTGCTTGAGCTTTTCCTTGTCTAGTCCACCAGGGCCATAATTGCTTCCACTAAGAGTCGACGGAATAAAAAGGTTGGCGTGTGCTTGAGAAAGCCCACCGTTCATTAATTCCACTCGGTTTAAGTATGACCCTCCGCTGTGACGGGACGTCACAAGAGTAGCAACCTTAGCGTGTTTAACATGTCGTTCTGTCCAGTAAAACTGGACTTCTACATGGCTTGGCCCTTCGTCACTTGCTCCATCAACGCGAATGCAATCTATTGGCCTGTTTGCCATCCATGGTTGGAGATCTGGTGAATTCTGCAGGAATTCCAAATCAGCCGCATGCTGAGCTGCATTCTTTGGATAAGTGAAGTGGGGCTTAACGACGCCCACACATGCCTGCTTGCTGGTGTCAGTTTCCATAAACAGGTATGAAGTGGTTTGGATCACTGAAGGGTAATTATTAACAAAGTCCGTTCGTGTTGTCAGGGCTGGCCTGTTAGTGAGAGTTATGGTTTTAGAGTGCTTATGATCATACGTTGTATCAAGTCTAAAACCAGACTGGTCATCACGGTTTAAAAGAACTTTGTTGCTGCCTTCCTTCAGTTGAATATAATCAAGCCCTCTATACAAAGCACAACTCCAGTGTGCATCCGGATTTATTCGAACAGAGAACCCCTTTCGAGCCCGCCTGCATGTTATCTTCGCCACATTCTGGTATCGTTTAGAGGAGAGATGCCTCTTGTTCCGGGCATAGCAAAGCTGTACTATGCTTCCGTAACCAATTTTCGTACCATATTTCTCTTCAAGATGGGCTTGTATAGACTTATAAGTTACTTTCTTTCCACGTCTCCTTTCCCCATCGAAAGTCAAAAGTCCAGTTCTCCTCCATGCATCTGCTCCAACTTTTTTGCTTTCTACAAATTCCTCCATGTCCTTTCCAATCGTGGGAAACTTTTTCTGTAACCGACTTGCTGATGGAGGGATTCTACGTTTAAGAATGCATGTTTTGGCTATTTCTTCAGCCATTTTTCTCTCTGCTTGCCGCTTAATGCGCAACCTTTCAGATCGTATTTTCCTTAGCGTTTCCTCCCCAAGCACATCTGCAATTTCCACTTCTTCCCAGTGTTGATCTTCATCATTGTCAGAATCCACTTCAATTTCTGGGCCATCTAGGGAACGCCTCCTTTGCACCTCCAAAAAAGCTTGACGTGACACCTCAACACGCATTTCTTCATCGAATGTAAGATCACTTGAAGGCAAGTGGTCTGTGAAGTCAAGAATCACCTGATTGAGCACTTCAGAAGTATAGTTCCGCAAGTATTGACTGACCTCCTCAAAAAAGGCAAACCAATTTAAGTCATGGTCCCTCAACCAGCTCAACAGAACATCATTGGATGGTGCTGGATTTGCTAATATTGCTGTTTTGCTAATAGCATCCGGATCGTATGAATTATTCGGGCTGCTGGGTGTGGTAGCTAGCTGTGGTGCTGGGTCCGCTATTGCTGTTTTGTTAATAGCATCCGGATTAATTGAATTACTCGTGCCACTGGGTGTGGTAGCTACTCCAACAGTAGATTCGCCACTGGCATGGGGATCATGCTTTCTACTGGATGTGTCAGCATTTTCACTGGGATTAGTAAGATCTGGAGGCTCAACATCTTCCACATTGCTATCATCACATACATCATCAGTTGACATTATTTCACACGCTTCAACGTCGAAGTCGACATTGTCCTCCCCTTCTTCATTAATGACATCTTCTAACCTAAGGGACCGCATCAAGGCTTTGTCTTCAATCTCTGCAAGCTCAATAACGGATTGTCTAATCTCTGCTGCTTCTTGAAGAGCCAGACGTACCTTTCTACTCAGATCCTTGTATGATCCAATTCCATAAACCTTCCGAGCCTGTTGTGATGTAAGTCCAGCTGCCTCGCATGCAGCAAACTTGAGAAGTGTTCGGTCCTTGTCACTGGATGCTAGTTTACAGAGTGCTGTGAGAGTGTTTTTATCTAAACCTGGAACCTGTTCAGGGGCAACCAGCTTGTTAATCCAGTGCATCAGTCGCTTGTAATCAACGGACGGGCAGTACTCAGTTACATGAAGTTGAGAACCCAATGACCTTTCAAGTGCAAATATTGCAACTGGTAGCTGAAGCAGTCTCCTAACAGCTTTGTCCGATTTGTATTTGTTACTAGGAAAGAATTTGTGGTACAGGTCTGAAACTTTGACAATTCCTTTGTCCAGAATATAGTTTGCAATTTCAATCAGAACGTAACATTCTTTGCAACTGACAGAATGATGCTGCTGGCAAAATCTTGTTCTAAAACTGACAAATTCAACGAGAGTAAACATGTTAAGTTTTGATATATACAATGAGTTTTCAACTCGACAAGAGGCCACATTCCCCAATGTTGACCTTGTTAAAGCCACGAATGTTGAGTATTTGCCAGCAGCGTCTATCCTAAAAAATGAGAGCCATCGCAAGTTTGGTTATTATCTCCAAGAATCTGAGAAACCTCCGGTGGTGTAAAGGGTGCCTCATCTGATTCCATGGCATGTTGAAGGCCATCAGGGGGGTCCAGTTGTATACAAGAACTGCTGGCTGATGGTGTACAGGTTTTCTTTGCTGCTTCAACGGAGCCCATGCCTTGTTCGAGGCCATCAGGGGGGTCCAGTACGGAGCCCATGCCTTGTTGGAGGGCATCAGGGGGGTCCAGTTGTATACAAGAACTGCTGGCTGATGGTGTACAGGTTTTCTTTGCTGCTTCAACAGAGCCCATGCCATGTCTGAGCGCATCAGAGGGGTCTGGTAGTCTACAAGAACTGTTTGGTGTTATCTTGGCAACTAAAGGACCTACTACAGTAGGTTGTTGGCCATCAACATGCTCTGGCTTCTTATTGGAAACTTGGGGAAGGAATCTTGTGATTTTTGCATGACTTGCGTTCAAGGATTTTGTCTTTGCATTTTGCTTTTCACATTTTCTTTTCTTGGTCTGGAGCATGGTGAGTTCTTCCTGTAGTTTTCTTTTTTTTCCCCTCAATTGCGAAATCTGTTCTGTTAAGGTCGCAGCCTGGCCAAACTGTTTCACATTGACATGTTTTTCGCGCTGCCTGGTCAGAAGTCCCATTCAGTGTTCTCCCTAGTTTTCAGGGTAACAGGTAAGTCAGTTTTTTAGACCGGTAAATCAGCTCTGTTGAACTACTTTTCTGCCATAACCCTGAAGTGGAAGTATCACGATGAGACCCGGAATGTTGCCTGCACGACAATAGGCTCGAACACGTCTCAAGAATCCTACAAAACACTTGACGTTTGCGATTCCTGTTACAAGGAACGTATAAACGTACAGATAAACGTCGAGAAGAAAAAGTTTAAAGCAGCCTCAAAAACGTACAGAGAAATACATCCTTACAAAGGCTCCAACTAAGATCGTCAAGAAGATTCAATACTAACAGCAGCTTACGAACAAACCTGACCAAACCAACGTACAGATAAACGTCGAGAAGATAACACTAATATCCTATGATAATGCTCGTACGAAGAAATGTCAAGGAGATACAACTAACAACATCTCAATTAGGAATACACCTAATTGCAAAAACGTTGTTGTGTAAACAGCATATACTATGAATGATACGACCGAATGGTTTTCTGAAAAGTGGGTCTTGCTTCTTTTCTCGGGCACCGTTGAGATAATATTAACACAGGATACCCAAATCTAATCCAAAACCGTCTTAGCAATGAAAATATCTTGGATATCTATATGGAACTGAGTAGCAAGCTTGTCAGTGCTGTCTTCCCAGAATTCCATCGTGTCGCATCTTTCATGGTTTAGACTTTGCACCCAACAACGTTTTGTCAATCAGGTGTATACTAACACACGGACAAACGTCGAGAAGATAACAATAATATTTTTGAAATGTTCTAACGTACAGAGAAATGTCGACAGTCAAGAAGAGAAGATCAACACTGACGAATATACTATTTATCGCACGGAAAATGGCAAGAAGACTAATACCTTAGGAAAGGACTAACATATTGAGAAACAACGACTAACATCAACAACAACTAACATCTTACGACAGTAGAAACGTGCGGAGAAAGGTTGAGAAGATGAGACTATTATCTAACGAACTTAGAAACGTCGAGATGAAATCACTTTTCATAATCCAATAATAAATCTTTTCACAATCCAAAACTGTTGGATGTTACCAATCCAGGCCTTAGTATGTGGTTCTAACCGGTAACAAGCAGTGCTACGAGCGGTAAATTTTACCGGTTACCGCCTGATAAGGAGAACACTGCCCATTTGTGTGTCAGTATCAGTTAAGTCTTCTTGAATCTCTTGTAGTCTTTTTACTTTAAGCGAGTCACTTATATACTCTCTCTTCTGTGCTCCAGCACTCTCTCCAAATTGCTTCGATCTGGTTGTCTTTTTCTTGTAATTGTACCCACTATTATGTAACATCTGGCGTGCCAAATTGCATAGATTTTGTTTGTCATTTACAATACTAGGGTCATCTAAAGCTAGTTTCAAGGCTGCTCTGTTGAGTTCTGTATAGTAACTGAACATCTTATGATGAGGGTCAATCTTTGAGGTGTCATATATCTTACTCTTCTCTTGAATTTCCTTCTCGTCAATCTTAACTGTTACAAATGTCTTCTGCTCAGGCATAACCTAGAAAGGAGACCAGAAAACGAGTTCTGGTATTTGACTTATAGAAAGCAAGAACTGGTACTGTAGTCTATAGTTGTTTTAGTAGGAAGCCATTACCAATTACTTCCTTTGAATCGATAAGGATACTTATTTATTTTTATGTTTTTGCAATGTACCAGCTGACAGGCGCCAACATGTCGCAGGATTCGTGAAAGGCTGTGAGGGTTTCTACTATAATAATATTATTATCATGGTCCTCATAGATTGATCTTCACAGGTAATACTAAGTGAAACAATTTTGGACCTGTCAAACTATATACCATTTAAAATAAGGTAAGACCTTCATGTTAAATTTAAGAAAAAAAACACAAAACAAAAAATTGTTTTGAAGAGCAACTTGCCTGCACCTCAGGGCCAATCGTTAAACTACCATTGTTCACAAGAATTGTAGATTGGTGAGATCTTGCAATTGTACTTGAAGAAGTATTCACAACCTCAGATGACCTGGAATCAGCTGAACTGGATGACGAATTTCTAGCAAGCTGATAAAATAATGGTTAAGATAAAGATGAGCATTCAATGGAAGTCTTATCTTTAAAAATAACTTTCACTTTTTACTCCTTTTTCAGACTTTGAGCCCTCCAAAATTTGCATCCAGGTTAAGTAAATATTTATACATCCTGGTTGCTAGAGAAATAATTGAGAAAAGCAATACAAACAACGAAAAAGAAACCCTTTTGTAAAATGTAAATGTAAAATTCAAAACAAAAATATTCCATACCCCCACCACAGAGAGAATTGAAAATTGCAGAGGGTGGGGAGGGTCAATATCTTGATTTTCCAGGGGGTAAACATCCACATTTTCATACAAACACTACATTTGTCACTTGGAAATTACAGAGGGATGGGGGATCCTTTATCAAATTCCCTTCATGGTAGGGGTATGGTTTATTTTGAAGTTACACAATGAAAGTAAATAGAACACAAAAAAATATTTAATTACACTGGGGAACAACCACCAACGGATTAATATGGCAATGTGATTCTTTATGGAGACAGAGTTAATGCACTAGAACACAGAACCTGTCACACCAAACAAGAAACAAGTGTACATCATCATGGGAGTTCTGGGTAATTTTCTAATATAATATAATATAATAACATAACTGCAGAATGGCCCATGAAACATAATCAGGATAAAAAAATGATATGATACAACATCTAATAATGACAAACATCTAATACAGTTCTTTAATAAGTATGTACTGTACCTTAATATGTTTTAAAATGAGTAGAATGTCCCCCACAGCAGTTATTCCAATTTCACGGATGCTCTCTTTGTCAATATCATCAAGCACATCCTCTGCAATGCTTAAGAAGAAATTTTAAAAAAAACATCAGATCAACTGTTAAAAAAGCCTTGACCTCAAGAAGGTCCAAAATCCCCCCTTCCCCCTTCAAAAATAATTATTATTATCCTTGGCTAGAAATAATTAATCATTTTGAGGTAGAAAGAGGTAACAACAAAAAAATTGAAAGAAAACTTTAGCATTATTTGTAAGTTGAGGTTCAATAAAAAAGAATAAGTACATATACTGACATATTTAATGTTCATACATTATATATTAAATTTTAGCCAGCAATAAAGAAAATCAGACTTAAATTAATACTAGATAGAAACAAATTATGCTTGATTATCTGTATTTTTCTACTTTTCCATTCTAAAAGAACACCTTATATTTCCAGGCTGGTTTTGTTCTAAATAAATAAATGTGCTTTTTTGCAAAATCTCAACCTGGTGTTTATACTGTATTGGAATATCAGAATTTATTCTTTCATATTTAATAGGCACTCGTTGGTTTGTATCAACGAGTGAGCGAAGCCGTGGCTTTTCACTTTTGTTTTTCTTAGGAATACCGAGAGAGTTTCAAGGTAAACGTTTGAATTATAAAAAATTATAAAAAATAGCTTTTTATTAGCTACGCCAAGAAATGGCTTCTGTGCGAAGCGCCGCCAGCCTTGAATGAAATCTTTAACGGCTGAAGCCTTGCAAAAAAGCCAGGCTGAGAAGATATAACGATTAATTCTTCCAAAAAGCGTATTTGTTGTATTGTGTACTTACCGATTATCAACGAAAAGCTTAGCATACTCCTCAGCTCTGTCCTTTATTCCAGCATTTGAAAAAAAAGCTTTCCATCTAGAGTGTCAGATGAAAGTGAAATCACATATTAAACGGAATTCGCGCAACAACAAAGCGTAAATATAGTCTCGGGATAAAGGTCAAAGTGTTTTCTTTCAAATGCCATCAGGCTTATCAATGGATGCATTCATTTACATAAGGATATAAAAGGATTGTTGACACTTACCTCGTCACGCTATCCTCTTTGGTAGCCATGTTGGATCGCTGCTTGTGAGGAATGCACCCAGAATCCTTTGCACACAGTCTCCTCGTGAGCGCTTTGTTTTTGGAAATTTCCCCGGGGTTCCCCGGGGGTATTTTAGGTGAGGCAAATTTGAGGTAAAGTCCCTGGGGGTCTGGGCATAAAATCATCGCAAAGCTGCAGTAATTCCCCCGCTATTGCCCGACAAAATCCCCGCATGTCGCGGGGGTGGGGGGGCGGGGGAAACAAATGACTAGTGCATTACTGACACGTCTGGTAAATGTTACGTCAACTCTTCAGCGGAAATGACACAGATCGACACTTTGAAAGCATCAAGGCCACGACATAACTTCCCTCTAGCGACAAAAACGAAAACAAAACGAAAAACTATTCAAACTCACGCTTTTTCGAGGCAAATCTCTTCACAAACTCTTTCTCTGCTTGCCATTCTAGTTGAAGTCCCGGATGTTGAGAAAAATTCTCAAGAGGACACCTTTATACCACCGCCTTTGACAAGAATTTTTCTAAGTCTTTGGCCAGGCCAAGATTCAAGTCCAATTTTGCTCTGTCCGCTTAGAAAAGATCCCTAAGACCTACTTTTCGAGGCCAAAGACTTGTTACCACCTCGAGCAAAGCCCACAATATCAATCCCTGCAAATGGACCCGAGTCAAAGACCCGTTAAGTTCAAAAAGCAAAACAAACTGCAGGTAAGATATTAGACGACGCATTACCAGCAAATCGTAAGACTTTTTCCATCACTAGGCTTCATGATGCCTTCAGGAAAACTTTGCTCAAGGCAGCCAACTGAAAATCTAGATCTATTCATTTCAATCTGAGCGAAGACCGCTCCAATTCAAAAATGTCGTTAACTTGCGTAGGAGAGAGAGACAGAAAGAGAATGGGCCAGAGTGAAGAGAAACCCTACCCGGGGAAGGAGGAGGGGGGGGGGGGGGTACATACAATACATACATACATACTTTATTATAGCTCCCAAAGGGGCTCTTCCGCTATAAATACACAAATAATAATAAACTAATAACAAAAAATATATTATAGAAAATACTAATCTCTAAAAAATATAAAATACTATTGTAAGAATTAAAAATTTCGAAATAATAAAAGCTAATAACGGGGAAATCTCTAAAGTTTTAATAAATAGTTATATAAATTCTTCTTGAAATGCTTTGTGTCCCTAGTTTTCTTAATATCGTCTGGGAGGTCATTATATGACTTGGCGCCTCGAAAAGCAAACGACCGCTGACCTATTTTTAATCTACATTTTGGTAAATTCAATTCATCTTTTTTCCTAGTATTTCTATCATGTATTTTTGAGCGTTTTATAAATTTATCACTTAGGTAATTTGGCATTTGCCCATGTAGACATTTATGAACCATTACTAAATCGTTTAAAAGCAATTTATCTTTTACACTTATCCAATTCAAAGATTTGAGGCCTTCAGTAATATGGTCATACTTTTTCAAACCTAAAACAATCCTACATGCAAGGGTAGAGTGTGTCCGGGAGAAAAAAAAAGCCTGAATAGCCTAACACTCTGTTATATATATATATATATATATATATATATATATATATATATATATATATATATATATATATATATATATATATATATATATATATATAAATGATTGTCAAAATGACTACTGCAGGGACTGATCAAACAACGTGAAAAGAACACAACACCACAGTCAACAAGACCCGGCATGATAAGCGCTCATGACTAGAAGGATGTACGTAGGATGGTACGTAGAATTGTACGTAGCGGATGGTACTGGCCATCCCTCGTTCGTTTCACCACAGCATTCGGCATGTTTAGTTGAGATCATATCATTTTTAGGCCACAAACACGCAGTACGTGTTTGTGACCGGAAATCATTTGATTTCTAGCTCTTTCTGGAATGGATCTAGTTACAGCATTTATGAGATGGGTGATCTCTCACTAACTCTCATTGTGTTGGTGGCTACGATACGCTGATGAGCTCCAATAAGAGCGAAACAACGTTGTCCGTATCTGCCTTCTAGTCATGAGCGCTTATCATGCCGGGTCTTGTTGACTGTGGTGTTGTGTTCTTTTCATGTTGTTTGATCAGTCCCTGCAGTAGTCATTTTGACAATGATTTATATTTTTATAATTTTGACTGATCACGATCTTTTTGATCCAACGTTTAGCCAGGTTGATCGTACACGGTTTTTGCAGTGGTTTTATACCCTAACTTCGTAATAGATATATGATTAGTACTTAGTAATGTTATTTTATTATTTGTAAATCTTTCCTTTTTTTTCTCGAAGATATTAGCTTTTTAGCTACCCTGTAAATTCGAGATATAATAAAGTCATGTATGTATATGTAAGGATTTAATAGTCAATAAAATTTGCATTTACCGTTTTAAATACTAACATTGATACTGGCGTGACATCTCCGGGAAGCCTGGATTCAACCTCGTTCCCAGGGTCCTCTCTCTTCACCTCTCGAAGAGAGAGCAGTACGCGGTTACCAAGCTGTTGTTTTCTTTTGGTGTTGTTTTGCTTCCAAGTTAAGAAGGCATTGGGAACGTTTGATGCACGCACAATACAAGTTGATTCCTGAGGCTTTTAGCTTTGTGGAGGGATATTTGCGTATCATTTTTTAAAGACTGGATGAACTTCATTCGCGATTTACACGAAGAGTGCATGGTAAGTACTCGAGAACACAAAACGTTCCAGACTTAATTTTTAAATGCAGCTACTAGGAAAGATATCAAGAAAGCTTAGAGTGCCTAAATCCAAAGACGATTGAATTAACAAGCACTCGAAGATGAATCGCTTGCATTTATTGGAAACCTAGTATTGCAATTGTACAGTTGATAAACGCTCAGTCGAATAACCTCCAATAGAATTTTAATGTAGGCAAACACTGCAGTCACAGACTGCTAGGAATTTGGCGTGAGCGCCCCACCGTTCTGGTTTGTATTTTATAACAATTTGTGCATTATTTTTGTTTTGTCTTTTCTGCATCCCTGGTCTTTAATTAATCGCAAAATCGTTTTTAGTACTGACATAATTTTCTCGGGCAATTCTGCTTCTCATTTTTACCCCTTTCATTGATTTTGTCCTAGAGGGTGTTTGGGGGGAGGGGTGGAGGGTGTTTGGGGGGAGGGGTGGAGGGTGGTCGGGTTGAGTGGGAAGGCAAGGGTAGCAGTGACAAACGTTCCAAAAAAAATCTTTCACCACCAGGCTCTCCCCACAATCCTATGCCATTGAGTACATAAGGATTTTACAATGTTAGGGGTGTAGAAAGGTCTTGGAGTCTTGGGAAGTTTTCGCTGAGTGCCAAAATCTTATCATTTTAAAATACAGTATCAGAATCTGGGGCTGAAAAGAATTTATAGGGACCACCTTGAAACGTCAGCGTTAAAACAAAATTTGATCTTAAAGTCAGTCGAATCTTGCCCAAGAGTAATCTGAAATGCCATCAGTCAGGAAAATACTTCGAATACAAGTCAGAGTCAGTTCTTTAAGCTAGTCCAGAAACATTCAGTGAATAAGTAACAAGTTTTGTACTTTTATCACCACCTTTGAGTCTCAGGCACAGGTTTGACAGAAAAGTAAAGTGGAATGTCAATTTCAGAATTTTAAACAAGGATCTCATCTGCGAGTTCCTATTTTACTTTTTTGTTACCCCTATTATTGTTTGCTGATCAGAAGTCTTGAACCCTGATGTGACAGAACCCTCTAGCAACAATATTTCCATCCATTTTATATATTAACAATATTGTAATTTTTTGATGTTAATTATCACAGGCTGGTTGGAGTAATCTCAGTTCATCCCTCAGGGGAAATCTGAGGAGACTTTCAAAGTCATTGGTGTTTGTGTCAGCCAGGAATCCTGAATTAAAATTAACATTTGACACAGTGATGTCAGAGGCTAAAAATGCCACTGTTGGTATGTAGTGGAATGTTTAAATTACAACCATTTTTATTTCAAGCTCAGAGGCAGAAGCCTTCTTACTGTAAATATTGTGGGCCTGAGGGCATCCAGTTGGTGCTTCAGAGTTTCAACCAGAAATCCTGGCACACTTATGACTCATGCACAGACTCAAAAGTTAGAACTTTGTACATTATTACGTCAAATACTTATAATATTACATTCCTGAAGCTTCCTTATCTACTGGTAAACAACACAAAGGAGTGAGGACTCTGGAAACATCACTGGTTGGAAATTCAAAAGTTGTACTCATACTCAATCTCTTACTAGTAAGTCTGATCTAAAGGTCGCTAAATAATACATTAATGGCAATTGAAAGTAGTGTTTTGTATTGTTGCAGTTTTGTTTGGTGAACAGCACCACCAACCATCGATCCTCAAGGCCCAACTGTGCGTCCTTGAAAGAATGGTCACACAGACACAGCTCTTGTCCACTGACCATTCTAAGGGTACGTTCAGCGTCACTGTTGTCATGGAGATGTTTAACCTCCAACAGCAGCCTTTGCTTGACGCATATCAAGCTGGTGAAATTTCACTCACTGAACTCAGTAATCAATACAAAGGAACTGAAGGATTTGCATTGGAGCATTATGGATACATTCTAGAGGTTTCCAAAAACCTTGGCACCAAACTTGTGGCTGGGTTTGTACCAAAACCATTTTGCAAGATGATTGTTAGTGAGGGTAAAACCCAAGCTCTTGAGAAAATTGAAAAAACTGGAGGACCCCCGAGAGAGTTTTACGTGGATGGCTCTGAAGATCATTATCGATACTTCCAGGGATTAATCAGTGGAAATCATGACAAAGTTATTGACAAGTATCGCCGGATATTTCCAGCGCAGGTACTAAGAGACAGTGCATTTGCATATATAGTCATGGATATTGTACAAAAGTCAAAGGGCCAAACACGAGTACTGGGCATTTGTGGTTCAGGGCATTTGGACTACAAATTTGGTATTCCTGAAAGAATATCACCAGAGGTTGCTACTTATGTGTTAACATCACGTGCTCAAGATGACCCGGTAGAACATGATGTTGCAGATTGCATTTTTCAATATACATATTAACCCTATTTTAGGAGCTTCAAACAGTTGCAAAATTGTTGCGACACTCTGCCAAAAAACTAAAATATGTAGAAACAAAACCAACCCCACCATCTACAAACTGAACACAAAGAAAAATGTTACCACCCAATGACTGGCATTTTGAAAAGTCATATTTAGCACTGGTGGGCAATTTGAGTGTTTGTGTGCTCTGTAAATGGTAACACAAGTAAGCTTACCAGTTTACATTGAGGGCTTACATATTAAATAACTAAAGGTAACATCACAAAAATGAACAGGAAGAATGAAAAATCCCAGCTGGAGTAAAGCTGACCGGTTGGCTATTTACGGAGATTTCACCAAAAAGATCCATTTGATGCTTTTACTGGATGGCTAGAAAAGGCTTTAAAAGTAATTTACTTCTGGGTTAGTGAAATTGCCCAAAGGCAAGTTTCATTTCATTCTGAAAAAAACAACAACAAAACAAAACAACAAAAAAACAAAACAAAAACAAAAAGAAAATGAAATGACAAAACAAACCAAAGCAACAACAACATAAAATTATCTCATAACCTTGAAGCTCCCAGAGTAGAGGGCTTTAAATTTAATAATGTACAGGGTTTTGAGGAATGGGGAATATACACTTTGAAATTTTGTACATCTACTCAAGGGATGGCGTGGATGCTGAACTTAAAATAATGAAAAGTACTGAATAAATATAAAATTTATGTTCATTAATGTTGGGTGCGTTTTGTTTATTCCTGGTTCTCATAACATTTTTTAACTTGCTTGGTTGGACGTATGGAGTTGAGATGACGAGCAAAGGTTTCCAGGTTTCTTCGCCTTCTTTTCACACTGTAAAAATATCAAGTACATACCTCTACCCAAAATAAGGTATTTTGAACCTTTTTTTGTTGCCTTTTCTCCAAATTTTCCCACGAAAAGGTTGGCATTAAATAGCACCAGCCCCCGGGGGAGACTCCCATATCAAAGTGACGGGATGCTTGTCCTCTCACTTAGTGGTGTAAATTGCAGATTTTGGTCTCACTGAGGGTGTTCAGGATGGAAAGCCAGTGTTTCAGCCATACAGGTATCTCTTAGGGAGGTGGGTGAAGAAATATCCATATGATAAACCAAACATCGTCCTACCACACAGAAATCGAATGCAATAATTGTCTGAGTTTAAAAAAAGGCACAACATTTATCCATTTCCGTTACTTAAAGCCGCGGCTACACGAGCGATTTTTTGCTTGCGATAGTGATGCGATTTTTTGAAATTATCACGTCGCCAGCGCGCGGCGAAAATCGCAAGTGTAGCCACCCTTTGACAAAGACCGTGATTTTGTCGCAAAAAATTCAACTCATTGAATTTCTCGCGACTTTTTTCTGCGATTTTTTCATCTGTCGCATCACCTGTGCATGGGTGGCTACCCATGCGATTTTCACCGCGCGCTGGCGACGCGACAATTTTCCAACAAATCGCATCGCCATCGCAAGCAAAAAATCGCTCGTGTAGCCGCGGCTTAACATACGAAGAAAGTGCTGTAAAGCTTGTGGTACGGGTACTCAAGAGCGGTACTGTCTTATATAAGACGCATGCGCATATTAGTCTTCTGAATGTTACCTTCCTATGTTTTTGTCTTTTAATTTACAGTATTTAAGATATGAACGGCGAAGGGTTGTTAAGTTTGGGGTTTCTTGTATTTGTCTTGTATAACGCATGCACAATTGAGTAAAGGAGCTAATAGGATTGAATGCGAAATTGGCTGTGTCTGATCTAGTTAGTGGTTATGGTGAAAATTTTTTTAGCGCAGGGGTTTTTTTTATTGGGATTGACATTTTGAGGGGTGTAAAAATGTGGGAGTCAGAAGGATTTGTGAATGTCGGGAGCATATCACGCTTCTGTGAATGTGATTTGCTTTGAAAGTTGCGTTTTGTATAGGAGCGGTGTAATATTGTGCTGCGTGAAAGGCGGTTTCCCTTGGCGTTTTATGGGGGGGGGGGGGTGGTTTGCGAAGTGGATTGTAAGGTTTCTGATTGGCTAACTTGTATTTCGCAGCGGACAAAAAGGACAGTTGCGTTTTGCTAGCGTGGGCTAGGAAGAGAAGGAATTGGTACTAGTATGATGATGCAATATTAGTTGATTGCACCATCAGTGCATGATAGTTCTTGTGAACGGAGAGAGATGAGTGTTTATTTGAGGCGAGAAGTTGATACGAAGGAATCGTCATTAATAAGGAGATCAATTAATAAGGCAGGTGTTACGAGTCTTTTTGCATTGAAAGAACGAAAATATCTGAATATTATCGACGGATTTGTGTAGTTTGCGTGTGGTGTTCGCTAAAGGCTACGAGCAGTCTCTCCTTCCGTTCAGAGATAGTGAAGGAAAAGAAAAACAAGCGAGTGAGCGCGAAATCGATTGCGGCTCGACAGGCGCTTTAGCTTTCAAAGACGTCGGCGACTTTCGTCCCCGCTCGCTTGTTTACTTTTGCAAGGGGATTCCCGGGTTAGCAAACCGGATTTAGACATCACGTCATGAGATATGCCTTGACGTGCCCCATACTCTGACGATCTGCTCGAGCTCGTGTTTATCAAGCGTTATATTTTGATTCTACTACTATGTTCACTGTTTGTATTTAAGGTCTAGGCACAACAGTAAATACTTCGTCGTCCCGGTGTGAGCATTCTCAGTTGTGGACGAATTTATATCGACATTCAACGTTTGAGTGAATTTGCGTTTTTCAGCACATATAAAAGCGATAAGAAAGATAAGCTGAGTCATCAGAGTTTAAACATTACGTCATCCAGTAACGTTATAGTCAAAATATTGTGTCACACAATCACACTTTTCGTCACGCCGGTTCGTATAAATAGAGGATCGTGCTAACATTTGTGAAACCTAGGGGTGGGGAGGGTCAGAATGGCCGGTTAAAATGCCCAATTGGGCTTTCCTGTTGTTTATATTTCAACAATAGTATCAAGGAGACTATGCACGAAAAACGTAAGATTTATGACAATGCTTTTAAAATCTAATCATAGAAGACAGCATTCGATGTCAGCATCTTTAGCACAGTTAAAATCACTATAGCTTTTATTTGGTTACCGTATCTGTTTTAGCATGGTCTCCTTTGGGGCTCAAATAAAGCCGAGCCATGCCCAGATCGGTCTCCTAAATTAGGAATTTAATTTTAATTTTCCGACGAGCATCGTCGTCCCATTCATATGGGAGTCAGCCCCCGAGCCACGCCCAGATTGGTATCCTAAATTAGGGTTTAATTTTAATTTTCCGACGAGCATTTCAGTCGAGGCCCCCCCCCCTCCCCCCGGGAGCGCCACATGCTCTCATGTCCACACCGCGAGCGCGGTCTACCCTGACAGCAATTTGAGAAGTTGTAGTAGCATCATGTTACATAATAATTTCGCAATATCGAAACAAACCGCGACTGGTTACACCGGATTGTTACACAACAATCATCGACTTCAGTATAAATTTAACATCACCAGCTTCCCCAAACCATCCGAAAAATGCGAAGCAAAGTAATAAGCCCGATGCGCTGGGTCAAATACTTAATGTTCTTCTTCAACTTCTTGTTCTGGTTGAGCGGAGTGGCTCTAGTGGTCATTGGAGGTCTCGGCGAGATGCTGTACGGCGATTACAAGAACATAACACAGACTGGATTCACTTCAGCCACAGCAATCCTAATGTGTGTAGGATCTGTGATCGGCATTCTTGGCTTCGCAGGATGCTACGGCGCAATCCGAGAAAATTATTTCACGCTGAAACTGTTCTCATACTTGCTAATCCTGCTGCTGATCGCTGAAATAGCCCTGGGTTTATGGCTGTACTTTGCGCATTTTAGTGTTGGAAAATTCCTGCAGGATTTCCTGAACAACATACTAAGCAAATACGAGGACGACAAAGATATGCAGGAACTCATCGACAAAGTTCAACGCAAGTACGATTGCTGTGGCTCTAACAGCTACAAAGATTGGTTTAATTCGGAATGGGACGTGCAACGACAAAACAAAAGCCTCCACTACTGGGTCAACAACGTGCCACGATCGTGTTGTCTTTCTAACACGACGGGTGACCCAAGTTGCAGCAATGACCTAGACACGCCAAAAAAGCCTGCATACATGTTTATCCACACTGAAGGTTGTTTGCGACTGAAGGAGTTTTTCTCAAGACATCTTTACTTTATGATAACGCTGGGCTCCGGCGTGATGACTATCCACGTTCTGGCGATTTTGTTTACTTGTTGCTTACGGCGCGCTATCAAGCATTCGTACACGTTGGAGCAAGTTGATCGCATACAACTGATCTGAAAACTGAACTTGACTGTTACAAAGGGTGAAAATAAAATGGAATCGCGACAAGCGTTTTGATTTTGAGAAACTCAGATGTACGAAAGGGATGGAAGTCTTGTGCAATACTTCAGCGCATCACGCAATCTTGGCTCCCGACATCACGCAATCTCCCTTTTGAAAGAAGTAATGCGTGACCGGCTGATTGAACTTCCCTGGAATGCCCTCTCGCACCTCAAAGTGGGAGTGGAGACGCTTAGCATCTTAAAGCGGTTTTCAATTCGTATTTGCCTTGGTTTTGCTTTACTACGGTCTGCAATAGAAACTAATCCAAAACCAATCATGAATTGTGCGCAGGCGTTTTCCCGTGCTCGGGTACATTAACCCTTTAAACCCCGATAGTGACAAGCTATACTCCCAGGCAGTGTATGAAGTGTATTGGTAACCCTGTGGTGCGGACGGACGGACGGTCACGCCACTATTACCTAGTTTCTCCTCGTAATACCCCTACTTGAACAAATGTGCAGGTCACGACAATAATGGAAATGATCACTAAAGATGTTTCATTGAATTCTTCCAAGTAGTAACATAAGAAGAATATGGAGAACAGTGAGGAGAATATGGATGTTGGTATTGGGGCTTAAAGGGTTAACATGTATTTGCTCAGAGTTCTGATGGGTTCATGATGTTGCCTGCGTCAGTTGTGGTTGCCCTTAGTAATTCAATTGAAAACCGCTCTAAGGAGACAAGTGGCATCTGCAAGAAACAAATGGAACTGTGAATTGTACATCTAAGAATTACCAGAAATGACAAAGTCGACGAAAAGCACACTATTTTCAATTGCAAATTTATGGTGCCCTGAAAGTATTTCTTTGAAAAATGTAATTCCAAATAAGGCAAGATGGATGCATGTACACTTTGAAAATGATGCTGTTCTTTGACGACGACTTGTTGAAAACTGTCGATGCCGAGAATTTACAGTAAATTACCTTTTTTCATAAAAGCCAAAAAGTAAATATTACTATTACTTGCAGGCAAAACTTATTCTGTTTAATTTATTCTGTTTAATTTTACTTTCAGTAGTGACCAAATTGTGTAACATATTTGCGTGACATAACACTAGTAAAACCCGGTAATGCAGTAAGACCAAACACAACTGCCAAATTACATAAACTTGGGTTACACTGAATCTCCTGAATCTCCAAACACCTAGCTTGTTCCAAGGAGTAAATAGAGATCTCCAACAACCACGGCAGCGACGACAACAGAACAATACGCTTCACACATTGCATTACCCATTTCGGTAGATTTCTTGTCGTCCTCGAAATCCGCAAAATTACCTTTTCTTGGGACTGGAGAGATCATGAACACTTGAATGCCAATTTTCCTTTCTCGACTTGAGCGTGAAAGCTTTTTCAACGAATTTAGCTCCTAGGTAGTTCGACGACAATAGACAAATAGGAATAGGAAGATCGCGAAGCCGATTAAATAACGTGAATTAGTCAGTTTTAGAAGACGTTTTCCTTGGCGTTGCATTCGCGGTTGTGTAAGGTCCCTAATGAAAGAAGACACACGTTTTTCGGCAGCACTCAGAATGCGTTACCCTTGCGTACCACTTTTTTCCCTGTGAAACTAATCACCATGATCACCTATTTCCTTAATCAAAACGGGCGCCACCTTTCCTTCGCTCCACGCGATGTGAGCGCTAGATGTAAAAATGAAAAGTTATTGAATTTCTACTTCAATAAATTTTCCTAACTTTAAAAGCGACAGGGCGCGCGTAAAAATGACAAGACGCCCTTGCTAACCCAGTGAAAACACTGAATTAATGATACCTTTAACGTCTCAAAAGCTCACCTAGAAATGTTATAGATATTGCCCTCGCTTGCCCAAACGTGGCCTGCGCAGCAGTGGTTAGAACAAATATAGGGCTTGGGAATAAAATTTTGCTCTTGCTTTGAAGAGGAATGGTACATTTTCTTTTTCCAGAATAGTGTAATGTTCTTCACAGACGTTATTTTGTTCCACAGGCAAAGGATAAACTGCAAAGGAAGCTAAGAAGAGTTGGATAACTCCAGCCAATGCGTTTTTGAGTAAAACCACTCGTAAGCGTTTTCGTCAGCTTTTCTGCCTTTTTCAAGATCCATAAAGTTCACCGTTGAGGGCAGAAATCTTCATCCTTCCGGGCTGCGTTACATTTATCGCCATTTTGCTCGTTGGATTGCGTGACCTTCTATTAGTGATTTCGCCTTAAAAGCAAACCTGAATTACTCAGTCCTCGTCACTATCTGCTGCAAGTACAACATCCTGCGATACACCCTGAAAGTAAACAGTGCGACATGTACAGTCAAACATCAAAACGGCTTTGTAAGAGTTCTGCCACACACAAGGTTCAGTGGGAGTAACTGAATGTAACTGAATGTAAAAATAATTTTTATTTTTATATTTTAATATAGTTGAAGAAACAGAATTTTAATATATTTTTACAGTTTTTTTTAGCTTAGTTAATTGTTGTAATTAGGCTTTTTAAATGTATATAAATATTTTCCATTTTATATATATTAATTACGTTTTTAGTTAGGCAGGTTAGGTGTCCACAATTAGTAGAGGGGACTTTTCCCCTCAGCTATTACAGTTTTGACACGTTAATAAAGTTATTATTATTATTATTATTATTATTATTATTATTATTATTATTATTATTATTATTATTATTATTATTATTATTATAATAGAATGTAAAAAAGTACAGCGAAATGATGAGATTTTTCCCTTCTGCATAAAAATGATACGTTCTCTGGTTTGTCAACTGAGGACACTTACGGCACCATGATTGCTGGTTGTGCGCCCGATAAGAGTATTTCTCAAGGCTGGAGTTTCTAAGCTTAAAACAATGAGAAAATCTCATAATAGAAAATCGAACACCACTGTGAAGAAAGTACTGCGCAGTAGTCTCCATTTGAATGCTTACACTTTAGTCTACCTAGTGCCACAGCAGAGTACTGCTCAATAGCTTTCACTTGAATGGTCACACATTGGGATCTCGTCTCCAGAGTTAAAAGGTAGAGCCGCCTTGAAAAGCCTAATAAACAGCACAACTGGGAACCAGCACATCGGGAAAGTACTGCTTAATAGCTTTCCTGTTCATGGTGTCATGTTAGGATTTTATTTACAGACTCAAACGTTGTACAGCAGTTGCAATTTGCACGGCACAAAAGACAGCACTACAAAAAAGTACTGCTCAGTAGCTTTCATTGGAATGGTCACAATTTAGGATTTCATCGACAAACTCAAGCTTTAGAACCACCTTGAACAGAATGTCAAAAAGCACCATTTTTTAAAAAAGGAATAGCTCAGTGGCATTCATTAATGATTTAATCCACACAGTTAGAACCACCTTGCACAGCATAATTAACAGCATCATAGAAAAGTACTGCTCAGCAGCTTTTATTTGAATGTAGTAGCTTTTATTTGAACGCATTAAGTGCCACAACTGATTCAAGGTTTGTCTCTACGAATGAAGGGTTTAGTTGCTGTTATGTTTTGATGAGACCATTGTGAGACGAGTTGAAGAATACACGTTACACGGCATCTTTTCGGTACACAGAGATAGAAACAAAACACTTCACAATATAGTACAAGGAAACAATACCTGAAAACATTGACTACCTAACGTGAAGTCCCTCGTGTACCGGTACACAAGGACAGAGGTTGTTACACGCTACAACTCGAGACGTAGAAGACATTCAAGTCATGTAAGTCGTTAAAACGACTTCGTCTATTATCCACTGGTTACCCACAAATTACAACGTACAACTATACTTACTTGGTTTTCGGATGCAGCAAAAAACATGGATTTAAACTGCAAGGAATAAAACGAAATACTTTTAGTACAGACATGAAAACTTCCTCTATGCAGTGCATACTGAAACACTCTCTGGAACCCTGAATACAGAAAGCAAAACCTGTTATGGGCTAGGGGCTTCAGACTCATAGGTTTCATGTCAGCGCTGGAAATTACAGTAGGTCATCGGAAATTGCCCGACCACATTGTTTAACTTTTTCAGTCCCAACAGTGACCAGTATCTGACTTCTCCTTACATTATCACTGTTTGATCAAACATACAGGTCATGAGAATGAAAGAAATGATCACTACAGTTGAAATGTCTTGATGCTGTCTTGATGTCAGTCAACTTTTCCTGGCCAGTACCATAAAAAATATACAAAGAGAGAGAGAGAGTAAAAAAAACAAACAACAACAAAAGAAAAACAAAACAAAAAAAAAAACCAAAACAAAGGTGCTGCTGATGAATTGGGTAAAAACGAAAAAGTCTCGAAAGGCACGTGCTGCTAAACAAACAAAGATGTACCGCGGTTTTGTGTCAACACTTGATTAGGGCGCCGTGACGGCTCTGAATGCTTGTGTATAGCTGTTTTTGTGATTCTGTTTAGGCATCTTATTGGCAAATAACAAAATACGTCCAGCAAAAGTTGCAAGTGCCAAAGGTGACCCAACATTGAGCGAAAAAGTCTTTTAACCCTTTCACTCCGGTCCTAGACCAAGTTATGGTGAGATGATTTGTCACGCTAACTTTTTAATCTGTTGACAAAATCCTCATCCTCATCATTATCATCATCATCATCATCATCATCATCATCATCATCATCATCATCATCATCATCATCATCATCATCATCATCATCATCATCATCATCATCATCATCACATCCTTTATTTAAGCACGATGAAAATTTAAAGCATAATGCTTGTGGGGTCGTGTAATGTACCGTGTTACCATTCAAATGAAACCTCTTTGGCAGAACTTTTGCATAGGACTATTTATTTCTTAGGATTTTACGAAACGAAATTTAGAATTTTTGGTGAATTTTTTGCTTTTAGTCACTTTAGGAGTGAAAGGGTAAGAATGTATGCTTCACCACTGTTGTAGGAGTTACCTTCTTGTGGGGCGGAGTCCCTGGAATGAAGTCATAGTCATCATCAGGCTCAACATCCATAAAGCTTTCGTCTGGGTCTACGTCATGTTTTCTGGTCTTCTTTTGTTCATTTTGCTTGAGTGGTTTTACTTCAGGACTCGCACAACTGCTGGTTCCTAGGGAAGGCTGGCAAATGTGGAAAACGGTCAGTAGGAGCGCAGAGAAACAAAGCGTTGTAATGGTTTCGCTTGGAGTGTTTATCGGGATATCAGTGTTCGTTCTGTAGAATTGTGTACTAACTTCCTTTGTAAACGTTGTTTAGGCATGGGGCACGCAATGTCAGGAATACGTGACGACAGCAGTGCGTCACGAGCCACAACAACGTCTGAATAGCAGACTACTTTGTACACGTGAGTAGAATTTCAACATTTTGAGCATTCATAACACATTTTTACTATTTAATATTACTAGTAAATAACGACGTTTCCTCTAATCATCCCGAAGGTTACTGAAACTCAAGCACGTTTCCAACCACTTTCGTACGCTTCAACATAGTTTACTCCATAACTGGAATAATGAACGAAGAAAACGCGCACATTTTCAAACACTTTAAGAGCATTTCCATTTGAAACGTGCCATCTGGTCGCAAATGCTCGAGCTGCTCTTTGATTATATACACTAAGAATTGAAACCTGACAGGACTGTTCCCTCCCAGACGGCTCGGGCTAGTTGCTTCTTCATTAAATTAATACGATCTGGAATAACCATGCTTAGTTTCTTACCATGTCCACATTCTTCAGAAACGATACTTCTGTGATAAAAAGGTAAGAAAAAGAACCACTTAATATATTAATCAAAGGTTAGTTTTCCTCCAAGTTGTAGGCTAGTAGTTGCTAACGACCCATTTAAACAAAAGAGTATGAACACAGGTGACGAGCCTGACAAAGGCTGACAATGCGATCACGTGTTCGATTTTTTATTCTACCTGCAGTCAGCGACGAGAGGAGAAACCATCGACCGTTTGCCAAAAATAGGAGGACTCCAACGACAGACAGTACACGCACAGTACGAGTACACACAGCACAGGTACAGTTCGAGAACAGACAGTACACGCACAATACGAGTACAACAGTATAGACACAGAACGTATGCAGACAGTACATGTGCAGCACGAGTATACACGCAATACAGGGGCAGTACGAACACACGCAGCACAAGGAAGAGTACAGAAAGTACAGCCACAATATACGAGTACAGAGAGTACAGGCACAAAAGTATGAGTACAGACAGTACAGGAACAAGAAGGAGTACATAAAGCACAGACAGCCCAAAGGGAAGTTTAAAGACAAGTGCAAGTCCAAGTATTAAACACAAATGGGTATAGAAGAAGCAGAAGGACAAGATGAATTTTACCACATCGTATCAGTTTCTCGTTTCCTGATTGGTCGAGAGCCGTGGGAGATGAGAGTCCATACCACGGCTCGCGTCATGAATGCTTGTCGCGAATGCTTGTGATCGATTTATTGTAGACTGGGACCGAGTTTTTATTAAAAACTCAACCACTTCAATTGTTATAAAATTAAGAAAGCGAAAGAAAGAAAGAAAGAAAGAAAGAAAGAAAGAAAGAAAGAAAGAAAGAAAGAAAGAAAGAAAGAAAGAAAGAAAAATGAGAAAAGAGATAAAAGGGAACAAGAATCGGTCACATGACTGAACGAAAAAGGCGCCAAAACCTTGCGAAGTGTTGCAGCGTTTATTTCCGAAGCTGAATGAATCAATGAAACTGCTCCGAAGTGAACGAAGTGGCACAAGTTTTGGGAAAACGTCTTCTAATTATTGGCTCTGAAATGCAGAACGTGTTTGACTTTTCTTGAAACATTACTGTAATCATCGTTCAAAGCGGATTAAAGCTGTACAATTTCACCATAGTAGCTACGGGAGTTGAAGCGAACAAGTTTGTAATCTGTTCGCACAACGGCTTTATCACGGGCCTGTTTGATCGAACTGAAGACAGGATTTGAACTTAAACAGGTAATTTCTATGCAGTTCAGAAAAAAAAGATTACTGTTATATGTTGTGAGGAACGTCAGAATTCAGGGTTTACCTCGGTGTAAGAACCTGACAAGATTTTCTTTGTTTGTTAGCTTTTGTTTTGCTGTACGGTATTGTTTAAAATGTTTTTGTTTCCTTTGTTTTACGTCATCCGTGAGTTTCACAGGTTCTTACACCGAGGTAAAGCCAGAATTCACCATCTTAGTTTGTTAAACACAAAGCACAAAGCGCAGTTGTTCTCAAGTTAGAGGTTGCGGACGGAATGGTAAAAACAACACTCAAACAACTGGGAAAAGCAATTCAACTCCGTTTTGTAGTGTCAGTTTTGCGTGGTATAGCCGAAAAAATGTCGCCCTTCCTTCCTTCATGGTAGTTTGTCCAGTACTTGTTTAGATTGCTTCTTTATTTTCGTACTGACTCGCAATAAATGTGTGACAATTTTTATTCAATGCTTCTGTCCCATTTTACTGTTTTATTTTGTCTTGTCTTTGTATTTCCGAGTGGAAAGCCTTCCCGGTGAAACCTAACATTCAGTAAAATTTTAATGATCGACGCGACGATGTAAGAAATTATAAATTGTAAACACAACGCTGAATGCTTAAATTCTAGCTTTTCTGTGGTAAAAAACAAATTTCCTCCAGTTTTGACGGCTAGATGACGAAAATCGTGGGAAATAAGAGGCCATATCACGGAAAACTGGAGGAAATTTGTTAAGTACACGGATAAGGAGGGCTTCATACCTGTCACTGAGCTAGGTGGAGTCTGTATGGGTTGAGCACTGCCACGGCTGATCAGAGATTAAGTAGAATAACAGCACACGTTGTAATACATGAGAGCTTACAGGAAGCAAAAAACTTCCCTAGAGACTCTGTAGGGCAGTATAGACACCTTAAAGTTACTGTTATCAGCGACTACATAATTTAGTGAATTTAGCGCTCACTAAATAAAGTTGTCGCTAGCAATAGTAACGTAAAGGTATGTACATTTGTTAGGTATTTTTATCGCCCAGGTAGAAGTGGTTAAATCTAAACCTAAATCAGGTACATTTTGACAAGGAAGTTTTTGTTTCGGTAAAAAAGTCGAGGAAAAAAGCCTCAAGTCACTTAAAACCTTGCTTATTGTCGACAAAAGGAAACGAGGCCTGCAAATAAACAAAAAACTAACACAAAACCTGGCCCATCACACAAGGCAGAGCAATATTTTAAAAGAAATATTCGAGATTTGATAGTGCTCCAAAAACGGGATATCGTTATCCTTTTTTTAATGTGAACGTTTTGATAATTTATTGTCATTTTCAGTTATCTTTTCTTTATTTTTGCATACTTTCTATGACTAGTTTCTTCTAATTTCCACACAATCCGATTGGCGCTTGCTATTAGCTGTTAGTTAATTTTGTAATGCGTGTGAGTGTGGGATAATAAACTTGAAACTAAAACACTATCCTTTTTTACGTTTATTTTAAGAAGCCTGATCTGGCGTTTGGGCGTCTGTCTTCTTTTAATTTAAAAACTCGTCTTTCAGTATTGAAATCTCATCCTAAACAACGTAAAACTAATAACTGATATTCTATGTAGCCCCACTCGCTCTTTTCATTTCTCAAAGTCATTTTAGCTGACTTTAAAATGCTTAAGTCAAGCGACCAATTCACGTAAAAGACCTATTTAACCAATGAAACCTTTAACAGTATATTTATATGAGAACGTCCAAAGGATACATGGATGTGTTAGCGCTCTCTTGACTGGCCTCATGAATTACTGATAACTCCTTTCTCCCAGTGGTGAACATCTCTGCAAAACAAGCAGATCAACAGTGAATAGTTTGTTCTTGAAACGGTACTGAACACATTGCAGGCGCTAATATTTAGACAACGAAGATGGCCTTACAATGGCAATGATGAAAATGGATTATTATATGGCTACAGATCTCAGGAGAAGCTGCACATTTGCTGAAGGTTTCCTTTCAAGATACAATAACCTTAATTTGCAGATGTAGGAGAATTACTTTGAGATGAGCAGAAGGTAAAAAACTCTTGCAAATGAAATTACAAAAAATGAAGAGATATGTCTTTCACAAGTTTTGACGTAAGTCGTTTTCCTAAATGTTAAGAAACAGTTTAAGAGTTATCTGCAAGTGATACCGAAGCCTTTGCGCATAAAGGCCTCCACAGGCAAAGGAAATTGTTATCGGTAACTATTTAGTTGTCATACATGTATACTTGCCGAATCGGCGATTTAGACTTCTCTTAGGGCGCAGAAGTGCTGCAATATTTAACGCACCAGGTTTATTCAGTACTGAGGACTAAAGGATGAGCCACTGTAGTCATAATTATGGCGAGGGGCAGCGAATAGTCAAAGAGACAAAGGAAGGCGAAGTAATTGATCAAAGAGGCGGTTATCAACAAATTCACAAAGAAATCTAAAGCGCTATAGAACAGCCAAAACGTATCCTATGGGCGAATTGGTGCTACAATTAAATGGCGAAAAAAAGTTTGCAAAAATTACATCAGTGTATGCACACCAGCACTTAAAGTAGACCTAAACAATACTAAAACCAAATTATCAGGAATTTACGGGTTGATTTGTTTGCAGCATAAGCGTAATTTTCAAGTGCAAAAACGCTCGTGTAAACCGACAGCTTTACCCGTAAGTTGCAAGTACGATCCTAAAGTTGTTGATTGTTAAAAGTAAAAAACGGTCTGAAAAAGTCATCAATACCAAAGTGCAAAAAAATAGTTTCCTTGTTTATTTTTTGTTTTCTGTTACGCTATCGTTAAAAAACACGCGGCATTTTTTATCAGAACCTCGTCGCATCATCCCATCTGTGAGTCAATCATTCATATTTACACGGTTTTCTTGCAAAATCCTTAAAAGGATACTCCGCAAGTTAAGTGTGCAGTGCAAAACAAAACACAAGTGCATGTCTGTGTGAAGAGCAAACAAATATAAGAGATAAAATGGAAAAAATAAAATAATCTCCGAAACTGATCATTTATAGCCGACTAAATGATCATTAATAGCCGTAAACTTTGTCTATAGCAAATAGTCCATGAGTTAACGATAGTCTTTGAGTTAACGACTTCTACAAGTTGTTGATGGCATTTAGTTATCAACAACACTTCGCCTGATCTGTAGAGCCCCCCCCCCCCCACCAAAAAAAAAAAAATTTCATAAAATTCTTACAGAAAAATTCAGTCAGTTCTTTACGTCTGCACCAGTATCTCCAAATCAGTCTTACCAGCAGGGGTATCCATAGCATGAGCTATTCCTAGTTAGTATATACTAAACCAATGGATAGTGTTTTTTGCGTGCTCTGATTGGCTACTCAAGCAAGGGATAGTATCTGCTATTCACCTCCCGGCATTTTTGTGGATTTATTTTGCGCGCGAGTTTCCCTTCATTTCTCAAAAAAGGAACTATTTGGTGCTGGCTTTCTACTGGTTAAGAATATACTAAAACAATTATTATTCGCCTCATTGTCGGTGAAGAGTGGTAGATATATACGTCGCTGTTTTCCGACTTGGCAAATATCCACCACTATTCACCCCCACTTCGGTGAATAATTGTTCATTATTGTTTTTTTCTTCAATGATCTTACCTTGATAGGGAAATGAGTCGCTGAAAAAGGCGTCCAGAACTGAACTTTTATTGGCATGTGTATTTCTGTCATAGAAGAAAGGAAAAACAATCAACGGTACTTTCTTTTAAATTTACAGTCACCGCTTTAAACAGCTACAAAGGGTGTTTTGGAGAAAAAGAAAGTCATGTAAAAAAGATTCTCACTTTTGTGTCTGTCAGTGTGGACGAGTCTCTCTTGAACAGTACTTAACTGTGGTACTCTGTTTATTATACTTGGCAATATAATTCTACTTTTGAGTCTGTGCATGAAAACCTATAGTGTGACCATTGAATTAAAGCTGTTAAGAAGTTGAATCTGTGAAGAAATCCTGAAGTCATAGCGTGACCATTGAATTAAAGCTGTTAAGAAGTTGAATCTGTGAAGAAATCCTGAAGTCATAGCGTGACCATTCCAATTAAAGCTACCGAAAAGTACTTTTCTATTGTGCTGTTTACTACGCTGTACATCGTGGTTCTGACTTTTGAGCCTGTGAATGAAATCTTGAAGTGTGACCATTGACATGAAAGCTACTGAGCAGTACTTTTCTGTTGTGCTGTTGACTCCGCTGTGCATCGTGGTTCTAACTTTGGAGACATGTGGATGAAATCCCGAAGTGTGACCATTCAAAGGACAGCATTTGACGAGCACTTTCCCGAAGTTGCATTTGCTTTCTCATTTATACCGAGCGACCATTGTGTAAAGCCTGGTACACACATACATCAGGTATTTAACGTTAGTAAAGGGATATTTATATGAAAAAATTTCTTCCGTACCTTCGGGTTGTCGACATTTTTTCAGTGTTCGAAGAACTGCTATCTTCCATTTTACTGTCCTTTACATTTGTCTTTTGCGCTGTCAGTGGAGTCTTATCATCCAGCAATGCCTGATCAATCTCTGTAATATCCAAATCATCATCATCCTTAAACATGGCGTCATCTTGGTCATCGTTATCACCTGCATCTCTTCTCTGGGAGTTTTGTGAAGCTTTGGAGTTGTTATGGGATTTTGATGTGATCGTCTGTTGCACTGTTCCAGAAGTGGATGGTAGATTCGTTTTTGCACTTGACCTACAGGGCAAAAAAAAAAATCTTTAGTTTGAAAATGACTCTTCCAAGTAATCGAGCCTGAATGCATCAAATTTTTGGTTGCCATGTTCCCTAAAACCAAGTGATATGACGTAAGTATGACATGCGCAAGGAGAAGGACAGAGGGTGTTGAGAAGAACAATGGAACTGAGCAATGGACCCTTAATCGACTGCTTAAATATTCACATCGGCGTGATAGTTAGTAGTTGAATTGCAAAACCGTTGCTCACTAGTCAGTTGTTCGCTTCAATCGTCGTTGTTAACTAGAATCGTTGTTGGATTTCGTTGTTGGATTTCATTAGATTGTTAGATTGTTGAATCATAATTGCATGGATATTCACTGTAAGTTGACAGCAACCTCGTCCCCAGGGCCTTCTCCTCGTTCAAAATGGCCGTCGGAGAAACGCCTGGCCAAGGCTGCCAAAGTGGCTCCAAAAGTTTGTTAGAATTTGGTCACGCAAACACGATCAAATGTCTTCGTTTTGTTTGAATGACGGTTTCCGATTGCAGAAAACAAGCAGGGCCACCAGACGCTGGAAACAGCCTCCGAAAAAGCCATTTCATTATGTGTCACGTGACAGAATACTCCACGATTCGTGGAGTATTCCAGCAGCCTTGGCCAGGGGTTTCTCCGACCGCCATTTTGAACGAGGAGAAGGCCCTGGGGACGAGGTTGAGTTGACAGTTTGTGAAGAAGAATCTTTTGGACACTGTATTTGGTTTTTGTTACGTTGTCCTTGGTAACAGAGGGGGTGTGAACATGACACTCGTAATTTGCCCTTCATCCCCCGTTCCTCTTCCTTGACAACTATTCGTCACAGGAAATCGCTCCAACGAAGGGTCAACGCTCGAAACGGCAGCTTTTAAATTTCTTTACAGTGGCCAACTACCTTATCATCTCAGTTCATCCAAATTTTTGTGTTACTTTTTTCCATTCTCAAGGCTTGTTTTTCTAAAAGTTTCCATCTCTTTTCCTCCATTTCCTTTCCCATTTTTTCCTAGCTTTTCTGCTGCTCTTTTAGCCCCACCCCACCTCACGATGGCGTGTCAGACGTTCGAGATTACTTACTTAGGTGACAAGGCGGAAGTGGCATTTAAAAAAAACCCTCTAATTTGCGATGATAGGTAGCACACAATCCGTGTCTTAAATACTAGCAGAACAAAGACAGGACTGAAGAAGTGCAACTGAACCCTTGCAGAAGTTGCAAGAGTTTGGCACTGTAATAAAAGGAATTTCGCGAGGGTCACCATCAATTGTTAAAAGGAGTTTTAGCAGCTGGCAACTGTGCCACTCTTTGAACACGGCTTTCTGAAAACGGCTGCAACGATTTAAGGTCCCAGGTTTCCCGGTTTTTCTCTTTTTAGCGGGGGGGGGGGGGGGGGGGGCGGAGGGGAGCTCATGTTCACCCACCTCCCGCTCTGCCAAAATAACCAAGGAAAAGATCAGAAAGAAACCCCACACCCTCGGTCAAAGCAAAAAAGGAAACTCCGTCACAGTGAAACTCATCTCACCTCTTTACTTCCTTATCTTTGGAGACATTCTTCGTTGATGTAATGGCGGCTGTTGTGACTGAGGCTTGTGAGGACGATACAGATGATTCATGATCAACCAATGTTGCCAGTACAAAATCAGCTTCGTAGGTTGAGTCACCATCCATGCTGAAAACTATGGGCCTAAAGTAAACAGTGGAGCAGCAGTGAGGAGGGGGTTAGCTAGTTTATTATTGACAAAGCATCTTCACAAAAGGAGCACGCAGTGTGTTCATGTTTAATTTACAGTGTTATAAAACTGGGAGGTAAAGACAGTCCTCTCAAAATTGACGAAAGTTTAACTGGTCCATAGAGGCTGAATAGAGAAAATCTAACTTTAAAATACCCATTGGTGTGTAAGGAAACAGGGAGCTCAAGATTTTATGAACTAGTAGTATAATCGCGTGGTACATTAAAATCTCGTTAGCTTTACATTCCTTTTTCCGTCGTGTTTCATGCGTCTAATTGGAAGGTACTGAATGGCCGTTAGGGTAAAGTGGGAGAAACTATTTGGTTAAGACTGAGTAACCATTTGCATTGTAAAGTAGCCCAAAACTGAGCCACGTCGAAATAAAACCACAAAATGAATGCAAACACTGGTGTTAGTGTCAATCAATATTCAGTGCAAAGAATTTCTGTGCGGACACAGAGCCTTTCATCATCACAATGGACAGGGATGATAATAATCATTATGATGATGACGATGTTGATGAGAAGATGATGACGATGATGATGATGATGATGATGATGATGATGATGATGATGATGACGATGACGATGATTATTATTGCATATAAGTGAATTTCGTACCTTACGTAACCAGCTTTCTATAATTTTTTTTTATTTTTACTCTTTTTAAATGCACGTACATTGTACGTATTTTGAACCAGCTTTCAGCTTATAGTCAACGGTGCGTGGATAAATAAAGGATTGATTGATTGATTGATTGATTGAATGATGATGATGACGATGATGATGATGATGATGATGATGATGATGATGATGATGATGATGATGATGATGATGTTGGTGAAGATGGAGACAGGAGGAAAATGCTGTATTACAAGTAATTAGCAGAACAAAGAAACTTGAAGCTCCTACTACAAAGGACAACTACTATGGATCACTTACTTTCCACCAGTCTCAAAGTGCACATTCATTGGTTGACTTGAGAACTCAGCAAAGGCCAAAATAGCCTGCAACACAAGGCAAAACAAGAAACGTTCATTAATAGGACGAACTCCTATACTTTTCTTTTTCGAGCAAAATAGGCCACTTAGCGGGAAAAATCACTGGGCAAAATCGCCAGTTCTATTCAGCAGAAGGTGAACATTAGCCTACTGAGCAAACCCTGTGAACTAATGCAACCAGATGAACCAAGCAGACCAGGTGAAGCAAAAAAAAAAAAACAAAAAATATAAAAACTAAACGAAACACACCAGACGAACCAAGTGAACTAAACAAAGTGAACCAGGTAAACCAAGTGAATGAAACGAAAACCGTGTAAACCAAGTGAGCCGGGTTAACAAGGTGAACGAAGTAAAATGGGTTTGGTGAGTCAAAGTGAAACCATGTGAACCAAGTGAACCACAGAAAGGGAATCAGGTGTGCAAAGTGCACCACGCCAAGTAAACCAAGTGAGAAAATGTGAACAAAACTAAACAAACGCGGTGCTCCAAGTGAAGCAGGTGAACTGAATCAAGTGAACAAGGTGAGCCAAACCAAGTGTGCTAACCATGTGAATAACACCAAGCAAGTTAACCAAACCAAGAAAATTAGGTGATCCAAGCTAAGTGAAACAGGTCAACCAAACCAATTGAACAAGGTGAACCAAACCAAGCAAAACAGGTCAACCAAACCAAGTGAAACAGGCTAACCAAACCAAGTGAAACAGGTTAACCAAACCAAGTGAAACAGGTTAACCAAACTAAGTGAAACAGGTTAACTAAACCAAGTGAAACAGCTCAACCAAACCAAGTGAAACAGCTCAACCAAACCATGAAGTAAAACAGGTTAACCAAACCAAGCGAAACAGGTCAACCAAACCAAATGAACATGAAGTATACCAAAAGAAGCAAGTGTACAAAGTATGCCAGGTGTGCCAAGTGTGCCCAGTATATGTTGTGTACTGAGTGTGTCGAGTGTGCCCGGTACACATTGTGTACCAAGTGTTCTAAGAGTACAAAGTTTACAAAGTGTAGAAAGCATGCAAGGCATCCCAGGAGTGCAACGTTTACCAAGTGTACCAAGTGTATATGTGCCAAGTATACATAGTTTACCAAAGTGTACCCACATGACCTTCTGGCTAGAAGCTTGGATGTGATTTACCAACTGAAGGGAAGCTCGAGTTTGGCAACAACCTTGGGTGTATGATTTTGATAGTATTTTACCCTTAGCTCCTTGAGGCAAAAGGTCACATCAGTGTCAACTCCAATCTGGTAGTTATCAAACTCCTCTGGAGCAAGCATCATCTCTGTGTGAATTACTTTAGTCGGATCTGGAATAAACATGAGTGTGAGAGAATTAAATACACGACTTGTATTCTGTATGAAATAAACATGATAAGTCAAGAAATAGGATCAGCACATGCATTAACACAGCCGACAAAAGAAATTCGTTGACCACACTACATCTTAAAGAGGTGTCCATTTTAATGAAATGTCCTCCTCAGATCAGTGACCATCTTGGAGAGGTGCCTCTCGTAAGGGGTGTTCATTTCACCATGATGTCTCCCTTAGAGTGGTGTTAATCTTGTAGTGCAGTGCTTTCAATAACATTTAAGGTAGGTGGCTGCATAACGTTAGCACCTGCCGGAGTTGTCAAAGGGGGTGAAGGCCCTTTTTCCTCTAAGGGTATCTGGGGGCATGTCCCCCCCCCCCAGTGATTTGAGGCAAAATATTAACAAACAAGCATTCATTTTTTTGTTAGGAAAACGTATTTCACTGCATGGCACAAGGCACAGTTAATGAGTTTGTTTGACAAAATCTCATGTATGTGATGCAATACATTATCGCTTGTGTGAACAACAGACAAGTAGTTTTCCAATAGCAGCTAACAAGAGAGGATAAAGGGGTAAGAGAGTTAATTTTTGGGCTCAGATTGATTACAAGATTCCTTAAAGCTGCTTAAAAGAGTGATGTTTTCTGAAAGGATCCCAAGTTTCTAAGTCCGTGATTCGATGTTTGCTTGCAGTTATCTGCAAGACCTGTAACTTTCTTTATCGCGGATGTCGTATAGAGGGTTTAAAGGATCCAAGTTATTCTAAGAACATTGCAGTCTCCTTTGATCATGTGGAAGCTACAACTTCTTGCGCTGTCGTTTTAACTCCACTTTCATGGTTGTGGTTCTAGAAATAGAAAAGCTTGGAGTTAAAACATTGCACCTCTATTGTCTCGTGGCGTTACTAGCATCCAACAGATACATCTCCAGCAGTTTAATTGCGCTCAGCAATTCTGAAAGAGGTTATTGCTTCATCTTCCTGTGACAGTCTGTAAATCGTAAGCGATTTTCGGAATAAGTTGTGTTATTTCTCAAGCAAGGCTCGAGTTTTGCTTCTTCAGTGAACCTCATCAGTTGCTCCTATGGTAAAGTCTCATGGAATGATTTAGAACCATTCTGTTGAAAAACGTGTGACCTTCGTGGAGTATTTCCTCGGCCAGCACGATCTAGCAAAAGCAAAAGCAATACAAGTTACAAGTTAGTTTTCAATACGGTCCGTTTTTATACGGTCATGTGGATTTCTCACCTTCAAAAACGTTTTCCCCGCACTCTAAATTATCTCCACAAAACGAAACGAAACTTTCTTTGTTCCGCTTTGCTCCCACGGTTGAATCTTCAACCAACTTTCTTTTCCTTGATGCCGATTGATCCATGTAGAAATTTAAAAAAAGAATAAACAACGCTATTCTCATTTCGCATTCATCAAGACCATTTCATTGAGGTGAATTGCTAGTTCCTTTTATTTGTTCATACGCATGTTTATGCAAGAAACGTAGCCGGCGTTTCACATGAGAGTACCCGCTGGAGCTCTGGTCGGAGACAGGTCTTATTGAAAGCACTGTGTGCTCCTGATACTAGAAGATTTGATGATGGATGTGATCCTAACAGATGTGATCCTGGAGGATGTGCCACTGGAAGAAGTGGTCCTCACGGAGGTGATCCTGGAGATGTGATCCAGGAGGATGTGCACCTAGAGGATGTGATCCTGGAAGATGTGACCCAGGTGGATGTGCTACTGGAGGATGTGATTCTGGAGGATGTGATCTTGGAAGATGTGATCCTGGAGGATGTGATCCTATAGGAGGTGATCCTGGAGGATGCAATCCTGACAGATGTGATCCTGGAGGATGCACTCCAGCAGGATGTGATTCTGGAGGATGTGCTCCTGAAGGATGTGATCCAGGAGGTGGTGCTCCTGGAGAATGCGATCCTAGAGAATGTGATCCTGACGGATGTGATCCTGGAGGATGTGCTTCAGGAGAATGTGCTCGTGCTCGAAATGATCCTAGAGGATGTGACCCTGATAAATGTGGTCCTGGAAGAAGTAATCCAGAAGGAAGTGCTCCTGGAGGATGTGATTCTGTAGGATGTGATCCAGGAGGATGTGATCCTGGAGGATGTGATCCTGACGGATGTGATCCAGGTGGAAGTGATCCTGAAGGATGTGATCCAGGTGGATGTGCTCCTGGAGAATGCGATCCTGGAGGATGTGATCCCGAGGGATGTGATCCCGAGGGATGTGATCCTGGAGGATGTGATTCAGGAGAATGTGCCCGTAAAGGATGTGATCCTGACAGATGTGATCCCGGAAGATGTGATCCACGAGGATGTGATCCTGGAGGATGTGATCCTGATGGATGTGATCCTGGAGGATGTGCCCCTGGAAGATGTGATCCTGACGGAGGTGATCCTGGAGATGTGATCCAGGAGGATGTGCTCCTGGAAGATGTGACCCAGGTGGATGTGCTCCTGGAGGATGTGAGTCTGGAGGATGTGCCACTGGAAGAAGTGGTCCTGACAGAGATGATCCTGGAGATGTGATCCAGTAGGATGTGCTCCTAGAGGATGTGATCCTGGAAGATGTGACCCAGGTGGATGTGCTCCTGGAGGATGTGATTCTGGAGGATGTGATCCTGGAAGATGTGATCCTGGAGGATGTGATCCTGGATGATATAATCCTGACAGATGTGATCCTGGAGGATGTGATTCTGGAGGATGTGATCCTGGAGGATGCGATCCAGCAGGATGTGATTCTGGAGGAGGTGATCCTGAAGGATGTGATCCAGGAGGCGGTGCTCCTGGAGAATGTGATCCTGATGGATGTGATCCTGGAGGACGTGCTTCAGGAGAATGTGCTCGTGCTCCAAGTGATCCTAGAGGATGTGATCCTGGAGGATGTGCCCCTGGAAGATGTGATCCTGACGGAGGTAATCCTGGAGACGTTATCCAGGAGGATGTGCTCCTGGGAGGTGTAACCCAGGTGGATGTGCTCCTGGAGGGTGTGATTCTGGAGGATCTGATCCTGGAGGATGTGATCCTGACGGATGTGATCCCGGAGGATGTGATCCTAGAGGGTGTGCTCGAGGAGGATGTGATTCTGGAGGATGTGATCCTGAAGGATGTGACCCAGGAGGAAGTGCGCCTGGAGAATGCGATCCTGGGGGATGTGATCCTCACGGATGTGATTCTGGAGAATGTGCTCGTGGACGATGTGATCCTGGAGGATGTGATCCTGACAGATGTGGCCCTGGCAGAAGTAATCCAAAAGAAAGTGCTCCTGGAGAATGTGATCCTGGAGGATGTGATCCTGACGGATGTGATCCTGACGGATGTGATCCTGGAGGATGTGATTCAGGAGAATGTGTCTGTGGAGGATGTGATCCTGACAGATGTGATCGTGGGGGATGTGATCCAAGAAGATGTGCTCCTGGAGGATGTGATTCTAGAAGATGTGACCCAGGTGGATGTGCTCCTGGAGGATGTGATCCTGGAAGATGTGATCCTGGAAGATGTGATCCTGGAGGATGTGTTCAAGGAGGATGTGATTCTGGAGGATGTGATCCTGAAGGATGTGATCCAGGAGGAAGTGCACCTGGATAATGTGATCCTGGAGGATGTGATCCTGACGGATGTGATCCTGGAGGATGTGATTTAGGAGAATGTGCTCGTGGACGATGTGATTCTGGAGGATGTGATCCTGACAGATGTGGTCCTGGAATAAGTAATCCAAAATAAAGTGCTCCTAGAGGATGTGATTCTGTAGGATGTGATCCCGGAGGATGTGATCCTGAGGATGTGGTCCAGGGGGATGTGCTCCTGGAGAATGTGATCCTGGAGGATTTAATCCTGACAGAAGTGATCCGGGAAGATGTGATCCAGGAGGATGTTCTCCAGGAGGACGTGAATCTGTAGGATATCATCCAGGAGGAGGATGTAATTCTGACGGATGTGCTCTCGGAGGATGTAATTCTTACAGATGTGATCCTGGAAGAGGTGATCCAGTAGGATGTTCTCCTGGAGGATGTGATTCTGGAGGATGTGATCCTGGAGGATGTGATTTAGGAGAATGTGCTCGTGGACGATGTGATTCTGGAGGATGTGATCCTGACAGATGTGGTCCTGGAATAAGTAATCCAAAATAAAGTGCTCCTAGAGGATGTGATTCTGTAGGATGTGATCCCGGAGGATGTGATCCTGAGGAGGATGTAATTCTGACGGATGTGCTCTCGGAGGATGTAATTCTTACAGATGTGATCCTGGAAGAGGTGATCCAGTAGGATGTTCTCCTGGAGGATGTGATTCTGGAGGATGTGATCCTGACGGATGTGATCCTGGAGGATGTGATTCGGAAGGATGTGGTACTGGAGAATGTAGTCCTGGAGGATGTGATCCTAGAGGATGTGATCCTGGAGGATGTACAGTAATTTTGACAGATGTGATCCTGGAAGATGTGATCCAGTAGGCTGTTTTCCTAGAGGGTTATCCTGGAGGATGTGATCCTGAACGATGTGATTTTGGAGGATGTGATCCTGGAGGATATGGTTCTGGAGCATTACTGGAGCATATGCTCCTGGAGGATGTGCTCCTGAAATCGGGAAGCTCAGAAACGCTATTTTCAGTGATTTGAGGCAAAATATTAACACTCAGGCATTTATTATTTTTGTTAGGAAAAAGTCTCTTATTGCATGGTACAAGGCACAGTTAATGAGTCACTGTGATAAAATCTCATGTGTATGATACACCATATTATCACTTGTGTGTACTACAGATGGGTAGTTTTCCAATAGCAACTAACCATTTAATTGAGGTGAATTACTAGTCCCTTTTTATTTGTTCATAAGCACATCAATGAAAGGAATATATGTAGCTGGCGATTCGCAAGAAAGTACCCACCAGAGCTCTGGCAGGAGCTGTTTGTATTAGACAGATGTCCATCTTAGACATACATGTTTGGGTTGTAGTGGAAACGTGGCCATCAAAGCAGTTTCTGCTTTAGAGAGGTGTCAGTCATGACTGAAGTACAGCAGAAACTAACTACAAGGATTGTATTGGGACTCCCTTTGGTACTTACAGTAACTACATGTACATTTAACTTCCAGAACAGTTTTCAGAAAATAATATGAGAGGTTGATTTGCATGTACATTGCTTTGTGCTGTGAGTCGTGACCAATCTGTCAATCTTAATAGCCACAAGTAGCAGTATATTTCTCTCACCTGGCTCATCATCTACATAGTTTTTGACTTTAAAAGTCTCTGGACAAACTAAAAACGTGATTTCCTCTTGGTTATTGGGAAAGTTACACACTGCATCATTGAGAATCCTGTGAAAATAAGGATATATCAAAGTTTGAGGGATTTCAATATTAAAGTGCACCTAACCCCAAAATATTTTTTTCGCTAAAATAACTCTTTGCACCTGTTCGAAAAGCACTACACCTTTTTTTTATGAAATCCCCCTCAGTCTTGACTTTTTAGAGGCTGTAAAAGTTACGAAATCTAGCAATCATCTGGTACACGACCCAGCTAGTGAGGGCATGGGTCTATTCTGGATTTGACATCACAAACTGATTTGCATCTCCTTAAGCCTTTGTAAACATGCATGCAAAGCAGTTTGTGATGTCAAATCAAGAATAGACCCATGCCCCTTCTAACTCGGTCGTGCGACAAATGGTGCTTAGTTTGTCGTAAGTTTTGAAGCCCATAAAAAAGTCAAAAACTTCAAATAATGGCGAAATGTTTTTAAAATAGGTGCAAAGATTTATATTAGCGTAAAAAATATTTTGGGGTTAGGTGCACTTTAAACGACTTTCACTGCACCCTTAAACAACCTACCAACACGAAAGTTCAGAACTCAACTAATGAACTAATGATTGCTTTTGAATATGGTGGATATGTTAATTAAGAGAGTCATTGTGAGACTTAGCCCAAAGGGTTTAGAAGAGCATAGTTCATGGGCTGTGACAGGGACATTTTGACCCAATTTATTTGTTTTTACTTTTTGAGGGTTTATTGATTGTTGTCTTAGTTACTGTTGACAACAGTGTATGATATGCAATCACTGGGTTTTAAACTTCATTGCTGTTGTGTTTTAAAGGGGCACTTAAAAAAAGTATGTACGTTGTGTGAAATTATCATCGAGCCAACAATTAACCAATACTAGTAAGCCTTGCAAGCTACACTGCCCTATAAAAAAATCAACTTTTAAGGAGGACCTTTGGGAAAGTTGAAGCTATAGTGATAATATGATGTACTAGGACAAAGGCCACTTTCATGGACAGCAATGTAAAAAGGTGTTAATTGTCAAATCTACTAGCCCAACAGAGAAAAAAATAATTCTCAGGCCTTTGACAGCATGTTTCTTTGCACGCTGGTTAGATTTCAAAACCACCCAGCAGATAATTGGGTAATGGTCAGCCACTCTGTTGGTGTGGTTGTTTTACTCTCACAGTACCTATCTGCTCATACTGGGTGACCATAAATGATAGAGTCTGGTGAATTTGGCGTCCAGTCCAACAGACTGATTGAGCCGAATGACTCGTCAGGGACAGGGCTTAGCATCAGCTTCCCTACAGAAGGTGGGAAGCTGCACTTGTAATCCATTGCACGGTTACTCCCTACCCCCTCCCTGCCAAGCATTTTTAAAGGTTTCCCTAACGGTTCACCAGTAGCCATTTACACACCTGCATCAAGGGAGACAGTGTTTCAAGATTAAATTTTTTTTTGCAATAAATCAAACATACAGTACTGCTCAAAAGTAAGTACATCCAAAACCATGCATTTTTTTCACACTTGACATTGATTACATGTTTGCTTTGAGTTCTGATCAGTTCACTGTCATGTTTGCACCTGTTGTGATTAACCAGAGAAATTGCTTTGGTTTTGGTTTTAAGACACTCAATTGATAGCTACTCTAAAGAGAAAGGAAGAAACAAATTCATCAAAAACTATCAACGCCAATCATGACTGGGTATCCAAATTTCAGCACATGGTTTTACATCTTTGTTTAAACATGATGAATTGTTCATGAGTTTGAGGTTTCGAAGAAACAACATCATGACAGAACAGTCTGGAACCACCAACCTTCGGACAGAAAGTCTGCTGTACTAAAACTTAGACCTCTGCATCTCCACAGGTGCATAAATGGGTAGTAGTAAAATTAACTCTTGGGGATCAAACATGACAAACTGTTAAAAAACCTGCCTCATATCAGCATGTGGGAACTAGTGCTGTAGGAGTGTGGTGGTACATAAAGATTAGCATGTTGGACCTCAGATCTGGACGTTGGCAGTTCAAGGCCTGGGCCCCCATTTCTCAAAAGTTCCAGTAACTTTTTGGCCCCAGGGCTATATTTCAAAATCAAAATCTATAGAATGGTGGCCTAGCTCAAGGCCACAAAACAGCATGACTTGTTTCCTTGACTTACAATGCAATTTTACTGCTTAGCTTTAAAAACCAACAAAATTTGAATCTTTAAGGTATAAAACCTTGCACTCATAAAATAGCTTTCTGGGCCCAAAAAGTTTTCGGGACTTCGAGAAACGGTCCTTGTCTTTGTGTTGTTTCCTTAGATTAGAAATTTTACTCCACATATGGTTCTCTCACAGAGGTGTATAAATGCATGGGTACATACTGGGTTTAGCTGTGTGTCGTGCTAGTGTCCAACTCAGGGGGAGGGGCAATACTCTTAATTTCTTCAAGCTACAGAACCAGGGATAAGCTCCAGTAAAGAGGATTATCCTTGGCTCATGTGTGACTTCGCCAGGGTAAACTACCAATATGTTCTCACTACACAAATGTACATCATACTTTGGACAATGGAGTTACACTAAGGCCTGCTGAGGCACTAAGCTAAGGAACAGAATTGACAGTAACAACTTCATAACTCAAGTTTACCCCAGTAGCTTGGACCTCAATCTAACTAGAACCTTGCCAGGAGGCATTTCCTTAGCAGCATCACAACTTACTCCCGGTAACTCAAACTTGAACAGTTTCTTGTTTTCCATCATGGTTTGAGTCACTGGACAGTATTGTAATTTTAAATTTAACACAACTTGCTTCTTACTTTGATTGCGAAGTCATGAAGTTTGGACACATGTCCTTTGAAAACACAGCTTGCAAAGTCTCACACTCTTGAAAGGTCAAGTTGTAGGTCTTTGTGATCCCTGTGAAAATATTAACAAACAGAAAAGGCTGCTGAAAATCTACCAAACCCATGTTAATAAAACTGTCACTCTGTAATCTCACATTGTTATTAAATTCCAGTCTTAGTTATTGAATTTCTATCTTTCCGATTGGTTAACTGCTTATTGCACACAGGCTAGCAGAACCATAAAGGTATGCATATTGTGTAGTTCCAGAAAAAATCCATACCCACCCCATGGAAGGTCATCAGAAATTCCTAGGGGAAGTGGCATCTTAAAAAAGCCAAAATTTTAGAAACAAAGTATAAAGCTAAACTGGAATTTCTTGGGGGGGGGGGAGGGGGGTTTGCAGAACAAAAACCTTCTGTTTGGATGTTTTTCTGGAACTGCACATTAACAGGAAAAATGTACACGTATGGGCTGGACTAAGAAAAAATCCACGTCTATGACAACAAGGTGTCTGTACTGAGTATCTAAGTGTCTGTAAAGAAAACCAAAGTACAAAAAATGAGATGAAAACATGAAGACTATTTACCATGTCTGCAGTAAAGCAGGAATACTAGTCTGGCTTCCTTGATGTTCAGATCAATTTTACATTGATCCACTGTCTTCTCAATTGTATTCATGGATTTAAATGCTGACAAGCATGACTGTCAATAGAAATAAAAAAGTTAAACAAAACAAAATAAAAATAATTACCCTGACATTTCTTTTCATACCTGTGGAGTTTTAACTGTGAATATTGAATGAGAGCTATTATCTCTATGTCTAAGAGTGATAAACTTACAGTGTCAAATGCAATACAATCAACTGATATTGCATGCAGATTCTTGGACATTTGAATAAAATTTAGAAACATTCAACTGTCATTTTGATGATCCTGAATTAAACTAATTGGACACAACTACAGGGAAAAATGCTGTGTGTGTGATGTAAATGTGTGATTAGACATACTTCCTTGTCACACACTCTCCCTGTCACATATATTACGGTGGATTGTACAATGAACTTTGGTTGTACAGTGATTACCAGACTTTTCTTGTTGGTCCCAATTTATTTATGAACATTTATAAGCGATGGTTGAAATGAGAGGAAAAATATGTATAAGAAATTTGTTAGAACAGGCTTTGCTTACTTTATGTACTCCAGCAAAAGCCTATTGAGAACACTATCAGAAAAGATGAAGTCAAGCATTCTGGTAAATGTACATGTATCTTATGTGCAGCTTTCTGTGAAGACAGTTACCTCTAAAAATAACCAACTGAAGGTAACTTTGCTCAGGACATCTAAATCTTCTTTGATAGCGATCTCAGTTTTGAGTTAGCATAAGACAACCAGGGCTGTGCTGTAGCATTGCCCGGGGGACCTCAGGCCTCTAACTTTTGCCTTCGGGTAACTAGAAAGACTTGTTTTTTTGCATAACACTTTCACAGCTGGGCGCCCCAGATTTCATGGCTATAGGGAGCCTTTGGGATCCCTGTGATTCTTCTAAGAGCACAACCTTGACAACATTCATTCTTCTTGATTCTCTGGAATCTCGACTATCTGAAAATTTTTTTTATGGTCCCACCACGTTCAGATAATCAAGGTTCCAACAAGCTGAAATATGGTCGTCAACAGGCATTCTTTTTTCTGTTTCAGTGCTCACTGTACAGCCTTAACACTTCGGCAGCGAACACTAAACTAGTCTCTGGGAAAACACAGACTTTACTATGGCAAAAAAGCTGATAGGCAAATTGAAAGTTATCTCTGGTAGACATCTTACTTGACAGTCAAAATGGCTGCAGAATTGATCACTGTTTTAATAAGGGTTCATACCATAAAAGCCTAATAAAATTTCAGGAGTTTTCCAGAAGAAAATAGAGAACATTTTTACAGTGTATGGCCCTTACCCCAATCACCATAGCTCATTACTTGATTGTTATAAAAATGTTTCAATTGTTACAAAAATAATTACTGCATGTCGTATACATGTACACATTCTGCCTTCAACCTACATTGTAACATGTCAAGAAAATTCAGGAGTTTTCTAGGAGTACACCCCCCCCCCCCCAATAATTTTCCAGGTGTTTTCCAAGACCATTGAAGGAAAAGTTCAGATTTCTAGGAGTTTTCAAGGAATAGCTGGAGCAGCCTATACCCTTTTTTAATTAACAAAAATGATCTGATGTCACATCAGTTTGCATAGAAATATGTGCAAAAAATAGCATAGCAGATATTGGTTAAAAAATTATTTTCTGACCTTCATGGCAATCTTGCACTTGAGTAAGTCTTCCTCTTGTGAGTCCTGTGACAGATCATTTGAACCATCATCGTAGCTTATAAAAAAGCTTTCGTTGAAGAGGAAGCAGGCATATGCTGAGCGAGATGAGTTGACAGTCCTCAAGGCAAGCTGAAATAATTGGGAGGGCAGACAGTTAAGAGACAAGAAGAAAGTTGTCTGAATGTATTGTAATTTGTCTTTTCAAGAGCATGTTAAAAAATTACATTTTACAAACAAATGCAAGCACAAGTAAGGAACAGACATAAGTAACCTTCACTTCGTCTACTACATCTGTACAAGTACGTGCACTAATATTTTTTTGTTAATCAGTTCACCTGGCTAAATTATCTGTCTTGCAGTCAAAGAAATCCTCAATTAAATGTTGCTAACAATTGCAGCCCAATACTTCACTGGGAGAAATAGTCAATAGCGATGATGGATAATAGCAAACTTAAGGGAGGGGTAGCCTGTTCCAGGCTCCAAGGTAGCAGGAAAAAAATGAATGCAACAAAAGATGTGTGAGAGCTGCCATGGGGGGGCGGGGCAGAGGGATCTGCCAAGCTCCAACACATCTAATTTTCAAGGTTGCTTTCCAGTCTTTGCCACCCCTACCATCTGAGGGGTAAGCTCAAGGTGTGAACTAAGAGCCCTATGAACAATCAAATAGGCTAGAAAAAATCCTAGCCCCAAGTTTGAGGAAAACTGCCCTTTCCCACTCCCAGGGGCACATCCCATATCAACATAATAATGATATCATATCATATCATATCATATCAATCATATCATATCATATCATATCATATCATATCATATCAATCATAATCATATCATATCATATCATATATCATATCATATCATATCATATCATATCATATATCATATCATATCATATCATATCATATCATATCCAAATTCATATAGTGCTAGTATCCTAAAGTCCAAGAGCACTTAACAATGTTAGGTAACTAAAAAAGCATCATCATCATCATCATCATCATCAGACACAACAATGGTGTCAAGGCACCAATAGTATGCACTTATTGACTGGGTGGGTGGGCAGGACAGGAAAATATTTGGCTTGAGGCCATGGCGTATGGACCAAGCGCAGGAAGGTCTGTGTCCCAGTAGGTCTGAGAGCCAAATATTTTCCCATCTGGCCCGACCTAACTCAGTCAATAAGTATTTTATCATACCACCATTTCTACGCTTATCATTATTGGAAAATGTCAAAAAGAAGCTTGCAGCTTTAAAATGCACGTGCAATAAATGAACAGATGATGTGTGCGGGGACGGACCACTTTATCTGGTCTGGCTAGCGTCAACCCATCTGACCTTACACTTATCAGCTCACCAATGCATTTTCAAAAGCCGTATGATGGTATGATAATGAAAGGTATTTCTCACTGGATGCTATTATGCAACTAGCTGTCCAGCTTTCTGACTGGCTGAATTCTTCACAGCATGCAAAATCATCATACAGTCAAACCTCTTTAATATGGACACTGAAGGGGCAGGGAAGAATGTCCACAATATGGAGAAGTCTGTACAACAAAGCACAGCTTTAATGAATTTTTGTCTCTTTTACATCAAGTGAACTGTCCATAAGAGAGGTGTCCATATTGTTGGGTGCAGCAGGGGCTTGACCCATGTTTGGGTGTAGGGGTACTGTCGAGGGCCTGAAACCCTGACCCTGTTTAGGACACAAAATTATGTCCTAAAATACCAACCCTGTTTGAGACAACACCCTCCATTTCAGGTCCCTGTTTAGGACAAATGACAAAATACACTCCCTTGTTTTACAAAATTTTAAAGTGGCAAATGTCTCCAATCTAGGATTGCTGAATACTGTATGATTAACGGCGACAGTCGTTTGACCATACCCTGTTTAGGTCAAGTTCAGGCCCTGTTTAGGACACACTTGCATAAATATACTCTGCTCAGGACAGAGAGGACAAAAACCATACCCTGTCCAACGGCATGTCCCCGTATAGGCCACATACGGGAGTACCCCCTCCCCCCCGCTCCCACAGGAGGGTGTCTGTAAGGAGAGGTTCAACTTTATATTAAAAAATAACTTAATAAATCACATGAGATAACTGTTCGTAAACTTTTAGCCCACTGTGGGACGACAGTTTAAGGCAAGTTTCGTACTACAAGGTAGATATATGTACAGCTTTTAAAGAACTTTTGGAATCACGTGTTTAATGAAGTACATGTACATGTACTCTGCAGCTGCTTACCCCTTGAGACAAAGCCTCCAAATACAGCTCATCACCAATCCTGGACAAACAGTGGATAGCTTTGGCGAACACTAAAGAACAAAAATAACGGCTAAGATAACAAATACAGGGTCTAACTAACAGGCAACTGAATAAATACAACCGAATACTTGCATTTCACTGATCTCCCAGGAATTACACACCGCATGTTAGACAGCTGACAAGCGTCTTTTGACGTTTCTTGAGATCATGACACACCTTTCAATGGACAAAACACAGCCTCTGTCTTCCTTTTATCCACTGGTCGCTTCACATAACTCCAAAATTAACGATTATTCGATTATTTCTAGCAACTTGTTGAAACTTGCCCAAGAAAACTCTGAAATCTCTGAAATTCAAAATGGCGCCAAATTGTTTTGGAAACTGCTGACTAACAAAACTTCTGGCTCAACTGTTGTTGCCACTCATCCAACATGGCGTCCACAGCAACAAGATTGCCTTCTTGGTTGCTGCTTTCAAAAGAAGATATCATAAAATCGAGTGAGTGGAAAGACTTGACTTCAGACCTTTTCGATGCAGTACAACAACAGCTTACGGAGAGCCACGTTTCTTACTTCTCCGATCTTACAGATTCGGAGAAGATCATGTTTCTTGATCGTGCCGCCAAGCTTGTTCGCAACGGGTCGTCATACCAAAAACTGGTAGGGAGGGTTTCAGGAGTTCTTGATCGCAATCTAAACGAAGAAGTCACGCAAACTCTCATTGATCCATCGAATAAACATACAAAGACACAGTTGCTATTAGAGGGAGCATCAACTGCGTCCATTAAACTGTTGCAAAGATGGCCGGATTTAAGAAGCAAGTTGTATGCCTGTCTAAACCGGCCTTTACCTGAGAACTTGCGGAAAGCAGTGTGGAAAATGTTTTTAGCTAACCCAATCGTTCGCCAGGAATATTTGGGAAAAGCTTTAAGGAACAAACGAGATACGGTATCTGCACAGGACGCTGCCATAGGCCAGAAATGTCAGGCATTTTTGTCTCCAGATTCAACTTTTCATGAACTTGCATCTCATCCTTTTGTGCTTGATGTTATGAGATCTTCGTTGTCCTACCGACAACTTATTACAAAAAGCAGTTCTACCATAGTTGATACAGACTATCTGTTAGCATTACCTTTCCTGAAAGTATTGGTTTCAGATAGCGATGTGCAGCAAGTTGATCCTGAGGAAATTGCAGGCTTTATTGAAGTCTACTTTACCTTTATGGACTCTAGACCCCCTTTGATGAAAGACTCTAAGTCTAAGGTAAATAGTTTATACCTTTGTTGTCCCTTTGATCAATTATAAACTTGCCCACTTTCCCAGGTGAAATCACCCACAGCCTTGCCATAGGCATTCTCTCCTGCTTGCGGGCATACTCGAGCTATGAGCTAGGTATGCATAAGGCCCTGGCCAAATGGATTTAACACCGTTTAAGACAGTTCAACATTGTTCAACATTCTTTAGTACTTTTGGATACCCTGTTGAATGGCTAAATGGTTCTAAAGGATGTTGAAAAGGTTGAACTGCGTTTGATTGACGTCAAACATCTGTACAATAGAAAGTTGTGCCCAACAATGTCAGGTGATGTTGAAGCCATTTGACTGAGGTCTAATAGCCTGGAAACGGGTTACCATTCATTGACATCTTAAAATTTCCTACCCCGTTCATTGCCCCCCTCTCTGCCTGCCATGCAGACACGAGGATCACATGAGAGATCAATATCTTAAAAATTAATAATAAAAATTAAGAGAGCCATGAAGATTGTAAGTACAATGTAATGTGCATCCTCGGAGACCAGGGGCAGCTAGTCGGGATGATGGGATTTTCAGGGCAAAAGTTTACAACAAGAGCGGGAGAGCCTCTGAGCACTTGGCATTTAAATTCTCTCCTTCTGATTGGCCAGAAAAATATTTTTCTGGCCAATCAGCAAAAAAGAACAGCCGGGCGACTCTCATGTCTTCTTGCACGAGGTTGTTTTCCTCATCAATCGCCGTAGTAGCGTGGCCCGTTCAATGGGAACATTTTTGAGGAGAGCTTCAGAAAAAAATAATTAATTAATACTACATAAATAAAACTGCAAACTATAACGTGGCCGGAAGAAAACAAACATTCAGCAGGATTTTTCACGAAGGACTTATCGAAGGTATCGTAAACTTTTAGAGCTAACGACTTCCCCTTTCTCAAGTGTTGCATGAGGCTAATAGCTACTCGAGTAAACGATGTTACTAATTATTTCTCCTTGTTGGTTGAACTACGTCTGAAACTTTCCATGGGAATCTCCGATGCACGGGCCACACAACTATGTCGATCGAGCGTGGGAACCACAGTTAACCAAACCGTAATATGAGTGTTTGTATGGAGCTGAAATTCGATCGAAAATAATTGGTGGTTTTCCGCTAAAAATGCATTAAAATGGAAATACAGTTTGAAAAACATTACCTGCTGTGTGTTTGCTGTGTTTTTATTGCTTTTCCGAGCTTCTGGAGGCCGATCTGGGCGATTTTCTGCTTAACGGTCGATGCAACGTCCTGTCACATACTAGAGAGAACTAGTTCTCTCTAGTACGTGACATGACACGCTCGATCAACATAGTTGCGTGGCCCGTGCATCAGAGATGGAAAGCTTCAGACAAAGATCAACGAAGAAGGAGAAATAATTAGTTACACTGGAGAAAGGGGAAGCTCTAAAAATTTGCGATACCTTCAATAAGTTCGCCGTGAAAAATTCCCTGTGAGTGTTTGTTTTCTTGCGGCCATGTTATAGTTTGCGATTTCCTCGACTTCGTTTATTTATTTATTTTTTTCTGAAGCAATCCTCCTCAAAAATGTTCCCGTTGAACGGGCCACGCTACTACGGCAATTGATGAGGAAAACAACCTCGTGTAAGAAGATATGAGAGTCGTCCAGCTGTTCCTCTTCGCTGATTGGCCAGAAAAATATTTTTCTGGCCAATCAGAAGGAGAGAATTCAAATGCTTCTGGAACTGGATCGGTAAGAGTAAGTGCCCAGGGCTCTCCCGCTCTTGTTGTAAACTTTCGCCCATGAAAATCCCATCGTCCCGACTAGCTGCCCCTGGGTCTCCGAGGATGTGTAATGTGTTGTATGGTGTTGTTCCAGAAAATATCCACACTCCCCCCACAGAAGGTTTTTTTGGTTTGAACCCTCCACCTCTCTAGAAATTCCAGTTAAGGCTCATACATTCCTTTAAAAATTTTGGCCTTTAAGACCCCCCCCCCCCTCAGAATTTCCAATGACCCCTCTGTGGTGGGGATATGGATATTTTCTGGAACCACACATTTTACTCTGATAGGTCCCTGTGTTTGTAGCTAGACCTTCTACCTTACTTTTATGTATATCTCTAAGCACATGAGCCGACAAAGAGAAGAGGGGTTTGTATCAACGGGGAGGGCTTCGGGTAGACAAAAGTGACCAGACACAATCCACCTTGTCTGAAAATCTGGCATTGAGTGTGTCAAGTGATATCTTATATTACCATGAATCAGGATTAATAAAATTTGTAAATCTTTGCTCCATGTAGGAATTCATTACAGCTCTCAAGCAATATGGAAATAAAATGGCTGCAGTCCTGGATTCAAAAGATAAACAACTTGCTTCCTCTTTGCAGAGAATACTTTCACAAGGTAAGCCGAGCTTCGGCTAGTCTGCAAATACAGCTACCTCTCATAACTCTCAGCCACTTCACGCAAGAAGCTCTCTTGTCCAAATGCCATAACAGCAGACAATCAAAAGAGGCATTTGTATTCCCAGATTATGTTTCAACAAAAAGGATTGAATCCTATCTTTATCCTTAGAAATGTCCCTACAGCATCAATGTCCCACCCCCCACCCCCCTCAGAAGCTGTGATTTAAAATCATGTGAAACCTTATTCAAAAGTGACATTTACCTCACAAGGGCTTAGTCTGTTTAAAGCATAATTTATTATTTTGGCCTGCTAAAAATTATACTTTAGTTAAAATAAATGTCTTTTCGACTTCTCAACCCATGTGTTCATGCAATACATTTGCTAATAGTTCATATCTCTGTGAACAGATAAGCCAGTTCAGTTGTCTGACAGCCTGGCAGCCATCATGCGATCATATGCAAGATGCATGTTTGTTGGTGAGTAAAACCCATCCCTAATAATAACTACTCAGATAGCTCTGGAAGGAAGAGCTTACAGTTAGGTGCACCTGACATTTGCCTTGTGTATCCCCATCCTGTTCTCTCTGTAAGTACATAGTACCACAAGTTTTCCAGTTTAAGTTCTTAGGAATGTACCAGTTATTCCCCATGAAATGCCATTTTTAGGCACCTTTCTTGATTTCCCTGGTAGGTTTGGGGGTTTAAGGGAAGACAGGAGGGGGGGGGGGGGGGTAATCTTCCTCTTTTGATGCCCCTTGCTTCATATTCTCACATCCTTCCTTGAGGCTTATGTATTGGCATGCACAATGTTGTGCATTTTCTCTATTCGTCTTCTTTCTGCTTTCACACAAAATATGCTGTTTTATTCCTGCTTCCCATCCCCCTAACTTCCATTACAGAAATGCTAGAAATGCTTGAATGCTTTTCTCTGGGTTCACACCCCCCCTCCCACACCTCCTGCCCCTCCCTCTACAGGTTTGCCATAACATAGCAAGACAGTGTTAATTGAACGTCTGACAGAATTCTACAAATCTTTCTTCTATTATACAGTGTAATTATAATTTGTTAACTTGACAGGTTTTCTGTCTCTTGATGTTGTGTGTTACATCTGGGATCAGTACATTCTGAGCATGAAGCTGACATCATTTCACTGTATTGCTACCTTCTCTGCTGCCATGCTGATGTTGTTAAGAGATCAAATTCTCAGATGCAGAAATGTAAGAGTTTTGTGAAAAGTTACGTACTCGGGAATAGCCCAGATCTTTGGTCTAGAAACTGAGAAAAGAAACTCTTTAAAAGAAAACTAAGACGAGATCCCAAACCAAACATTCTACAACGGTGCAACCAGCCTGTTAGCTCTTTAAGCCCTGATATAAAAATGCATATTCTCCTTACTGTTCTCCATACATTTGTTATGGAACTAGTAAGGAGAATTTGTCTAATTACCGTACCCAAATGGTGAATTAGCCAATCAGAAGCCTTGTTTACTGTCATGATTTCCTACGATATCAAGTCACTGACCTGATATCCTACGATATCATGGACAGTTTCTAAAACTTGCAATTTTTTCAAGACTTTAGAGATGAAAATTACAACAGAAAGACAACGAAACGTAAAACTATTACATTTGTTAAACGAAAAAGTAATTTGTTTAACGCTAACAGAGAAAAAGAATACAATTTCGCGCCAAAATTGGACGCGGCTACACTGGCGGGCGCTCACGAGTACGAAAAAATAACGCCGGGTTTTAGGACGAATTTGGGTACGGTAAATACCTAATCGTACCTTTTTGGGACGCTTCGGCACCATATCAGGCTCGTTTGGTCTCGACCAAACTCGCCTGATATGCTGCCGAAGCGTCCCAAAAAGGTACGATTAGGTATAAATATCAAGACATCTTACCGTTGGTGATCACTTTCTTTATTCTCATCACGTGAATGTTTGTACAAGTCGTGTAATGTAAAGAGAAATTTCATTTTCGTCACTGTTAGGGCTTAAAGGGTTAAGAAAAAGAGCGCAAGAAAACTGGCGAGTGAAGTGAGTGTAGCAAGGCTTGCCTAGCATGTCTTTTTGCTCCGTGCATTCCCCTTTGTATCTCCCCCTACCTACAAGAGCCTGTGTAACCGGAAAAATGAGAATTAAGACGGAATCCATTAGGAAACTGAGTAATTCTAATTTTCAGTGGACAAAAATCTTGTACCAGAATAATTTAAAGCATATCGCATTCTTTTTTACATTTTTTGAGAGCTATGGATGTAGTTTGTTATCTGCAATAACCCCAAAGACAATTTCTTATGGGAGCCCGAGAAAATAAATTTCAAATTTCACAAAATGGAATCTTACGCATAAAAATTTACCTATTTTACCCGTGTTTACACAATTTCTGTGAAATTTGAAATTTAATTTCACGGGCTCTCATAAGAAATTGTCTTTGGTGTTATTACAGACAACTAATTACGTCTATAGCTCTTAAAAAGTGTAGAAAAGAATGCGATAAACTTTAAATTATTCTGGTACAAGGTTTTTGTCCACTGATTACTCAATTTCCTGTTGGATTCCGTCTTAAAATCATTTAGTCAAAGTTGTCCACCGTGCCATGAGTGAAGACACCTAACCAATCAAACCTTGCGACCTACATCATAAGTGACTACAATGCGAGACAAGCGACACAGACTTGTCACGTGGTATAGAATCATTTATATTATAGAGGGGAGTACTCGAGTTACACAGACATTGATGGCTAACAATGTTTTTTTTTTCTTTTAGGCTAAAGAGGTCGAGGAAGTGTTACTTTTGAAGAGCAAAACTCTCAGCATACGAGATTTTCAACAAGTGGTAAGTCTAATAAAATCGAGTCAGAACATCCTCCTTAATAGGGTGTAAATTTCTGCCGCTTTACCCTCAAAAGAGAAAATGTTGAGGGTTAGGTCTGAAATTAAAGGGTTAACGAAGGGCGTTAAAAACATAAGATATAGACAGGAATGAACTGGAATGGTATCGAAATGGATCAATCCGTTTCGTGCCCTTCCGTTCCTCTTCGTTTCATTCCAGTGTTATTTCGGTACATTCTGGGTAAATCCCCTTCATTACTGCACCTTCTGGATCTATACCGGTACATTCCTTTTCTTTGCCTAGTTTTAAACGCCTGGATATATAAAAAATTATATCTTGCTCTGAAGTGGTTTGGGGGTTCGAGTTCCATGCCACACAAACCACGCAAAAATCTAAGGGGTACCCCTGACCCAGGGCTAATACAAACCGCCTGTGGGTACACACTTCCTTTTAGTAGACATGTAATTGTGGTTACGGATTTTATCTTTTAGGAGACCTCTCTTATAATGAACAAGGGGGTAAGTTTCTAAAGAAACTGTGGTGCTGCGTCGGTGGGGAAGTGAAACACAAAACTTTGGATTTATCAACTGAGTTGATAAGGAAAATTGGCCACCGTAGAAAATTTGCTGATGTTTCCAGCGTTAGCTCTTCTTCGGGTGGATTCACTTTGACGAAGGGCCAACGCTCGAAACGGTGGCCAATTACTTTATCAACTCAGTCGATAAATCCAAAGGTTTGTGCCTCTCTTAGACCGACCCCTGTTGCAAATGGATGCGGAAACCTTCATGGAGGTCCAAATCTCATATATCACATTGCTACGCTCTATTGTCTATTAAAGCACTATGTCGTGTACCTTTCTGTTAGATTGACCGTTATTTCATGGATGATTGGCAGAAGCAAGTGACCGAAGAAGTTCATGGCTCTGAATTACCCCTTGTGGATCCAGTGGCAAGTACGTAAAAAACAACACCAATAGAGTATCCACTTGCCTCCAGTGTGCGTTTTCCTTCATCCCTTAAGGCCCTCACCTCACTAACATACGTTCTCGAACATTTTATTTTTTGTTAAACGGGTATATTTTTTATACGGTTAGACGAGTACAGAAAACCAACCCAGACAATTTAAATGTTGAAGGTGGTGTTATTGTACTTTGCATTCACGTGCTGTGTTGGTCATTTACATTTAGCGGTTGGTAGGTTGGCGGAGCCCTGGTCTATGTGGTTCCGAGGGAATCCTCCCAATCGGCAGCGAGTTGAAGAAAGGCGGCAGACCCGAGAAGAGCGAGAGGAAGAAAGGCGGAGAAACCTTATGGAGCAGCGGAGAGAAGAAGGTAGGAAGAGAAGAGAAGAAAAAGAAGAGAGGCGACGCCGCGAGCTGGAGATGAGACGAGAGTTTCAAACAGAGAAGGAGCGAGAGAAGGAGCACATCGCGGCGCTCGAAAGAGAGTTGGAGCGTGAACGGATCGAGCGAGCATCAGTTGAGAAAGAGAAAGATGAAGAGATAGCGCGACTGCAGTCGGAACTTGCAAGATTTCGCCCTACACCAGCCCCTACCCCCAGAGGTATCCCGCTATCCGTTGCCCCCTCGGCAAAGACCCCGACTCCAACTGAACCCAGTCCTCATCCTTCCAGGAGTTCACACCAGCAGGCGGAGGACCTGGTGCGGTCGTTGTTAGGAGGGACACTGCGCACTTTGGACAAGGGTAAGAGACCTGGTATTCCTGTGTGTTTATTGAATGTACACGAGATCGTTAACTTGCTAAAAGTGTTTTTTAACGATAACTATCCATAGCGACAAGCAAATTTTGAAAAGGAAAATTAGCAAAAACTGATCGTGACAAAGCGTAGTTTTCCTGTATGAAAAGTAAAAGTGACTTTGCCTTAAGTTTAAGTACTTCATTTATTGTAGAGCTTGTCCTTTTTTTACATCACAAAGTTGGCTCCAGTGGCGCGCGATCATGCAAATAACTATTCGAAATAAAGAGAAGAACGCTCTAATTGTGCGCCAAAATGAATTTCGGTCTATTTTTTGAAATGCTGTAATCATCAGCGTTTTTTTTCGTGCTGTGACAGAATGCGCGCTTTTGCGAGTCGGTACAGATCACCTTTTAAAAGTCATAATTTCGCAGTTTACTATGTAATTTAAATATCAGGCGAGAAGTCCTTATTTAGTGGATTGCTTGAACTTTTAATACTGTAATTTGTTGCAGTGGCCCACGGCACAGAGGAACAGCGGACAAATCTTGACGCCATGACTCGAAACGCCTTGGAGACAAACACTCAGCAGTACAAAGAAGCAGAGAGGGAAATTTTTGGCCGGCAACTTGAAACCGAAGACTGGGACCAAATGGACGAGCAGGAGCGATCGGAAAAGACTGCGAGACTCATGTCAACATTAAAAGAAAAGAGAAACCAACGCTTAAACGAGACGGGATCATAGGTGTCAGAATAATGAGGAAAGCTTCAGATGTACTCATCCTTTACTTAATTTAAGCCGTGATCGACGCCATACTCTGAGGGGAGTTTACAATGTAAATCGTTTCAACTTTTCATTGGAATAGGTGACAGTTAAAAGTCTCGCACTCGACGCTCATGTGTTGTCCAAGAGATTGAACCTTCTTGTCGACTTTCGCTATCATGTGACCCATGTCGAGGCTAAGAAAAAGCCGAAGTTGGCATCATTACAAACTGTTGGAGAAAAGTCGGTCTTCAAAATGCAATCTCAACAATTTCTTTAATTTAAATTTTATGCAAAGCGTCATTTAATTTGAGGGCTTAAGCACTACATAAATGTGCCGATTTATAATTATTGAATCTGCATAAGGCCTCCAGGTTGTCAAGTACGACGTGAAAACCAGCACACTGCAAGTGTTATGAAGAATTAGACGGTTCTTTACCGGAAAATTCTGGGCAATAATTTGTTTATGTACAAAACATAGTCCTGTAAGAAAGGAACTGTGTACTGCAGTTGAAAACTGAAATTCAAATTCAATTCAATTTTGAAATACAAATGACTTCTATTGGCAACTTTCGTCGCTTGAAGAGGATCTGCTCCCTCTTGTGGGATAAGGCATCGTCCTGTGCATGCGTAATGATTGGTAAGCGCGCTGTCCATATCCGGGACTTGTCGGAGATGTTGGTGACATTGGGTTAGGTCCCACGTGACCCATCATTTGGGGCATCATGGGAATGTATCCCCCTGGAGGGGAGGAGTTGGGGAGGCTTCGTGGTATATGGGTCAAAGGTGCCCCTCTGTTCTCGTATGGACCTAGGGTATAGAAACAAAAATCAATGGTGTCATTGGTATTGGTATGGTTGTCCTCATACAGTAGAAACTCCTGGGCAACCACCTCTCGCAAGTGACCACTTCTCCAAAATACCCAAATTTCCCCAGTCAATTCACAATAGTTGGAAACTCCCGTAAGAGACCACTTTTGAAACTAAGGTTTGAAATTTTCCAGTAAGCGACCACTACATCGTTGTGAACCAAGGATTCATTCTTAAATTAGTGTTTTGTTTTCTTGTCACATTTCTGCTTTCGTTACTGTTGAAGACATATGCTGTATTAGGTATTTTGTAGGCCAACTGTTATCGTTACAGCAATCACCCTGTCCATTTGACAATGGCAAGTTTGAAATACTTTTTATTTTTTCAACTAAACAGGTATTATGTAGCTAGCATTGTGGGTTTATACATGTATTTATAAACCTACGAAAGTACCATAGGCTGATGACCCGAAAATTAGGCCCCATGTGGTCTGACCACTCGTTAGCGACCACCTCCCGTAAGCGACCACTTAGGCTTGACATTTTGGGTGGTCGCTTACGGGAAGCTGAACTGACGTTGGATTTGGTAAGTCAATACTCTTCATCTTAAACCTCGCAAAATAAGCTCCAACACGTAGTAAGAAAACTGTATTCAGTTTGCCGTGAGCATGGCACTAGAAGGAAACGGTCTGTTTCTGCCAAACTACTGACTGAAATCCATGACCTTCAGCACAATGATCGGGTGGTTTAACCACTAAGTTACAGGGACCAGGGTTACCGCAGCTAACGCCCAAAATTAAACATTGCACATTTTGTAACGTAGGATTTAGTCATATCCTGCAAGTAAGACTCTGGGGGTATTTTTGTTGTTCACACCCTTACTGGGACGTGATTTGTACTGTGAAACCATGTACTGTAAAACTAGTTCCCTTTCATTATCTTGTTAAACTCTGTGATGAAGTCTGTGTGATCAGACCAAACCGGTCGGAGAATAAATCAAGTTGACACGATACGTTGCTGTGTGCTGCTCACTAGTTGTCATTTTAAAAAATTGTCTAGAAGGACCAGGGTGACAACAGGTCAAAACGTAGACTTTCGAAAAAGTCCTTCGACCTATTTAATATGGCGGGACGACCTCACGGGACTTCGTCGCTCTCTCGGCCGCTTCGCGGCCTAAAAAGCTCGCTCCGCTCGCTTTGCGGCTTTTCTGCTGTGAAACTCGTGAGGTCGATTTGTGGCAAGTCTAGTCAATACGTTGATTAGGGAAAACTTTTGACAAACTAGTGCGTTATTCCAGTGCCATCTTTGTCTTACTTAAGCGACAGCATCATCAACGATGAATATCGTCCAGAATTACACGCCGTTTCGGAATGTTACGTCAGGGTTGTTTTTGACTTGTTTTCACTTATTGATGGCTGACTATGTCATATTCTGTCTTGCAGTATCCCCTCCCTAAAGCCAACAAAAAGCCTTTTTTAATTGGGGAAGTAATTACAGAACCAAAATAACAATAATAAAAAGCATGCAAAACGGCACGTCCCTTTTCGACATGAGGATGCAAACAGAGGAAGCTTATCACAAACGTTTCCAAAATCACTTTTACCTGGATAAGTAAAGGCTGGGTTCATTGCGGGAGGCATTGGCCGGGGGGCTTGTGGTCGAGACACTTGGACGTCGTTTCTGGGAGGCACCATGTCTCCGTGTAGCCTGGCACGAGCTGTCGCAGCCATTTCACCCTGATCAAGCTGCTTCATGACTTCCATGACACTATGTAATTAGACAAGGAAGAAACATAGGACTTTTATTTTCAACTTCTACTGCATAGCTAGAAGTCGTTCACGTTTACCACCACCATAAGGGTGGTAAACATGGACAAGAACATGAAACTGCAACATGAACGACGTCTAAACTTTTATTTCTGAATTAAAACCTGCGTGCCCTTCTTTAATCTGATCAGAATCCTTGTTGCGCTTTCGGGGTCTAATCGGATATTCTTCGTCTTAAGTGTAAGTGAGGAAAAATACCCACCAGTCATCGGGATCGCAATCTCGGAATCCCTTGGCAAATGGGTTACTGGCGATCTTTAGTTGCGTGATCTAAATTCAAAACATTCAGCCATGTTAGGCATCAATAACGAAAACGGTCCAACTTCATAAACGCCCTTCACAGGCTCCCTACTCATAATCAGTGGGGAGAAATTGATAACGTAATACTGCATAAATCCCAAGTTAAGTCTTGCAAGTCTTCAGATTAATATAATCTAACTCTACACTCTTTGAGACAGGTTTTCGTGATAAAGTGTGAGTATAAACACATTAGTTATCTGAAAAGAAGGTAAACTTTAATTTAATCCTGTAATTGTCAAAGGAGTTTGATTAGTTGCGGTCAAGGAAAATTGTCTCGGTATTCTTAGCCCTCGTCCGCATGGCCTGTTTAATACTATGGATCTCAGCGCACACTTGCTGGCATTCTTAAGGGAGCTTAGGTTTATAGTCTGGGTGAATGCACATCTATATTTCTTAAACTCTTGTTGGCCGAATAAAGAGACGTTCTGTTTCAAAATAATAATAAAAAAATAATTATAATTATTTTTAATGATCAACTACCAAACATGCTCAGTTTGACGTTTGATTTCGTTCCAATATTTTTGTCTGTTTTTATTGACCTTTATTCAATTTGGAAATTCCTAAATATTGCCTTCGGAAAGGCGTCTTTGTTAAGCGAAACAGCTATTTAAAAGCACAGTCCACCACACAAACAGAGGATGGTAAACCTTTGGAGACTAGTTACCAGTGTTTCCGAGTATACTCTTCTGCGCCATATTTTGACCCCATTCAAAATAACTGAATTCACTGCCAAGAAATTTGGCCTAATCTCTTAAACTCGCAATGATTTATTTGAAGTAGGATTAGTAGGTCGTGTGTATTTATCGAGAAGTGCTTATTTGCCGCAAAGGAAGTTTACAGTGTGGGCTTAATTGAAGAAGCCACTTGAACTCTGTGATGTTAAGCGTTCGGCTAGCGCAATGTAATCATAGAACATAATCTAATTACATTGAATGAAAGAAGCAGCTTACTAAGTGATGCTAGTCGTTTAAAACTCCCAAATATACACTATTAACAAAAAACGAAACTTTGAGCTTTATGATGAACTTTAGTCTAAGAACAAAACCAACTTTGTTTTCAATATTTTGCAATCTGAAAATTGAATTTTTCTTTTCACCTGCAGTTTAACTTGAGCACACTTGGAATGAAACGGAGAGCCGTGTTCAGTTATAAAGTAAAAATATTTTTTAAACTACAAGATCTGAAACAAAAATACATAACCTACAACTGTGAAAACGTTTTGCAAAAATACTTAGAAATTTCAGGTTTTTCGGGTAAAAAATTTAAAATTTCAAGTGAATCCCTGACTACTTGTAGGGTAAAGGAGAGAGGCAATCAATGCACTGGAGATTGTAAAAACAACCGGTAAAATCTGTGATAATGGCCTTAATAAAACAAGATTTGGAATCAAAGGAATGCCATTACTTCGTAAACATGAGAAAGTCGGCTCCGATTGAGGGATTAACCTTTTCAGTCCATCCGAGAAAAACGCTTGAGTTATGTCACGTGGCATCGATCATCTGTAACTTTTGAAAGATTTCATTAAGTGTTACTATTCAAATGAACGCCACTGAATGGTACGTTTTAGTCGTGCAGCTTCATTTGTTTTTTTTCAGTTTTTAAGAAGATGAAACAACTTCAAATCTTGTACTTTTTATAAGGTGTTTAAATACTCTACAGGGGGTAACGTAGGATTTCCGTTTTCTCACACTGCGTTTGCCTCCAGGCACTTTGCAAAGTTCAACTCAGTAAGACAAGAAGTTGACAAATGAGAAACGAAATTCCTTACTAATTTTTTCGGTGTTATTCAATACAAAGACAACTATTAAAGTACACCCGGCAATTGGCAAGTCATGTGTTTCGTTTCTATTCATACTAAATTGTTTGATTTGTTTTTCGGACTAGCTGAGTTACAGACGAGTAAACTCCTGAAATTTAGAATGAGGTCAAGCCACGTGTTTTATGTTGTCCTGCAATGTTTGATACGGAAGATGATTTTTCTTAGAAATTAACGTCATGGTCTATAATTATGTCCATAAACGTTTCTTTTAGGCCACGCCTCAACGTATTAATATCGCAGACATGCATGTGCAGACCAGCATTGCAAACCAGAATTTCTTGTCAGGATGTATGTGTGTTTTTCAGTTAACAGTTTTAAGGCAGCCAAAAATAACGTGGACGCCAATCTGTTACAACCAACTAATATTTTTGTTGAAATTTAATTATCGTGATATATTTGATTTCCTTTTACTGATGGTCACTTTAAGTGCTGAAAAACATGGCGACCATAAGTGAAGACGGATCTTGAGCAACGTTCTTTCCAGAACGTGTCAAATTTAATGCATGTGTTCGAAAGAAAACTGTTATAGACAAAGCAGGCATGGTTGTCAACTACAAATTTGGAAACTTTTAAGAATGTTGAACAACTTTATCTAGCCACGCCTTTGATGCGTACGAATTGTAACTCTTGATCTGTTGATTTCTGTTTTTTCCTGTAATAGTATTATATTCAGATATAACAAGAATTTCGATGATTGTACCAAAAGAAATTAAACTTGGCAATGCATTAAGCCTTCTTTTGGAACGAGATTCTGTATATCCTCTGAATTATTCGTTTATAAACTTTAATTGGAAGAACAGCATCTGGAAACTACAATAACTGCCTATCAGGAGGTAGTTCTTTCGAGATCGCAGTGTTCAGTCGGCTTAATGTTCCCATGGCATAAAACAGTCAACGAAAACTCTGTTGCATGGTTACATAGATAAAAATAAAGAATTAGGACGGTTAAAAAGAACTGTCATACAAAAGGATTCTCGCGACAAAGACCGGTAAAGAACATAGGGCAAGATTCTTTCAAAACTCACTTTGTCTTTTGCGAAACAAGGCAAAACGTATCTTTGTTGTTGTTGTTTGGCATGTAGCGTTAATTTCAGTTGCTTTATGCTGCAACAAAGTTTTAAAACCTTAAACGGTGCACACTAAGATCCTACTCAATTGTAATCAGTTAGTCTAAACCCCAGCAAGCAACTATTCAATTACTGTCCAAATCAAGTAAAAGCAAGTAATCCAGGAAACCATACGATTATATTATTATATTATTATTATTATCATTATTATAAGCTCTCCAATTTGGCAGTTCTTTTTCAGTTATTTACTCCCAAATTAGACAGCATGTAGTCCTATTATAGTTATAGTTATTAAAGGAGTTATGTCAACAATTTTAAGTATTAAATTATCAACCAAAATGCATGTTTGTTTTGATGCATAACCAATATAACGGTCCAGTTTTGTTTAAAACTACGAACCTAGTGCACTTGAAACGGTAAATAAGGGCCTTTGGTCAGGGATGGTCAGGATGGAAATGTGTTTAGTAGAACCCTTATAAACTGATTATGTCTTGTTCTCCTTCTAAGAATTCGCTTTGATTTGATACTCCTGCAGTACTTAGATCATTTTATTTATAAGAATATGTTCTTCGTTTTGTTTAACCAGAAGGTTCACCTCAAGACATTAAAATACCCATAACATAGCTCCCTTAGCTTAATGTTTTGAATATCGCGTATTTTTTGGAAATGAGCAACATATTTGCTTACCATGTGATTCTGATAAGCAGTGACGGCCATGAACTGCGTCTCTGGGAAGATAAAGGTTCGCAGGTGATCCTTGTTCATTTCATGTAGACTCGCTCTGGAGTTGCCTTTCTCTGATTCGTCTAAAATCACGTGGAATCGAGGCTGGTACTTGTGCATTGAGTTTAGGATGATCTGCAATAGAAAAGAAGTCGGTTGAAACAAAACAAGGCAAAGCGTGGTAATAAAGAAGCAGCATTCTTTTATCTACTGTATTATTTTACTTCGGCATTTAAGATCCCAAATAGCATTTGGAAAAAATATTTTAAAACGAATTGTATCACAGGGAAAAAACTCTTTAAGAGCTGTCATTTGAATGGCCACACTTTGGTATTCAGTCTTTAGACTCAAAAGCTAGACATTCCCCATACAGCATGATAAACAGCACCACCCGAAAATACTTGAATGGTCGTGACACTTCAGACTTTAGACTTAACTATTTATTCTTTAGGATTTCATCCACAGACTCAAAACTAATGATCAAACTCAGTTAGGATTTTTCCACAGACTGAAAAGTTGGAATCAACTTGTACAGCATAATAAGCAGCAGGACAGAAACGTACTGCTTGATAGCTTTTATTTGAATGGACACACTTTAGTATCCACAAATTCCAAAGTTAGAAAGCTCTTTCGTTACAGCATAATAAATGGCACCCCAGGAACGTACTGCTCTATTGAATGGTCACACTCCAGGATTTGACAACTTAGAAAAAGTTACATGCTTCAAGTTTTGAACCCACAACTTGAATCTAGAAGTGAAAAAAAAAATCAAAGCCATGGAGGTAAATAGTTTGCTCAACCATTCAGAACTCAGAGTAGAATTGTAAACAAGTGACGAAAGCGGAAGGCAGAAAACGTGATAAGTCACGTTTGGCCGCTTTGGTTTTTCGTGTGATAACCCAAAAACGAAAACTGGATAACTTCGTACTTTGGTCACCTTATAGGGAGCAAAGTGCTCTCAACAAGGGGGCATAATCCCCGATTATTGCCCTTAAATTGGAGAGAAGACGGAACGGGAAAATTCGTTGAGGAAATGAATTCAATTGATTGCTTTTGCGGCTTATAAGACGGTTTTACCTACCAAGAAGGCATAGGGTTAAATATGAACTTGACCACTAACTGTTTTTTGTTCTGCTTTGTTTGTGTGTTTGTTTGTTTGTTTCTATTGACAGTTAAAAAAAATAGCCAAAGGGTCCAACGATCCAATCAAGATGTTTTCTCCTAACCCGTCAAGAAGATATTGGTATCGAATTGGTAACCTTCTCCACATACCATTATTGTTTCAAAAGTTAAATTCATTCAATTTAAAGCTTGCTATAACGATGAGTTGAGATAGAATGAATAAGCAACCGACAGATTTTCGCTTCCTGAGCAATAGATTTTTTAAAGCTTACCTGGTGTTTCGGATAAGGATTAGAAATTAATGTTTGCAACTTGTGCGGTTAATGCGAATTTCCGCAATTTATTCACGAAAAAAAAATAAAGCATTTCCTGAAATCCTATTATTATTCATTTTTAATGACAGAAAACCAGAAAAAGCAAAAATAATCCCAATTCGTCTTTATTTAGTTCGAAAATACGTCCGGCATACAAGAAGTCATGCGATATTTACTGAGAATTAGAGCATGAAGAAGATGAGAAGTGGGAATTGTAGGGGAAAGTTCGTTCTTCCTTAAAGATTTTTAGATGACTTATTTCAGTATAAATGGGTTGTCCTCGCGGAATTTTCGTTCACCCGCTATATTTCAAGTTGCTGTGTCATCATTTGCACATCTGGAAACAATTTACTTAAACTTTCAAGTTCAACTTTCATAATCCACTTAAAATGTGTCTTAATCCCGAAGATATCTATTATTTTTGTCTCCATTCACTATTTCCTATTTGGCAATTTTAACTTTAGCTAGATTAGTTACTCTAAGAAAACCGTTTTACAGCAAAAAAGAAAAAAGGTTCTGAACCTCTTAGGAGCTAACAGTACAGGGTATTGAAGATCATATCAAGCGTGTCTATTCCGTCAAACTAATTTCAAGTGATATTATTGTTGCCCCTCTTGTAATACAAATTAAGAAGCCGGTTTATACTCTTTCGGATTTATGACAGGAAGTGAGCGGTCCTGGTTTGAGGGAAAATCTCATAAGAAGAACTGTAAATAAATAGTACGCTGTTTGTCGTGCGTACGTGAAGCTATTAGCAGTCGATCGTCACAACTTGACAAGAGCAGCCACCAATGGCTCAGGAATGCACCACGAGCAAAGGTCGCTAAGTAATCTATAATCTAAACCAATCAGAAACTCCAGATGTGATGACGTATGTGATGAAATACGTTACGGGATTCCCGCCATTTTTAATGGATACGAACGCAACTTTACTCACTCGAAAAAGAGTCGACTTTGCTGTCATAATCGTTTTAAAACATTTGGGGCGGTTTGCAATTGAGGTTAGCAAAGCCAGGACCAAATTTGTCACTCATGCCAATCACCCAATCACAATAGACGCAGAAAAGAACACAATACACCACTCAGAACACGAAGAAAATGAATGTAGCCAGCACCAGGCGCTGGAAAACGCGTGCAAGCAATTAAGGCACTGTTGGGTGTACTTCTTACTGGCTGGGAAAGTGCCGCGAGCTTAATCTCGTATGCTGAGTGGAAAGTTTTGGGCACAAGATAAGAGCGAGCTAAATCACAGAGGAAGAAAGAAACCCTTTTCGGCCGAATGGGGTCGTATACGACCCCTGAGATGATATACGGACTCAAGCATTTCCTTATCTAATCGGCTTTTCATCAAGCAATCAACTTGATAAGCAACGGATTCGAAAAGAATAGATCTTTGCACACATGGTTCATTTTGGAAATTTTGTCCATATCTGGCAAAGTTACATACAAAAAACTATTTAATTTTCATGCCAAATCGAAGGCAAATTTGGCTGTTCACCTGAAAATGTTTCTAGGTAAAGTTTTCCACTTTCCTGAAAAGTTATCCAGACAAAGGTCCACAGAAAAGAAAGGCGTTGAGAGAGTAACAAACCAATGCAAACCAATAAAAGAAAAAAAGAAGAAAGTTCTGCGCAGCCGTAAAAAAAAATCACCAAAAATCATTTTGCGTTACCTGAAAAAATGTATAGTTTTGGTGGAAATTGGCACTTTTATCTATCAGAAAATGACTTACATGTCCGTTGTCGTCCATCAGATTGTTGGTTAGTTTAAGTTTGTCAAAAGACACGATCTGTTTCATCCATTGCTGTCCAGTACAGGGTGAGTCAGGGTGAATGTGTACTCTCCCGGGTACACTTGCGTCTGCCTTGCCTGCTACCAGCCACTTGGAGCTGTGGAACGCGTACCTATAACGCTTGTCATCCACGGGAACAAAGTCCATCATAAGGATGTACTTAGACGAGGGGTCCAACCCTTGCATGCGCACCTGGAACGTCGGAAACATGCGCCTGAAGGGAGGCAAGATTGAAGACCATCAGTCAGTATTATACACTCTCTATACAAAAAAAGCAACTTGAATAAAACTGACGTCAAGACTTGTATTTTCTACAACAAAATGGATTCATGGATATTTGTATCACGCAACTGAACAACTTTTATTGCAAGTGAAGAGAGGATAATGGGACAGAGAGGGAAACGCCCAACCTAGCCTTTGGGATATGTGAATTTCGCCTGAGATTTAAATTTAACATATTTTATATTCTCTCCAGATAAAAAAGAAAATCAACTTGAACAAAACTAACGAGCGGTCAAAACATGTATCTTCTACAACAAAATCGATTCATGGACAATTGATTCACGTAAATGAACAAATTTTAGTTAATTCATTGTATCAAGCAAACAAGAGAACTATAGATTATGACGGTAATGCTTAGCAAATTGCAGAGATTTGCATGACCAACAAACTTTATAGGATGTGATCCACACTCAAAGTTAGAGCCACCTTCTACAGCACAATGAATAGGGCCACTGGAAAGCTCGTGGCTTTTTAGTTGAATAGAGGCCCGTACTTTCAGGATTTCATCCATGGACTAAAAATAACAACCACCTTGCATTTTGAATGAATGTTCAATTGACAGACTCAAATTAAAGCCACCTTACAACTGTAGCATAAAAAAGCGACATTACAATAAATTACTACTCAGTATAGCTTTCAGAATTTTAATACTGAGCTACACTTCAGGATTTCAGCCACAGGATCAAAGTAAGTTCACCTTGCATTGTACAGAATAATAAAGAATACAGGGTGTTTTGCTCAGTGTCTTTTATTTGAATGCTCCCACTTAACGAATTTCATTTACAGAGGCGGCCACCTTTTTGCTGCAAAATGAACAACACAGCAGAAGCTGTACTACTCGGTAGCTTTCATTTTATGGTCACATTTAAGGATTTCATCCACACGCAAGAGTGAGAAGCACCAACAGCTCCAAGGGAAAGTACTGCTTAGTAGCCCTTCAAATGAATGGCCACACCTTGGGATTTCCCCTACACACTCAAACGTTAGAAGCACCTTGTACAGCAAAATAAACAGCACCACAGGAAAGAACTGCTCACTAGGATTCACTCAGTTTGAAACGTCAACATTTAGGATTTCATCCGCAGTCTCAGAAGCTAGAGCCACCTAGTACCGTACAACTAAACAGCATCACAGGAGAGTACTGCTCAGTAGCTTTCATATGAATGGTCACACTTTAGGATTTCATCCACAGACTCAATCGTAAGAACCACCTTGTACAGCATAACAAACGGCACCACACAGTAGCTACCATTTGAATGGTCACACTCAAGGATTTTGTACACAGACTGAAAAGTTACACCCGCATTACATAACTCAAACCTTGACTACTGTTTACAGTAATCAAGTAATATATGACGTCAATCAGTTCAAACGATACTGAAACTTTTCTTTTAAGAAGCAAAAGAATGTAACACGAGATTCCGTCCTTTTGACATCAATTACAGCCTTGTTTTAAGTTTCAATCACCATAGATTTTCGTGTGGATTTTAACTTTCTCGGGAGCAAATAGCCACATTTATAACTAAATGAAAGCTAAGGTTTCTGGTCTGGGTATCTCAGTCATCTGTTATTGTGCCCTTCGTTTTAGTGGTCTAACATGCACGGACAAGACTTTCTTAGCACATCCTTTGTTTTCCCATTCAATGTTAATATGTGTTCTTAGCTCTTTGTTTCGTTATAAGTCCAGGGATCTTGTCATTTATATTGAACAAAAACTAGGCTTTCACCCTATATTTTTGTGATTTATGACCTTCCGCAGACAAAATTCCATAAAACGACTTGTTTTAAATAGTGCTGCTAAGGTGCTTTCATCCCTCATTTTCTGGGACCTATAATCACAGTACCGCAACCAACTTGAAACTCGGAGAAGTCGGCCTTCTGCCCCTTTTTGCCGAAGTCCGTCCGTTGACTATTTGCACCGATTTTTGTACAACTAAGGGGCTTCAGAACAAGCGCAAAATGCTTCCTTTAAAGATTCTAATATGGCGCATTCTTCAGAAAGCTTTTTATCAATGTGACATTTCCTAAGATCACCGAATAACAATACCATTTTGTTGCCCCATTTTCACCTATTCGCTTTCTTCAGCAGTGTTTTTATTGCTGTATTAATTGTTCTCGAGTAGTTTTCTCGTGCCGTCAGTCAACGAGCAACTTATTGGCGATTCCGTTTCGTGTTTAGATCTTGTAATTAGTCTTTGGTCTTTTTTCAGCGCCGTCAATCCTTCACCGGTGTACTACACTACAGCTTGTCGACCGAGTAGACGATCTTGTCTCATCACTAGCAAGACTGGCTTCATTTTTGATGAAAGATCAACACAAAATGACAAAAACAGCAATTCTGGATTATTTTCTTCTGTAACACTAAAAAGATTTTAATCGTATGCACTTTGTCTTAAGATTTGAATTTCCTGTTTACCTCTTCAAGGAGTAAACAGGCAAATTTGGAAACCAAAGATCTAGTGTACTTGCGGTTGGAACAAAAGGAGATCGAGACAAAACCCTCCATCGGTAATATCACGGAAACTATCGTTTGAAATCTGATATTAGAAAACCACCATATCTATTCGATCTATTTATGAAAATAGAAATCTTGAGATAACTGAATGAGTACGTACACGTTTAAACGGTTTCACCTCACCTTGAATGGATTAAAATGACCTTCACGGGGCTCGTGAAACTATTGAAGAGTGAGCTGGAGTCTTCAAGCCTACACTAAACAGTACTTTGATTTAAGTGAATTAAGACACTAAAACCGTTTTTATATTCTTACCTTCCCGCTTTGGTAACTATCATCTCCGTGCCCAGAGAGTGAAATTCCTCCCACAAACTTTTCATCTCTAATTCTACTCGTGCGTTTATGAGGCCGGCACACAGTGGCCTCACGTTGACTTGAGAGCATGAAGATTGTGTCGGTGGGGGACTTGAATTGGAGGAGTCACCATTATCGCTGCCTTCGTCTGAATCCTCAGGCATCAGTTGGTTATCTGTTCCCCTCATGGGCGTCCTTTTGCCTGTTCCCGCGTTCATGAGGCGCTCTGTAAAACAAATCACAAAGTACAGACGATAGTGAAGCCTCAGGAAAACCGCAGGGAACGCAAATGCCAAGTGACTGAGCGCAATGATTGATGGAGTGCGATATGGCTGAGAGGCATTGACAACAAGACGCGCAGATCGCGCGCGCACAACGCGGACTTATATTGTACCTTCCATTTCTCTCAGCAGAACTTGAGAGTTCCAGTGGTAGTTTGTACTCTGGCGCAGAAATTCGAGGTCTGCGAGTTGTGCTCTGTCGATCAAGTGCGCGATGGAAAATGCGTTTGCCTTAGGAGACAGGAATCCAGAACTGTCCATAACACGGAGTAATATCCGATAAAAGGTCGAGATGTGTCTCCCGAGATACGATCGCTGATTTTGACCGTCTGATGTGCACACTTGTGATGTCCTTGTGCTGCGCTAACCCAATCATACGCACAGTGAAAACCGTGCCAACAACTGGAAAATATCCCCTGACCATTAATTAGTTAATTGATGGGACATTGTCAGTAGTGGCGTATAGAATTTTTTCAGGCTCGAAACGAACTGTAATCTCGCACGCGGATTCTCACGATAAAAACTGTACAGTGTGCCTTGTATGAAAGTAATAGCTTATCTAGGATGAGCGCTACAATTGCGGATCAATGGTCTTAAACTACTCTCGGGGACATCAGTTTCGGCTTTTTGAGTGGATTGATGAACGAGGGGCTGTTAATGCATTTGTGGTATTAAGAAGCACTGTCTTATTGCCTGAGGTCATAACCCCATGCTTAGATCTTTGCCTGTCGCAGTAGGGGCCAGATGTCTTTTTAATCAGCCGCTTTCTGTCAGTCAACTTGTTGTAAACCAGGTGCAAATGAGGTCTTATGGATGAAATCCGTTTTCCACAACGATATTATCACACTTAACTCGACAAAAAACGGCGTAATCCGTCCGATTTCAAGTAGATATCTCTTTTGCGCTGTGTTTACCGAAATCTCGGGCACTGAGACCAACCATTCGAGGAACGTTAAGGGAATTTTTGTCGTTTCCTTTTTAATAAGACAAGGTACAGAAAGTATCAAATGTTGGCAAAGGAATGCACTGAAAAACGCGAGGTTTTCAGAGAGGAAAAATGAAGCATTGTGGAATGTTGCTGGAAAGAAAAAAGGGATTACACTTTATGCATTGTCAACGTTGGACGCTGTTTGAAAAAACTCTACTGATCAAAAATTAGAAATCCCAGAATGTGACCATTAATGAGTGCACCGCGGTTTTAACTTTTGAGTCTGTGAGGGAAATCCTATAAATTAACCACTGAAGTGAAAGCTACAGAGCAGGCGTTTTTGCGCTAGTGACCTTTTTTCATTATAAATAAAAATGAAATTTAATTGTTTTTGGTTTTATATTTCTGCACTTTATGAAGTGAAAAGAATTAAGCACCATTTTGCATTAAGAACAGATCAGATCTCATCGATCATCGCAGCGCGGGAGTCTTTTTGACCTCCACCCCGGTATATTGGGGCTTAAAGCACGATATTTTGAAAATCTGTCAGCAGAAATATCAGTGAAATCTCAACAACGTTTCCTTACAATGATGAGAGCTTTGAAAGAAAGGGAGACTGAAATATCTTGTCTTTGAGGGGCTGCTTAATAGGCGAACCTTGACTCCTTAGTTTATTTCTAGCTTAGGCCCTTATTCCCAGGGGAATCCAAAATAAAATTTAAAAAAAAAATTGTTCGATTCATCCCTGAGTCTCAAACTACTGAAAAGCAAATAACACAACAACACACCACGTGGAAGTACTGCTAGTAGCTTTCATTTAAATGGTCGCACTTAAGGATTTGCTCCACAGACTTAAAGTTAGAAGCAAATTAATGATTGTGATGTAGCTGCCGCGAAAGGCCTCCATACTCGCTCTCACACACCAACGCACGCAAGGCACGCACGCATGCTGAATCGCTAATGCGACCCAATCTCCTCCACAGTTTTGCCTTAGTTGCATCGCTGTGGGGAAATAACTGGAATAGCTTAACTTTTAACGTGAGTTCTCCCTTTTAAGGCAATTCGTGCTTTTGTTTATTGGTAAAATTTTGCCCAGCCCTCATGGTTCACTCCATTCAAAGACCAGCTGTGCGCTTCTCGCCAGCCTCAATTTTCGGGCCGATTTTTTGCACACTCTATCTTAACTCACACTCTATCTTGTAATCAAAGACGTTTCTAAGCTAGTCCTTATGTTAGGGACATGTAAAATTACTGCTCTGTAGGATGAGTGGTTCATGTCTTTATAAATGGCTTTTCAGGACTTTCGAGAAACGCGCATTAGGGCCGGAAGCAACCTCAAAATTCAAGTAAAATTGTTAGGAATTTTTGGGCCGCACCCATTGATATTCAACTGCTCAACTGCGTTGCACTAAAACAGAGAGCTCTAAGTATGGTTGGACATGCAAGCAACATCGTCAAGAACAACGACAGGTTTTCACTCAATACTGAGACTGAAATAGAGTAAAACTTTGAGATTCAAAGTGGATTTCATTAAGGTGGTCACTTTCAAGAACTAAAAATAGAGTGTACCTGGGCGGAATGATTTGTACTAGCTGGTTTTATGTTTTCGCAAATCATAAAAAACTTTTAACGATTAATCTATTTTTCAGTTAAAACAAAATTACGGTTTGCCTAGATTTTGTTAATGTCTTATTCCTTTTGGGATGGTTTCATTCCAGGCAGCTCCTAATAAACTAATCTAACGAGGACCTCTTATTAAACTGAAGCATTCAGTGCAACTTTAAACTGGTCGCTAAACGAAAACAAATTTTGCAGACGACATTGTTTCGATGCAACTGAAATGCTGTTGACTATAGAACACGAATTTTCTTTTGACAGAGATCTCTGAAGGTCCGTTCCCCTGTTTACTGGTCGATCTCAATAGTGGTATTTCAGAAGTAATCTTTTAAACATGTTAAGATTTATTGCGTTTCGTCTTGATCAGGTTTATCGTAGAGAGGTTTTTTCAAGTTCCACCACACACTCATATCTGAGCACATAAACGAATTCTTTTGTAAAAGCAGACCTATGCTAACATTGGACAAATATTTCCAGATTTTGAAGGTCACCGTTGTCGATTTGTCTGATAATATGCGTTTTCAATTTAAATACAGGCGTTAAAAAATCAAGTTGGCCAGTAAAATACGAGCTTTATCAGTATGCCCTAGGGGCTCATAAAGGTTGAACACTCGCACGCGATAGATTTTTTGGCTCTACTGGAAGAAAAACTTTCATCCCCTGTGGATTAAACCCATTTTCATGTACTGCAAATGTGAGAAAACAAAACCTATCATCCGGTAAAATATCAACTTATATAGGCTCAAGATTTTGGCACATCTTGTTTTACTTTATAAGGCTTTTTTGCCGTAATCAAACAAGTTATGTTATGCACGATAATACCATATGGTTGCTCAAATTCTTGTAATATTCGTGTAAAGTAGTTTGAATTGAAGCTTGTTATATGTGCTCAAAGGAAGGTTTGATGCAAATGTAACGTTCTAAAAAAAGGAGGCGAGTTTTACCTAAGATCCTGGGTAATTTCAACGGGTGCTTTACTTAACAGCATGAAAACAAACGTTGTCCAAATGGTTTCCCCTCTGAACTGACCTCGCGAATGGTTATCACTCAGCATATTAATCCAATTTTAGCTCATTCTCAGCGTTCATAACTCCTAACCTCAGTCATCAATTAACTTTGGAGTGCCAATTGATGTGATTGCGTCCTATTCACGTTCTAACCTCATCCGCTAATCTGCTGCCCTTTGGCCCTAAATTTTACCCGGCAGGGGTAAAAATGGAAAATGGTGTAAAGAGAAAAAATGTTCTTCGGTTTCCCTGCAAGGTTCACGAGTCGGAATCTTGTCTGAAGCAGTCTATTGTTGTGTGTTGCATGCCTTTGTTATAAGTACACGCCCTTGAAAAATGCCTTTGGGTGGAGTCCTCTACTGCTTCAATCTGTTTCCATCGAGTCTTATCAGTTTGCATCACGGACACTGCATTCATATGATGGTATCGTCCGTTGAAGTACACAATTTTAACTTCCTCAGTTTTTGGCTAAACTGCATTACCTGATACAAAACAGTTTAGTCAGAACAAAGTTTCAATTCAGTGGTGTAAGTCATGTACCCAATATAACTGCATCCTCAAACGGAGAATGGTACGTGATGAATGAAATCCAGAGAAATAAATTTTCCCTTAAAACTCATTCATACGAAAGGTTAAGAAGGATAAGAAAGTAACCTCCGTTACTTGGCCATTCTTTATTCTTGTTCTGTGTACCATTGCAAATTATTCATATAGGTCAATTTAATTGACGTAGTAATAGTTTTTTACTAATAGTAGTAAATCAGATGCTAATTTCAAAGGACAGGCAAGGCATAAAGGTCTTGACAAGTTTCGTTACCAAGCATTGCAGTAGTTACCAACTTTCGTAATCTTCGCTAACAGTATCCGTACCACACTAAAATACGACTCAGTAGCTCTCAAAAGGTCACACTTCGGGTTTTCGCTATCCACAGTCCACAAATAAAGCTAGGACCATCTTATAGAGCATAATAAATTGCACCAAAGAAAGCTTTCATTTGAATCAGGTCACATTCAGGAATTCACCCACAGTCTAAAAAATTACGAAACAACGGTGATGATGATGACCTTAATGATCGAAAACGTTGAGTATTCAGTAAGTTTTTAATGAGCATTTTACTGGCATTTTTTAAGTATTTTATCGGGGAATATGGCCAAGAAATAAAACGAGGCTTTTCATTAGGCAACATATAAGATCCATGTCTTGTTTGCTCCATCTTCCGGAGCAAACAAGATAAACATGCAGCAATCATAGCCATCTATAAATACAGTTTTCCCTGAAAATAATTACCATGCGTGCTTATTTATCTTGTTGATGATGCACAAGTTTAGAATAATCTCAACAAAATATTCATTCTCCTCGATTATCTGGGCAATATTTTTTGTGGTTTCACTGATTCCAGATAATCGAGGTTCGACTCTAATAAGTAAAAGGTGAACGCAGTGAATGCAGGGGGCCGAAGGTGATCCCAACAGTACCGAGACGGGAGGAAGAAGGAACACATACTGCTGTGTGCTGTGTCCTGTGTGCTGAAGAGGCAAGGTGGGGAACTGCAGTTCTCTCCTGTCCAGATGCATTGATTCCTGGCTCAAGAAACAATGGAATAACCAGCTTGGCAAATCTGTTGTCCGTTAGAAAATGCAACCTTCCTCACATGTGCGTCAAAGAGTAGTTGTAATGCAGGGTGGAGGGGGCAGGGGGGGGGGGGGCAGTAAGCGCCCCCGGAGGGAACGTCGAAGCTTTACGATAGTAATAGTAATAATATTTAACACTTATAGTGCGCATATTCTATAAATATACTCATATGCGCATTACAATCCTGCATTAAGGTGTTTCGATACAGTTTTTTGGGGACCATACCTAACTTTTTGAATCGGCTGTTAGACAGTCTTCTCCTTGTCAGATCAACGTGAAATTTGCAATACTTGTTGGTTTTGGATTGAACTTTAGCGTGGTTTACATTTTGTCAAAATCGATATTTTCATGACAACGATAAACAAAAATCCTGCAAAACAGTAAAATTGAAATTTTGCACGATCCAGATTTCGCTTCGAAAAGCAAATACCAGCATCTTAAACTGTGGTGTATGGCAAACAAAATATACAAGAACAGAAAAATTCTGTATGTTTGTTTTGAAGTAAATTGCAAAAACATTTTCAACCTTAGTTTTTGCCTAGTAATAGTAAATACACCGAAAAATAATCAACGCTTTGATGAAAAGGCTAGCAAATACTGTTAAAACGTGTCTTTAACTTACTATTTTACGCCTAGAAAGTTTTGTTGAAACTGGTGTTCGCGATCTCGAGAACGACTTGTTTTTCTAAGATCATTCGCATAATAATTTTGTGGTAACTTTTTAATTTGAGCGCTTTTGCGAAAATCTTAAGAAGGGCTCGATAGATTTTTTTAAAACATTAAACACGGGTGCTTGACGATGTGACCAATTTTAGTTTTGAGTCTTATTAACATTGATTCACTGGAACACTTTTAGATTTAACGTTAAAGAGGATGTATGCACCGACGGAAAGGCTTGCGTTACATGTAAACAGTTGGCAAGTAAATGCTAATATATTCAAAGTAATGCGCAATGCATTCCTCCGTGATTTTTACTTTTCGTTGTAATCTACAGTACAACAAAGAACAAAGAAACCAGATAAAAATCACGAAGCAATGGATGAGGCATTACTTTGAATATATTAACATCCACTTGCCAACTGTGAATTTGTAACGCAACCTTCTCCGTCGGTTCATACATCCTCTTTAACGTTAAATCTAAGTGTTCCAGTGAATCAATGTTAATAAGACTCAAAACTAAAATTGGTCACATCGTCAAGCACGCATATTTAATGTTTTAAAAAAATCTATCGAGCCGTTCTTAAGATTTTCGCAGAAGCGCTCAAAATGAAAAATAACCACAAAATTATTACGCGAATGATCTTAGAAAAACAAGTCGTTCTCGAGATCGCGAACACCAGTTTCAACAAAACTTTCTAGGCGTAAAATAGTAAGTTAAAGACACATTTTAACAGTATTTACTAGCCATTTCATCAAAGCGTTGATTATTTTTCGGTGCATTTACTATTACTAGGCAAAAACTAAGGTTGAAAATGTTTTTGTGATTTGCTTCAAAACAAACATACAGAATTTTTTTGTTCTTGAATATTTTGTTTGCCATACACCACAGTTTAAGATGTTGGTATTTGCTTTTCGAAGCGAAATGTAGTTCGTGCAAAATTTCAATTTTAGTGTTTTTGAGGATTTTTGTTTATCGTTGTCATGGAAATATCGATTTTTACAAAATGTAAACCACGATAAAGTTCAATCCAAAACCGACAAGTATTGCAAATTTCACGTTGATCTGACAAGGAAAAGACTGTCTAAGAGCCGATTCAAAAAGTTAGGTATGGTCCCAAAAAAACTGTATCGAAACACCTTAAAGAATGAATGTACGATTAAAAGAAATAATAAACAAAAATTATAAAAAATAATAATAATAATAATAGTAATAATAATAATGGTAAGAAAAAAAGGAAAAATATGATAAATTAAGTATACGTCTTGGTAAATAAATTACATCTTTCTTTTTTCTTGTACATGTGTTCTTTTTCCTTCTTTTCCATTTAAGCACAAGAAATGCATGCATTGGTCTTAAGGTGACTCGATCGAAATAATTGACGCGCTCTATGCCTCTCTAAAAACTCTAATAACATCGTCATTTCTTACTCGATTGCCTTGAAACTTTCGCATTTTATACACAATTTATCAAGGAATAACGAATTTGAACGTCAAAATAACAGGAGGTTATTTGAACGTCAAAATAACAATTGAAGGCACAATTTGAACGTCAAAATAACAACCCTAGACGGACTTCAAAGTTTGGACCGCTCCAGCGCTTTCCAAATTTGACTGAAAAGCGTAATAGCTCCATATAAAGTAAGTTCAATCTATGGTTGTAGTTAGTTTCAAACTGCATTTGGCTATCTGCAACGTTGAAAAAGTTTGGGCGGCTATTATAAACTCACTTTCTGCACCAAAATATAACGAAGTCGCCAAATTCACGTTTTTCTGAATTACGTGAAAACTAACCGAACAAATTGAATAAAACTATCAGAACATGAAACTGAATCTTTTACACATACTTTGCGCTATTTTACTTTTCTGGGGCGGTCCTGGTTTGGACAATATATTTTTTGAAAGTGATGCACTATCGAAACTCTGTTCTGTATACGGCTTTGTTGTTATCTGAATTCCACAATAACACTATGCAAATGTCCTTGCATTTGATGAGAATTTGAGGAATTTGCACATTGGCTAGGGGGGTGCATTGACGGTGTTTGGTCGCTACACGCTTTGGTGGTTTTACGTATCTGTTCTATAATTTCATGACCATGCTAATTGAAAATAAAGGAACAATTATTATCCTATGAAATCCTATGTTGATATCAGCCGACACACTTTTTTGTATATCTCGAAAGGAGGATTTTAACCTTCACCTGGCATGACATTATAGACACGTAAAACCACCAAAGCGTGTAGCGACCAAACACCCCCCTAGCCAATGTGTAAATTCCTCAAATTCTCATCAAATCCAAAGCAAGACCGCCCCAGCAAAGTAAAATAGTGCAAAGTATGTGTAAAAGATTCAGTTTCATGTTCCGATAGTTTTATTCAATTCGTCCGGTTAGTTTTCATATAATTCAGAAAAACGTGAATTTGGCGACCCCGTTATATTTTGGTGCAGACAGTGAGTTTATAATAGCCGCCCAACTTTTTCAACGTTGCAGATAGCCAAATGCAGTTTGGAACTAACTATAACGATACATCGATGAACTTACTTTATATGGAGTTATTACGCTTTTCAGTCAAATTTGGAAAGCGCTGGAGCGGTCCAAACTTTGAAGTCCGTCTGGGGTTGTTATTTTGACGTTCAAATTGTGCCGGGATTTCTGTTCCTACGATTTTGCGGAAACTTGAAGAGTCAAGGTAACATGTTATTATAAGCTGATTCTAGAAGTTTAAACCAAATCGTAGCGCTCAGTTTTGTTAGAATAGCAATTTTATAAAAAAAAAGGGTTCAATAAAAGCAAAATCACGCAAAATTAACGAACAGTACATCTACGTGTTGACATACATATTATTCCTTGATAAATTGTGTGTAATATGCGAAAGTTTCAAGGCAATCGAGTAAGAAATGACGATGTTATTAGAGTTTTTAGAGAGGCATAGAGCGCGTCAATTATTTCGATCGAGTCACCTTAAAGCAATTGGGGAAACCCGAAATTAAAATTTTGATAAAATTGCCATAGCACCACCCGTCACCGATCAAAGTAATGTAAGTACTTCCTTATATAAGATAGATAGGCATGTGCTACGCCAAAGGGGTGATTTTCGAGCCGTTTTGGTCGGAAATAGGATATAGATTTTGACCATTTTGGTCCGAAGTTTCGGCTCGTTCCGGCTGGAATTGAGTATTTTTTTAAAGGATAATTCTACTTTATCATTACTATTATCATCCCTTGAGAAATGCCTTTTGATTAATATTGGGAATTTGGAGCCCTTCTCAAATGTTTACGCAAACAGAGGCAGTTCGTGTGCAGGTTTGAAATAGGGCATCGATTTTGGGACAGGTTTGAAATAGGGTACCGATTTTGGGACAGGTCTGAAATAGGGCATCGATTTTGGGACAGGTCTGAAATAGGGTATCGATTTTGGGACAGGTCTGAAATAGGGTATCAATTTTGGGACAGGTCTGAAATAGGGTATCGATTTTGGGACAGGTCTGAAATAGGGCATCGAGTTTGGGACAGGTCTGAAATAGGGTATCGATTTTGGGACAGGTCTGAAATAGAGTAGGGAAAATCACATATTTTGGTATGAAAACAAGGTAAGGGTTCCAAGAAGTGCGCTGCACACCCCCACCCAAATGTTCCAGGAGTACCCTCCGAGGAACATCAATATTAAACTACTGCAAAGTTCTAAACGTAACAATCCTCTTCAATAAAAATCCTTCTTCTATGGCTTTTTTCGGGTTGTGGTAGGGGGGGGGGGGGCATCGTGATATGATTCTCGTGGGTTGGCTTCCCTGTTTAAGGTGATTCATGTAATTAAAATCTTAGCATTTATGATAACCAAAGTATTTGAAAGGCACGGCTCTAAACAATCATATCCTGAGTACTTTGCTATCCGGTTAACTCGTACTTCCCATTGTTTTTGGACACAAAATGTCCAGTTACTTGTAAGATCGTTATTTTCGGACGACCATTACTTTCGGAGATGGCTACTTTTTTGGATTGGCCAAAACCGCCCAATTTTGTCGCTACTCAACTCCGGGGAGGGGGAGCTGTTATCGGGAGGCTTACTTTGGAATTTTAAGGTATAACATGCCCCCTCCCCACCAAACATTCCTGCCTTAAACAGTTAGTGTAGGAACTGGTCATGAAAGCCTTAACTTCAAAGGCCGTAACAGAGGCAACAGTCATATTGGAAGCACCACAATCGTGTAGAATAGTTTGTGTCGCTATTGGTAAGTTTCTAAACAGTTTAAAACCTGTTATGGTTTGCGCATGATCAGAGCCCAAAACTCTAAAAAAAACACGTGCTTGCAGTCTCATACCTATTCTTTTGATCACGCCTTGCGCAAACTCCCCAAAAAGTCGACTATATCTTCCTTCTCATCTCCCATAAGTTTCCGCGCTGATAAAGTTCAAAGTACATTTCAAAGTACATTCTTCGAATGTTTGCGGCAATACTTCCAGACTGCGGCAGTTTTGATGTGAAGTGGTCGAACTTTTGAAAAAGCATTCCAGATAATAATAGAGACAAGAGTACTTTAAATTTGCTGTAGAAATCGAGAGGGGAATATTTGAAACTTCGCAGACACGATAAAACTGACACTTGCATACTGAAAGAAAAAAAAGCGTACTCGTGTAATCAACACTCACATTACATTGCGTACAATACAAGATGTAATAAGCATCTAAACTTACTCGAAAATATTGAAATCCCGATTGGACGCAATGGAGTTGTGTATCCAAATCTTATCTGGTGTGAAGTAGGAATAGGGAAACCTTGAAAAAATAAATGAGTTTAAAATCACTTGGCTTACCTATTGAGATGACCCAGAGATAACATCATGTACATCATATCGTACACAGTGTCTCAGTAAAAGAAGTAAATGTATCGTTTGTATTAATGAATGCGTTTAAGAAGAGAAAATGATTCACATTCTCTTGCCTCTTCGTCTTCACAAACCTCTGTCAACCCTAAGCGTTCAGTGATAAACAACAGCTGAACGGGGATACGTTTCTTTCCCGAGGATTCCATGTCCTCGCATTGTACAGGGTCTGGAAGGGTATTCTCGGGATCCGGGATTTGGCCAAAATTCGGTGTGGGATTCGGGAAAACGCAAAATATATTCACGGGATTTGGGATTTGACTGCTGCCAGGGAAGCGGGATTCGCCAAAATTTGGGCACGGGATGCGAGATTTTTTTGCTTGTCTGTCTGGAATTCGGGAAATCGCCTCGACCCAAGTAAACGTTCTAGCGGCAAAAGCGAATCAACCAGGTGAGTGCAAAATATCAATCGAAAGGGCCAATATACATCTTAAATTTATTAGCTTTTGCAGAAATTAGTCTTTTTTTATTTTTGGGAAAGAAAAAACGGGATTCGGGATAGCGATAAAAAAGTGCGGGATACGGGATTCTCGTGAAAAAGGAGCGGGAATGCGGGATCAGGACCCCCCCTTTCCAGACCCTGATTGTAGTAAAATAGCGCGAAACTCGAGAGAACAAGAGGCATCCTGATGAAATAGCTGCCCGTAAATCGCTAATTGTGTACAATATACAGGCTGCAGGTTTTGTAGACGATTCATTCGCTAAAGAGGCCCTGTTAGGGTAAATTTCGACAAGCGACATGGGCTTGAAACAGCGACATAAGACAGACGAAATGGCGACAAACGACACAAATATGGATTGAAACTGCGACAGCGACAAAGGCAAGCGCAAATACATAGTAAAATACCGACAGGGACATGGCTTCCTCCTCAATACGTGAAACGAAGGGTTTTGAAATTCAGACTAGCGACATTCGCAGCCCCCCTAAAAGGGCCTCGCTAAAGGACGCTTGCCTCTCAAATACAAGTGTTATTAACTTCCATATTGATACCCAACATACCGTAGGGGCTTTCAAGAGAGGATATCTTGGTGCTTTAGAGCTTTTATGAACAACCCACGCGTGGGAAGCGTTTGGGAGAAGAAGCACAGTCTAATAGTCACTGGTAAATCGTTCAACTACTGATTTTCCTTAAAACATCAGCAATTGATCGAACATACAGGTCATAAGAATATTAAAGGAAATGATCATGCACCAAGGGTACGATGTCTTGATGTTCAACAATTAAGTCACTCTAAATAGCCAGCTGGTCTGCCTCCCGCCAGGTTAGGGTTGTTGAAGCTATTATGTTCATTTGGATTACTTCTTTCTTTCTTTTTTTTTTTTTAATGAATGAATATTTTATTACAACAAAAGCACTACATTAATACAATAAACTTAACAAAAGGGAAACAAAAGAAAAAAAAACATTAGTAACATATAAATGTCTGTTCACTCCCTCTACAAAAAATGAAATTAACTAATATATTTTCTAAACTACAATGCATTTACTTTACTGTTAAAAAATTTAGCCAAAACAAAGAAATGTTACGATCAAAAAGAGGTCTGAAATTACAACGATGTGGGCAGGGAAGGTAAAGAGAATACAGTAATAATTGAACTAATTCATTAAATTAATTTCTCAAGTTTGTATTTATAAACAATTTTATTTATAAAGTCAGGAAGTAATAATGAATCATTCTGGAGTTTTCTTTTGTAGATGTAGTAACGCAGAGACATGATATTATAATTTATTTTTTTACGAAGTGTAACGTATGCAGTTGGGATACCAAACAGAAATTCTTCAGTGGTTAGTCTGAAGGTAGAATTGTAAGTTGAACCACTGCAACACCTTCTGGTAGAAGGACAGAGTGAACCGGCAATTTATAAAGCTATGATCAATGGAGTCTGCTTCACTACAGTAAATACAATTACCATCATCTTTGATTTTAAATCTGAAAAGTTCTTTTCTAGATACAATAATTCTGTGAATAAAATTGAAATTAAATTCTCGTAGTTTATTCTGTTTACGCGACTTCCGACCTAAAGTAAATATCTCTTTCCACGATAAGTTAACGGGATTTATTGACCTAGTCCAACGTGAAGGACCAGCCGGCGAATTAGTGTACATTTTATTAATAAAGAGCCAATAAAATTCTTTTGATTTATCTTATAGAGATCTATACTCTTACTGTCATCAAGCGGAAAGCTGGCTAAGTCAAAATTTAAATTCGCGTGATGTCCAGAAGAGAGTTTCGTATTCTTTGCCTTTACTAGTAAATGATTGGAGATGGCACTGGTTACTTGATAGGTTACCTGAAAAGGCCCGCACGGGGAGTGGTCAATTAAGTTGTTATTATTTTTATTATTACACAAAATGTGATAACACTAATGAGAACATCCATGTTGATATTGGGGCTCCAAGGGTTAAAAAAAAAGCTTGGTATGTAGAGCAGCGTGATTCAGAGAGCGTTAGGTAATGTTTACCCGGGTATTTAATCCTCAAGCCCTGATATGAAAATGTATATTCTCCTTGCTGTTCTCCACACATTTCTGATGAAACAAGTAAGGAGAATTTGTCTAAATATGAAGACATCTTGTCCTTGATGATCACTTCCTTTATTCTCGTCACTTGAATGCTTGAACAAGTAGTGATAATGTAAAGAAATTTCATTTTTGTCACTGTTAGGGCTTAAAGGGTCAATCCGGGTAGCCTGCGATTGATTTACTACTAGATTTTCTCAAGCGAAAACCTCATTCGCGTGAAGAATGATCATTTCAGTACATAAAAGCTATATCGAGCAGTACTTTCCTGTGGTTCGTTCTCATTTTCCCCTAAGATTTCCCAAGTGGAAATTTTAGAAGATCCGCCGCATTTTATATGCTCTGGTGGTAAGTGGTTAACACTTGGTCGGTGACCAAGAACGCACGAAGACCATTACATTTACTGATGAATGATGTTATGTTTCATGCCGCGTTGGAAGCCAATGAAAGGCCGTTAACAGGTTCGTCCTTCAACGATGAATGAGGACGATGAATCCAATGCGTTTTTAACGATGTGGATGAAATTAGGAGCTCATCCTGACGATATAATAAACAAGAAAAACCAAAAAAAAAAAAACATGTTCCATACATCTGGTTCTTCATCGCGCGCCGGGACACGCGCAGCGTTGACAGCATCTCACGCGGTTGTTGCTGTCGTAAGATATCTTAGAACGACGATTGCCTTAAAACACAAGGTGTATTATAAAATTAGATTAAAAGACGAAAAGAAGCTCAATTTGAGGTGAACGAAGGATATATGACTCACGAAGAACAACACTGAGAGCGCTCTAAGATTTTTTTTACTCACTGACATCTTTTTCCCGTGCACGCTTTTTCTATCGCTCCCTCACCGATCAGACTGCACCGAATAGGTTGCTATATATGTACAAAACATAGCTACCGTTACACTTTTATTCGCAATACCTGCCGCCTGACGACATGCACCCCGAGCAGATATAAGCACCCTCTGGTTTCCTTCCGATTTATCGACGTCATTTTGCTAATCGGCTGCGGTTTGTCCGCAGTTCTGTTTTCCCACGCTCTCTAATCTTTTTGACGCTGTTTCAATCCAAACTAAAAACGACCCTCAACGTTGGAGGACCTTGTGGCTTTAGCTGATATTAAACTCTTGGCAAGCGATTATGCGTTCTCTTGCTCTTGGCGCCAGTTCAGAGGTAGATGATCATTCGGAACATACTCGGCATGTGGCTTATACTAATAGCCACGATTTAAGACATTTAAGCCTGTGGTTCTAACTTTTGAGTCTGTGGATAAAATCCTGAAGTGTGACCACCCAAACGAAAGCACTGATCGAGAAAGGTTTTCTTAGCGTGTGGAGAGTACTCTTGGATTTGCAGTAAGAGTTGTTTCTAACTTTTAAAATCTTTAAACTGGACCTTTCTCTCTTTTCATGAGGTCGTGTTTATTTTTCAGTATCTCTAAACATAAAATGTAAGATTTTTTAGTCTTGAGTTCAGTCACTCAGGTGTAAGGAGAGGGAGTAATTTTAGTGATTATCAGGTGTGCCTTGGCGTGCGACTTTCCTCTTTGTTTTGTATGCTCTGGGAACAGGGATTTGGCAACCTTTTAGCTCTTGCAGGTTCCAAGTACACAGGGTTTTTTCATCGCTATCCCGAATCCCATTTTTTCTTTACCAAAAATACATTAAAAAAGACTAATTTCTGCAAAAGCTTATAAATTTAAGATGTAGATTGGCCCTTTCGGTTGATATTTTGCGCTCGCCTGGTTGATTCGCCTTTGCCGCTACAACGTTTATTTGGGTCGTTACGACTTCCCGAATTCCCGACAGACAGGCAACAAAATCCCGCATCCCATCAAATTTTGGCAAATCCCGCTTCCCTGGTTGCAGTCAAGTCCCGAATCCCGTCAAAATATTTTACATTTTCCCGAATTCCGCACCGTTTTTGGGTCAAATCCCGGATCCCGAGAATACCCTTCCAGACCCTGAGTACGTCATCTTTCCACCTCTACCTCCCCGCTTCACTCTTGAAGCGTGCTCTGAAGCCAAGACGGATGACCGCGTTTTCGCGTCTACTTAACGCTACATGGATCACTTTATTTGTAAGAGTACTGGTTTTATCCGGGCTGATGCATTTTGTTTTTAGTCAGTTCACGACGAATTGCGTGTCTGGAGTTGAGGAAATAAAGGGGTTGTTCTTCAAATAATAATGGGTGGGGAAGTCCTAAATGAAACCTTGCGTCATGAAATGTCTCTAACGTTTGAGCCTGTAGAAGAAAACGAAACTCAGATGTGTGTTCATTCAAAACCTTTGAAGCAAAACATTCGTTTGTCTTATAGTGCTGCAGTTATTATGCTGTACGAGGTTTAACTCATGAGCATTTGGACAAAGTGTCACCGTAGAAATGAAAGCAATTACGCCAGCAGTAATGTCATGACTGTTTCGTGTGACACTCCTTCCAAGGGGAACCGTAAAAAAACATTGCTAATTCTGTGCTTTAGAGCTCTTTCTGTTTTAAAAACAGGTTTAGAAACAACTTTCTGCTATCTCAAATAAGTTATACGCCCCCGCATTTCTAATCAGTATGGCGGGCCCGCACAAGCCTACAAAAACATCTGCTTCCGACATTTTTTCCGCTTTATTTTTTATAGCAGCAGCTTGCGTTTGCAAAGAAAAATACAAAAAGTTAAGCTCTCGGGACGTGATGTAACTTGTCCTTTGAACTAAGCAGCTTTGTCAGTATTTTCGATCTTACAAAAATAACAAAAGGCTTAATCGGTGTGTTCTTTGTCGAAATTCAATCTCGGCAACTGTGACAAGGAGGTCTTTCAAAATAGCACTTGTGTTCGCTCCGAATATCAAGTTTTCAATTTGAGTACTGCTTGTATATCAATTGATGTAACAGACCACAAAAATACCTCCAATGTAAGCTCACGTTTACTTTGTTCCCGACACAGCCTAGTATTTTTTGTTGAAACAAGAAATTATAGCTGTAAAGTTTAGAGGAAAAGAAGAAATTTTTCTCAAATTGCGGTAAATTCTCGACATCTGGTTTTTGCCAGAGACTTAGCGAATGTGATGGAATTTCAGTAACTCAGGCTACAGGCACGATACGGCTAATGATCTTGATTTTCCCTTTTTATTTCTCTCATTCTGACTTTACCAACTCCCGATCGCAAAGCCTTAAAGCACTCTTGATTTCATTTACAGTTTGTCCTGATAATATGGCTGATGAAAGATGCTTTTTAAAATCCTGTAATTCGCCGCCCGATGAAGCCAAACCAAGGAACAACAATCGCTCACCCCGAATGATTGACACCTTGTTAATAAAAGACTGTAAATGATAACAAGAAATTATGGCGTAATTGTTTTTAGTGAGCTCCCTGTCATGCGAGTTTGTTTAGCAATGTCAATTAAACAGTAAATCTAACACCTTGCAGTTTTGATGTTTGCACACAAACACTCCCCTTTGTGGGCAACGCGCCGAATTAAAATCAACAAGATTTTCATAGATCGTAGTGAAAATCCTCCCTGCATATCTGGCCATCTATAGCTAATGACCTTCTCTCGAGCCTTAGCCGGGTCATAACTACCCGATGATGTGAAATTTTAACAGCTTTCCCGTCACCTAAAGAACAGATTGCATTTTATAGCTCTTAACTTTTCACGTGTAAAAACAACAACACTGACTAGAGGATCAAATTATGGCAATTTACACAGCACGATTTGCGGTGTCCCTGGGGCGCTCTTAACAGGATAAAGAATGAATGATCGTGCTTGACCCGCTGGCAGATCCATTCCTTCTTTTATTCTTCACCTTCAGAAAATCTTCACCGTGTATTTCGAGGTCTTTTATTCAAGCGCGAGCAGCACATCGTAGTAATTCCGCTACAATCTTCTTCAGAATTCCACTCGACTGTTTCTTCACGCAGATGACAGTTATTGTTTTCGTAATGACTGTGATGACTGACAGCGGGGCATAATTCGAGAGGAAGGCCAAAGATACTGGAAATTCCATCTTTAGAGAAGCGCGCCATAAGCGCGCATCAACTTGAGATCTACAATCTACACAACTCGTTTCTCATCCGCGTCCTCTTTCCCCGCGCGCTGAGAAATTCTCTCAACCGCACGGTCTTCGGGCTGTAACCTAATCAACGCGTCGGCAACCGGATTGGTCGTTAAATGGACCTATCCGGACTGTTATCTCCCAAGGCGAACGCATTCTCGATTGCACATTTGATGGACGCTTCACAGCTCCCCGGGTTCATGAATATCAACGGCAACAGACAGACAAACGCTCCAATAATGTTCAACTGGGACTCGTTCAGACTAACCAAAGATATGGAAGGTGAGTGCATATTTCAGCACCTCGGGCACGTACTTGTGATGTAAGACCTCTATTTTATCTTCTCTCTTGTTGTTTATTACAGAGAGGCTAAGAAATGCGGGCACAGGAAAGAAAGTTACGTCGCATGAAAGTTCAACTACAGACACCACGAGGTCGACGCGTGAATTGAGAAGAGTAGATGAAAGATGCTCAACTTCATCGAGTCCTCCAGCCAGCCCGCTGTCTAGCGCTCTAATGAATGTTAAAGTCGACATTGAGATGAAGAATTTATGGGACGATTTTTGCGCTCTCGGTACTGAGATGATTGTAACGAAAGCTGGAAGGTCAGTTAGCGATTACTATTATAAATCAACTTTTCACACTTAGCTCATTTGGGGAGTTTATGCTGTGTCACAACAAGAATAATTCTTTGCTAGTCCTAAATCTTGAAAGGCTAGTATATTAAAGAATATATTCCAAAATACTCATTCTAACTTACCGACTATAATTATAAAATCCCATATTTCACACCTTCTTGTGATATATTCCATATATCTATTCATGTGATCTAGCATTACACAAATGATTTTACTTCATGAAGCTTTCGTCTAGTTGCAAATTGAAGAAAATTAGCACGTATGTTTATAATGATTTCATGCTGTACCACGTATGTTGTAGCTAAACACAGTTTTTATATTAATTGGGGGTTACAAAGGCCGCGAGTAAATTGTTCGAAAATTGTGCGCAAATTGGTACCGTTATCTCGAGCTCGATAACGTAAAAGGAAATCACTCATTACAAGCGCGCGTCCTCGTGAATAGAAAAAATAACATTGCTTCGAAGTCGTTTGTTTTCAGTGAGATAGTCTGTTTATGCCATTAGTCGGGAAAAATGTTTTTGATTTCATAATCAGCGCTATCACAACAAGGAACCATTATGAGGCATGCTTGTGTTTGTTTTCTCTGGGAACAAAAGCGATGAGCAAACGAAAACGCGTGTGGTCAAAGGCAATGGCAAAACGCAAGTAACTTCTACAGATTTTCCCCTATTTGTAAATAAAAAATTCCAACAAGAAGAGAAATCTATTAAGTTGAGAGGGACAGGAAGTTGCACGAATGCTAAGCTAATTAAAAGTTGTAAGATTACACGAATAACTGAAGCACAGTGGTTTGAGCCGATAGTGAAAAGAAGAACAGCGTAATCAAATTAAGTGTTTTTTCTGCAGTATTTGCACATACGTTCTTAAATTCAAGCAAGAACTTTCACTTTGTTGATTAATTCTCTTCTAAGTAAACTTCGACCCAAACAAAGCTTAGTATCGGTTTGTGGACTTTGTAGATTAGCCTCAGGCAAATAATCACTGGAATTTATCGAGATCTCATTGACAAATCATTTCTTAGACGCATCATATGCATCATAAATCAAAAGTTGCCCGAACAGCCACGTCCATCAAAATCTTATTATGAGATTTAACATGATGGTTCGCGGCAGTGTTTACGTCTTTCGGAATTTTTGTTTGAATGATTGGCGGTTTGCAGACTTGGTAAACCGCGGAAGCAACATCGGGCGGTCCGGCGATTCCTTGTTTTGATACAAGTGGTTAATTGCTTTGTAAGAAGGTGTATTTTCTTGGCAGCAATTCAGTCGTTCTCCAAATAAACATGCCAGTCTTTTCAGTTAGCATATTGTCTTTGGCGATTCAATGGTTATATTTGTTTGTAGAATGGACTTCCACCTGAAGAGCAAGCTATTTAGATTCTTCCAGTCGTTGCGAGATGTAAACTTTGACGCAAGACATTTTAAATAAAAATTACCATGAATCCATGAATGCAACGTGATATCATAACTCACCGATAAAGTGAACCGTTTGAACTTCCATACAGTCCACCAAGTCCATATTCAAACAACCAAGAACACTTAGGTTCCCGTAAAAAACAAATGGTGCAAAGTAATCTCAGATTCCCGAAACAAACTATTCTTGCCTCTGGGGGGTGAGGGGGCTGGATGGTGCGGTTAACTCCCACATATCCAGTGGCTGATTGTGTCTCACGAGAACTTCCAAGCCCAAAAGAGAGGAAAATTCTATAAAAAGTTTTTGCAAAATATTTGTGAAACGAACAACACCATAGGAAAGCTCTGCTAATATAGCTTTCCGTTTAGGAGCCACATCTTGGGTTTGATCCAAAGCCGAATCAAAAGTTAGAAACGCCTTTTCCGCATAGCAAACTACACCACAGTAAAGAACTTCTCAATAGCTTTCATTTGAAGACTTATACTAAGAAGACTAAGAACTTAGAAGCACTCTGTATAGCATAATGAACAGCACTACTGGGAAGTACTTTGAAACTCAATATCTTGTATGAAGGGTTGCACTTCAGGGATCTCACCCACAGCCGATTTATAACGACTTTAAAAAGGTCACTAACGCCTTATATAGCATAATGAACAGCATCACAGAAAAGACCTCCTCAACAGGGTTTTCAATGAGGGCCGGCAGCTGGCGAAACCTGCCGGCTATTCTACATTAACTCGCCGCCTGTTTGATTGAGAAATTACCTCATAATTTACGACTAACATGAGAAACATTCGCCACAAGAAACGGGCCCCGGATCGGACAAGATTTGTTCATGAAAAACAGAAGAATCTTACCTGAATTCTGAGTAATTTCAGCGGCGATTTGTGTTTCCTGTTCTGTTCAAATACCCTAATTCTTGCTCTAGAATGCAGGAAATGCATTCTAAGAGGCCCAAATTTTCGAAATTTTCCGGGGGAGAATACCCCGGACTCCTCTAGAATCTTGCGCCTTTGGCGCGAGTATTTCATTCTCCGCCTACTCCTAAAGTTTTACCACCTACTCAGATTCTTATTGAAAACCCTGCCTCAATAGCTTTCGTCTGAATCTTCATACTTAAGAGTTTCACCCACAGACTCAAAAGGTAGAAGCATCTAGTAACACATAATAACCCGGAACAGCATCGCATCGCAGGAATGTACTGCCCTTTGGGTCTTCACCCACGGACTCGAATTAGAATCGCCTTAAACAGCAAAGTAAACAACACACAGTAAATTTATACTACTTCGTTTTTATTTGAATGGTCAGAGTTCAGGATTTCCTTTAGAATCCCAAGTTAAAGATTCAACCATGTTGATTCACCCATTGTTGTGCTACAACATGGTGACTGACAATTTTTTGTTCTGGACAGTTCCGAACGCTTTTATTACTCTTTTCCTCTTGGATTTAACTTTGAATTCCTAAGATAATTGTCCATTTAAATAAAAGCTACGAATTCCAACTTTCAATACATTGTAAAATAAAGTTCTTCGGTGAATTGTCTGCTAGTTTCAACCTTGGACGCCTTAAAGAATTAAACGGTAGATACGAGGGTATGTGTTTTGTGCACGATAGTTTGGAGCGCTTTTACTTTTTAGCCCTTTCCTCCCTTCTTCCATGCAATTTTTAACTGTCATTCGGATTTTGTTTTAACACTGAACAAGATGCTTGAAGCTTTTTCCAGACGTTCAGATTGCTGAGTCGGGCGAAGAAAACGTGATCTGGCTCTAGTGGAGGAAACAATATCGTGAGGGGAAAGAAGAGAGAAATATTCCCTGCATTTAACTGTATTTTCTTTGCACGTCATCTTTCCTACGGTTCTAGTGCCTCGAACGGGTGTAAAAAAAAAACTGCGGACTTAATTAATGAAAACCTTTGTTGGCAACGCATTGTACAGCACAGCAAATAGAAACAAACGAGAATTTGTTTGCTCAGTAGCTTTCATTTGAATGGTTGTGCTTTGGGATTTCTCCAAGCAAAGACGGACCATATTGTAAACATCAACAAACAAAAACACAGTACAGTACAGATACTACTCGTCAAAAGCTTTCGTTTAGATAAACAAAGCAATTGCTAATACGAGAAAAGCCAACATGCGATAGTGCAGAACATAGCTGTCTTGACGATCGAAGGGAACCTTATTTGCTCGCAATGTACATCTCCACTGAAGCACAGTGAAATGCAAACAATTAAACGGTAGACGTCCAAAAGGCCGGGAGTAAATATTGGCTTAGTCAACACAGTCTAACACACCTGAACCTCCCAAGACGACACCTTTAATTACCGTGTTGTGAAATGTGGATCTAGCCTTTGCGTCTGTCTTAAAGTGTGACCACTCAAATGAAACCTACTGAGAAGTACCTTTCCGTTGTGCCATTAATTATGCTGTACTGACTTCTGAGTCTGTGGTTGAAATCCTACAGCGTGAAATGGCACAGAGCTTTTTAAGCAGTACTTGCCCGTGGTAGTTTATGCTGTTCAAGGTGATTTAATTTTTGAGTCGTTGGATGAAATCCTAAAGTTTGATCATTGAAATGGAGGCCATTAAATAGTACTTTCTTGTGTGTTGTTTATTATGCTGTTTAAGATACCTCCAACCTTCGTTTCTCTGGATGAAATTCTCAGAGATCAGTTACCTTTCAAACCTAAAGTTAGTCAATATCTTTCTTGGTGTCTTTTCTATTACATTGTATAAGATGGGACTTACTTTGTTTGACATCAGTGGAGGAAATCCTAAAGCTACCAAACGACACTTGTTTTCAGTTTTGAACACTCGTGAACACATCAGACGTTCTTTGTAACAATCATCTCGTGAATTCAAGTCATAAGTTTTGACTAGACAAATACAACTGTCTGCTAGCAAGCTAAATTACAGTTTACCTGTTTTCTTTTGTTACAAACATATACATGACTCTCTTACTTCAAGAGTTAAGATTGTAACTTTTGAGTGCGGATCTCTTATTGCGGAAAGTGTAAAACGTGATTTTTCAAGTGAAGGCTACTGAGCAGTACTTTCCTGTGGTGCTGTTTATTATGCTGTACAAGGTGGTTCCAACTTTTGTGTTTGTATCCTGAAGTGTGACCATGCAAATGAAAACTACTGATCAGTACTTTCCTGTGGTGCGGTTTATTATGCTGTACAAGGTGGTTCTTTTGCGTTCGGGGAAGAAATCCTAAAGTGTGACTATTCAAATGAAGGAGATTTGGTAGCACTTTCCTGTGCTACTGTTTGTTTTGCTGTACAAGGTGGTCATTCTGTGGCTTACTCTTAATTTCATTGTGACCTTTCAAATGTAAGCTACTCTGCAATACAATTTTAAAAAGAAGAGGTTAAACAAATAAGTCGTGTAGATCAGTATGGTTGGGTATAGTAAAGTTTAAAGATTAAAGTCGTGATTATGTGCATGACTATTTTAGTGTAGAAGCTCAACAAAAAATCCCCCTTGTCGGAACTGCATTCGTTTTTAGACGTTTTTGTTTTTTTCTCAAGGAAAGCAAATAAACATAGCTAAGTAAAATTTAACTAAAACAGAGGTTGTTTTCACTGACAAAATTTCTGAAATATCAAAACATGGTCGCGATAGTAGCAGTAGGTACGTCAGTTCTATTTGTCGTGTGACAGGAAACGACCGTCAGATTGGCATTAACCTTGTCACTCCCACTGGTCACTAAGTTCTGTTTTGCAGAATATTGAGCAACAGACGGAAAAATATGAAAGTGTTGTTAAAATACTTTCATTTGAATGATCAACGTTTAAGGAAGAGGATCACACCTTAGGATTTTATCTACAGATTCAAATATTAGAAGCACTCTCAGTAGCATATAAATGTAGTGTTTAAACTGATTAACAGGAAGAAACTGAATTTGAATAGCGTCACTTATATTTCATCCGCAGACGCAAAAGGTACCATTTCTATTACCGCTACAGCTATGGACACCGCGTCACCATGCAAATTACCATCAACATCAACGCCATCACCATCACATTGCTATTATCATTAACATCACTATTGCCATTGACATTGCCATCACCACCACCACCGTACACATTGCCATTGTCAATAACACCACTATTGCCATTGCCATTGCCATTGCCATTGCCACTGCCATCAACACCACCGCCGTACACATTGCTGTTATCTTTATTATCAATATTGCCATTGCCATCACCATCAACATCACCACCATCACCATCAACACCACCCTCACACACATTGCAATTTTCATTAACATCACTTTTGCTATTGCCATTACCAGCAGCATGTCCACTGCCATTAACGGTGGGCATATAGGACGCCTGAAAGTGCATCCTGGGAACTTCTTTTGCATTTTTTATTCGTTTGAGCTCAAACTTTGCAGGATGGTAGAACTTTGTATTCCAAAAAATCGCATGTTTTTTGTTTTTCGATTTTAACGGTTTTTGGCGGGAAAATGACGTCACAAGACTGACTGCAAAATTATAATTTCAAGATATGGCTAAACAAATAAATAATTTTAAAAGAGCACGACGCGTTAGAATAAAATGTGAAAAAAGTTTTTGAAAAGCTCAATTGGTTAAAGAGTCATTAAGCTTTGATTTTTGAATTTCCCGCCATTTTGTTACTATTTTTAGAAACATAAGTACATTTCAAGATGCTATATCTCCTAAAGCAATTGAGCTCTTTCAAAATTATTGAATTGTTTTGCCATAACTTGAAATTTAAATTTTGCTGTTAATCTTGTGACGTCATTTTCCCGCCAAAAACGGTTAAAATCGAAAAACAAAAAACATACGATTTTTTGGAATACAAAGTTCAACCATCCTGCAAAGTTTGAGCTCAAACGAATAAAAAATGCAAAAGAAGTTTCAAGGATGCACTTTTAGGCGTTCTATATGCCCACCGTGATTACCTTCCCCACCTCCATCATCATTGCCGTCACCATCACAATCGCCATTACCGCCACCAATGCTACCACCATCACCTGATTGCCATCAACATCACCACTGCCCTTGTCCTCGCCGCGGCCCTTACCACTGGCTTGCCATTGCGCTACGCGTTGCCATTACTATTAAACACGACGAAGGCCTGTCTTGAGAATTAACCGTTCACCACCCACTCATTTTGAGAAATACCCGTAATTCTCTAGCCTCCTAAGCAGACGTTCTTTTGGCTCGTCACATGCCGTTGGAGGCTACTAGTTATCCAGCAGTAATGCAACTTGGCATACGTGTGTAAATGCCAAAGATGTCCTTTCTTGGAAAAATGTTCAGAACTTAAGGTTCTGTTTTTAGAACTCGAAGATACAAAAGCAAACTTATTTCTTCTTTTTTATTGTCAGGCGCATGTTTCCTCCATTCCAAGTACGGCTACACGGATTAGACCCGACGGCCAAGTATATCCTTATGATGGACTTTGTTCCCGTGGATGACAAGCGTTATAGGTACGCGTTCCACAGCTCCAAGTGGCTGGTTGCGGGAAAAGCAGACGCCAGTGTACCCGGGAGAGTACACATTCACCCTGACTCACCCTGTACTGGACAACAATGGATGAAACAGATCGTGTCTTTTGACAAACTTAAACTCACCAACAATCTGATGGACGACAACGGACATGTAAGTCGTGAATGTGAAACTTGATTTCAGTAAAGCACGCTTTGATTGAAACTATCTGTGCCAGTAAAGTATGTCACAACATTTTATCAGGCCACAAGCTCTTTTTTACTAATTAGGTTGTCATGCCTAAGTTCTTCATGAATGACTTATTCACTAGGGCTTCAAAGAGGGGAGAGAGTAAGTCAATGTGAACCAAAAATTCGAATTCTTTTCTAAGGAAAATGTTTAACGGCAGAGACCAAACTCGAACCACTGTGTTTTTCTAACCAAAGTCCGACTCGTTCTACCCTTTCTTTATATTTTTGCAAAACACTGAGAAACTAGCAGCACCACATGCAAGTACTGCTCGACAGGTTTCATTTGAATGGTTACAGTTTAGGGTTTCACCACAGATTCAAAAGTTAGAGTCACTTTCTACATCATAATAAACAGTACTACAGGAAAGTACTGCTCCATAACTTTCATTTGAGTGTCACACCAGAGGATTTCATCCACAGACTCAAAAGTTAGAACCACCTTGTACAGTGTAATAAACAGCACCATAGGAAAGTACTGCTCAGTAGCTTTCATCTGAATGATCACACTAAAGGATTTCACCCAGAGACTCAAAACTTAGAACCACCTTGTGCAGCATAATAAACAGACCACAGGGAAGTACTGTTCAGTACCTTTCATTTAACCTTTTGTAGTAAAGAACGTTAGAATCGCATACATTTCACGAATGAAGGTTAATTTGTGAAAGTGAATGTCGATGATTGTCAAAACGAGAACCCATTTGTCATAGGTTCAATACAAGCCTAAATTATCAACGAACCTTAGCGGATGCCCCTTATGATGATTATTTATTATGTCTTGTGCTCCTAATCATTGTAAGTTGAGTATTGGGCAAATGAGATAATGATAAACAGTGCCTGTGCTTGTCGTCAAAAAGTCGTTATACATATTACCCTTTTCCCTCCTCGATTGAAGGTTTCCGGAGATTTTCATTCTCTGAATGAAATTCCAAAGGGGTTGATGTTTCTTGTTCAGGTTAATGAAAATGTACATTCATTTTTGTTTTTTGTTTTTAATATAATTTTCAAAGTGGGGGTTTTCGTCACTAAATGAGTCTATTTATAATTTTCTATGTTAACATTTGTGAAATTTAACAATCTTGAAAACATTTCAAGGAAGCCACTCTGTTTACCAGAAAAATACTTGATTCCTCACAAGATAAGAATGTGGTTATTATCTATCTCTTGATAAAGACTAGATGATGATAACGGTGATGATGACGATGATGATAATTATAATGATGTTGTTGATGATGATGATGATAATGATGATGATGATGATGATGATGATGACCGTTATTGTTATCTTTGCCTTTAGATTATACTCAACTCCATGCATAAGTATCAGCCTCGTTTTCACGTCGTACTTGACAATCAGGAAAAGAGCACTATGACCAGTGAACTGGGAGCAAGCACTGACCACGTGAAAACATTCGTGTTTCCTGAAACTCAGTTCATGGCGGTAACTGCTTATCAAAACCATATGGTATGTCAATTAATGGTTGTCTTCTGTTTTACGTATTTTATCATTAACTGGAATGAATTAAGCGAGTCTGTTTTTCTCATTGCCTACCACATTAGCCATTCTTGGAATGTTTTGTAGCCAGTAGTATGTACCTTTTGCGGTAGATGCACCAAAGCAAAGATAATTACCCCTACTCCCTTAAGTCTACTCCAATTCAATGAATATAAAAGCCACCAAAATTCCTGTGGAGCTGTTTATTATACTGTACGGTTTAGTTCTAACTACTGAATCTGTGGAAGAAATAATTAAGTGTGACCATTCAATTGAATGCCACTTTAAGTGACTTTCTAAATAATGTTCCAAAGTGTGGGAGTATACTCCTCGCGGGGGAGTGGGAAGGTTGGGGTTTCTGCTTTAAACCCATTCAGAATGACATATCGTACAGAACGTTCCATGTATTCACCATTTTTTGTCTGTTTGGCAGATAACACAACTGAAAATAGCTAGTAACCCCTTCGCCAAAGGATTTCGCGACTGTGATCCGGATGACTGGTATGTATGGAACTAACCGAATGCTGGGCAAACTATTTCCTTCACATTTCTTTCGTTTTGCCCTGGAACCAAAATCAGACGAGAGATCAGGCTATAATCTTCGTTTACAATTTTTAAAAAGAGGTGAAAGGACATTTTCAACGAAAATTTCTGGACTTTCTATGCGAACAAATGTAAAGGCGTTTATAGTTTTAGAGAAAGCATCTGCTGGTTTTTGAACTTTAAAATCAGCGCACATATATCAAAAACTTTAGTTGACTCTACTCAGTCTACTCAACTTTTGACTCTTTATCTGTTGATTAACCCGCCCTTGTAATTCTGTAAGCGTATTATTATCACAATAGAGTGCCTTACGACCCTTTGAAAGTGAAAGTGGCCAAGCAAACATCTTTAATTACTTTCTGTAGACGAACTCGAGGGCAGTTGGCTGTTTCAGTCATTTCTCTAGTTACGCCCGCCATTTCTCAATTTTGTTTGCCTGAAATCCCCAGAATTCAATGATTCAAAAACGAGTACTTGCGTCCTTTTTTCTTATTTTTTCTATTTTTGTTTATTTTGTTGTAAAGAAGGTCAAAGAATAGTATAAGGCAAAACTCCTGACTTTCTATGGACGCACTCTAGGGCACATAACGTATTCAAGACCCTTCTTTGTGTAAGCAAACTCGCATTAGACGTCTGAACTTTGTCAAACATGTGTTATTTACTTTTAACGTGAGAGACGTGAGAGAGAAGGATATCTAAAGAATTGCCTTTAACTGGCTGCGATTTAAGCAATAACTTGAAGGTTGTGGAGGTTTGTCGTGGATAAACACAGCAGAGCCAACTTTCTGAAATGCAATCACCTTATAGAGCTCAGAAAAATTAAGACCAAAGCCAAACAAGATAGCTTTCAACGGCCAGTCAACATCCGCTGTAAATACTATTTTTATCCATAATTTCGTTTCTGCTAAAGAGGTGGAACAACATCTTGAAGTCGCCTGGTGCCGGGAAAAAAAGTTGTGGGCGAAACGAAAAAAAAGCCTTCTTCAACGACACTGAAGTGGGGTAAAGAAAACCCAAGGGGACTGATTTAAGTTTTACTTGGTCATTTGAACTTATGACACACTGCTTTTGACTTACTGCGTCTTTCAGTAAGATAAAGGTATTAATTTTATCGAGTAGACATTGACGCAGCAATTAATTTTGGCAATTAGCTAAGCAACGCTAAATTCGCTAAATTTAGTTGTCTACATAAGTACGAGTAACTGAATTTGTTTTCTAAGACAAATAGTTCCTCGTGTAATCTGTCTGCGGTTGACAGATAACTCATGTAAGACAGATTATCGTTCTCTAAAATTAAACCGCCTAAGACGGATAACGAGAAAATTTTTACCGCCTTTCTGAAGTAGAAAAATTTGTTTTTGGTGCTGATGGATCACTGAATCTCTTTTCATCTCCACGAATAGCCATACATCAGACTCAATCACGCGTCCACGTTACAAAATTGGTCGATAGGTTTCAGCAAAGTCTGTTAACTTTGTTTCTCTCGTCTCAGTAAATTGTGATATTTGTTTCGATTTGTTTTGACTTATTTGCCAAGCAACGTGGAGTGCGTTATTTTCCGATTGATGCAATTACGTGTATAATTTGTTCTGTTGGTAAACTGACAGCTTTTATTTGTTTTGTTCGCGTAGTACTGGCAACATAGAACAAAATGTCGCATTTTATCGAATTAGACAGACTCCCTTGCCAATTTTGCTACATACAGCTTATTCTCTAAACTACTGTATATCGGTTTACAGACAATCACACCACTGATTTTCGGACACATTTAAATTACCGCTTTAAGATGTCTCTGCTTTTGGCCTTGGGGGGTAAAACTGTACTGTTTTTATATAGCTGTACCACGCCTGAGGGTTCGGAAAGGGTATGCTGTGGAGAGATATATGCCTATAGGAGGTTCGACTGCGACCCCTCTTTGACCAGCAAATTGTAATTATTTTTCTGTTTCATTAGTGTGGTAGAAGTAATAAAGCAAGTAGAGCCAAGTGGCCTAATGCCGACTACAAAGCCTCGAATTCAAGGCGAGGTCTATCCTCCAAAGTCTCAAGCTGAAGGAAGAGACAGCGTTACAGGTTTGTGTACCCCATCTCACAGTTTTTTTTGACAGAGCAGTCAATTTTAATGACTGTGGAAAGTAAAAAAGCCTGTTTGCTCCTGATTGGCTGAGTCATAGCAAACAGATATCAAGAACCAATCAGATTTTGGAACCAAGAACATGCAGCGAGCGCCAAAGTCGGGAAAACGTGCAGTGAACATTTTGTTTCGCTTCTAATTGGTTGAAACACGTGCACGATTACTCTGATGGGTCAAAGAACGTTGCAGCAGGTTTAACTTGGCAAGTTTGGAGCAAAGATAATGCAAAACCTTGAGCAAACACGTGGTTTAGCATTCCGCATCTACAGGCTCATGGAGTAGAACCGCACACCTGCATCAAGATTTGACTCTCAGATATAATGCTTTCAGTTTATAATGCTCAAAATTTCTTTTCCTAGTACTTATCACTCGATTTTCTCTTTCTAATTCCATAACAAATTGAGGCAGAGGTAAGACAGAATAAGGTAAATGATTACGTTCGGGAACAGCAGTAAAACCGCATCAAAAGACGTAAGGAAAGCTTTTTTTTTTATGCTGACTAATTTTGGCTATGATTTGTTTTTTAGGACCTCTGGCAACTGTGACTACACCTTTGGTACATCGAATGGTCCCCTCTCTAACTGTCCCTTCCATAACTGTCCCGGCGTGTTCACCGATTATGAGCCCAACCATTACGTCACCGCTGCTTCATCCTCATCCTACCTCTCCCGGGGCAACAACGACCGTATACCGAGGTTTTGCACCCTTACGTGATCATCGAAGTGTCCCTTATCCTACACCTTATTTAAGGTACAATTCAGAACCGCAAAATGAAGTACCTGGCTATCAATCTCCACCAGGAACAATATCAAGTCAATGATGGAACGTTTATTTATCGCTAGAAGACGACATACGAATTATTCACCGCAAGACTTCTTTTAATGAATTAATGCCGCTAGTCGAGGGATCAAGCTCCGATTGTGTCAAGAGAGTCCAAGAGAGTGCCTGCATCAGGGATTGCTTTATTTTTGGAACGAGACAAATTCAATTAAGCAGAATACTAAGACACAAAAGCAGGACAATACTGCTTCCATAGACCAAAAAAGTCAGAACTACCCTTGCATATCACAATAAACAGCATACAGAAAAGCACTGCTTATGGGCTTTCATCAGCCAACCCAAGTTAGAAACACATTACGTGATGAGAGTTTTGACTTGAGGATTGAAACTGAAAAAGGTTCCGATTAAACCTTCCAACAAAATGAAGCTCAAAAGAGCCAAAAGAATTTCCCAATGTTTTCTTGGAAAAGCCAAGATTTTCTGAGAAGGCAAACACAATTCCTTTAAAGAGTCATAGGGACTCCTTCTCTTGGCTTCTTTGTCTCTTGGCTCGTGTTTAGTACAGGCTTTTGCAATTTTAAAATATCCCGAACGAAAACTGCGAGGACTGTCAATTACTTGCAAGTTGATTGTGACAGTCAGTCTGAAAAACACCATCATGTTCCTTTGACGTTTTGGGAAATTATGCAAATAGTAAGTAAGGAGAGTTTCGTTCAGGGATAGAAATGACCATAACAATTATTTAAATACAAACGACATTTTTTGATTATTATTTTTCTCATTTTTCTCGATTCATTTACTTGCTTACAATCCTAGCTTTCTTATTGTTCAGTGTATTCGTTGTACATGCTTTTTTTCTTCGGTTTATTCAGTTTTCAATTTGCTACCCTATGTAGAAACCAACAGTTAGTCAAACTGTGGGAAAACAAATTGCATTTTGAATATAGATGTTTGGGGTAGGAAGATATATAATTATACCTAGACTAGGAAACGAATTATTTACTGAAATTTTGAAATCCATAATGCTGATAAGTGAATAAACGTATCTACAGTAACTATGCCTATAATGATTCCTAGGCAAAGGTGGTTTGACATCTACACGTAAGTTTCTACAAATTTAAGTTTCGACCTAGTCTTTTAATTCTCTTGCACATGTGATCACTATCACATGTACCTTACACATGCGTATAATTGAGTTCATTCACTGCTGATTTGGGAGATGGAGGATCCAGCTTAGATTTGCTGTTGTAAGGCAGTCACTTTAGGTTAACCCTTTAAGCCCTGATATAAAAATGCACATTCTCCTTTACTGTTTTCCATACATTTCTTATGGGACTAGTGAGGAGAATATGTTTAAGTATCAGGGCTTTTCATCCTTGGTGATCACTTTTCTTCATTCTCATCACTTGAATGCTTGAACAAGTATTGATAATGTTAAGAGAAATTTCATTTTCGTCACTGTTGGGGCCTAAAGGGTTAAAGGCGAACGAAGTAAAAGCAACCTGATCCTCGCTCTTCTAGAGTAGTTAGTAGAAAGACTCGCATTCCTTTCAATTCAAAACGATTTGTCACTTGGTGTTGGTTATTGTTAATGAAAGAGAACTAAATTTAACGTTTTATTTCATGTAAATAAAGCATTTGAAAACAAACACGTTTTTGAGTGTTGTTGGACCTTGTAGGAAACCATGGCTACTTACACCATCAGCGTAAGAGACTCGGAAGGCTCAGTTGGAAATCGAGTAATTAAAAAGTTTTCTGGAAATTACATTAACGAAAATTTGAAGAACTTCTACAGCTACTCCTCTTTTACCGGAAGTGAAAGAGCGTCGGAAATTTCCACATAATTTGTCATTCCTCCTACTTCTTGTCTCTTTTTATTAAGAGTTGCGCGGAACTGTATTAAAGTGCTACTATGATCAAAAAATCACTTTTATTTTTTCTTCGGATTTCGAAACTATGTTTGTTAAACACTCCCCAAGCGAAATTATAAGCGTTAATTTTGAGAAGAAGACCGTTAATTTAAACTGCAATTTTCCGGTTTAATGGTCCGCCATTATTACACCAGAAAGGATACAATGACGTCATACACTCAAGAGTTGTAAAATGTAGTGTGTGAACGCAGCTTACAAATTATGCAAAACACGAGTTTGAGAGTGTGAAAGCTCAAAACTCCCGTGCTGCATACTAAATAAGGCACTTTCACACACACTGCATTCTACATCTCTTGAGTGTATGACGTCATTGTATCCTTTCTGGTGTAATAATGGCGGACCATTAAAACGGAAAATTGCAGTTTAAATTAACGGTCTTCTTCTCAAAATTAAGGCTTATAATTTCGCTTGGGGAGTGTTTAATAAACATAGTTTCGAAATCGGAAGAAAAAATAAAAGTGATTTTTTGATCATAGTAGCACTTTAAAGTAGCAGACGCACTGTCTCTTCCAGTTGGTATGATGATTCTGGTAAACATCCCATGAAACTTGAACCGCACAATCAGTAACTGTGTTATAGCTAGTGAAGTGTGTTACCAGTTGTCTTGCAAGGTACAGTCAACTCTCTCTAAGCGGACACCACTGTAAGGCGGACGGACATATATGAATTTCACTTGTTTTTCTGTAACTCAACATTCCATAAGGCGGACACCTAGAGCTGGTTCCGGGGGTGTCCGCTTTAGAGTAGTCACTTGAAATGTACACCGCGAAGTTTCCACTGCTTACTGCTAGTTACGCAATGAGGTCGAATGGTCACACGTCACCACTCGTATCACGATGATCTACTATGATAGGCGGGCTAATCCCCATCCTCATTGTTTCAAAAAGAGCTGTTTCCTTAATGGTCCGCTTCAGAAGCCTTTTCCTTACGGATGTACCAGCAATGAACTTTTTATCTTGTTCCAAACTGACCCTTCCGTTTTTCTCCCCATCTTTTACTGGAGGAGTCTCACAAACTTTGAAAATTTATGTACTTATTGCGCGACCTTCCCAGTCCCCTTGCCTCACAATGTGGATTAAAAGGAAGGCGATTTAGGCAGGTTCAGCCAAACCCGGAACGATTAACGAGGCTAAGGCTCTTGAATTCTTGGCCATAATGTGTACGACTTCACCGACAAGAATGGTTGCAACGTTTTGAGACCTGTTGCCTTCCTGAGCTGAATTTCATACGTACTCTCGAATATAAGCTGCACCCCGTTTTGGGGCTTATACGCCGGTGGTTATGGTATTTCAGAACCGTTTTGTATTTTTGGTACATACTTCGACATTAAAAAGATTAAACTATTTCAAAGCAAGTCTTTGCTTGTGATTCATGCAAGTTATTATGGACTGCCCTATCAGAATGGAAGATGGAAGGGAGGTAGGGAGGGGGTCCTTGGGCCCCTTCAATAGATCACACTACCGAGCTGAGGTGGCTGCTTCGTGGGATTTTTTCCCTTAAGTAAAGACTTGCAATATGAAGATTAACCTTGAACTGAACTGACCTTTTCAGTCACTTCTATTCCAAGCGGCGAAATCCTAGCAAGACAAGCAAAAATCGTCGGAGATTTGAAAACAAACTTATTTAATAATACCGTTAAGTAGCCTCCTCCGCAGGCATCTCTTATAAGAGCAAAAGAGGGAAAGCACGAATCCGGTGAATGAACTCCGCTGTTATCGCAACGGGAGAGAGAAGACTGAGGCGACTAGACCGGAACCGGAAGAGAATTCAGAGGAGGGGCGCAAAAGAAATGAGATGCATGCCTAAACTCGACACACGAGTGGGTCTGCGCATCTGCACTGCGCAGGGCGCAAAATACACTGACCAGGGGAGGGAATTATTCTGTAGATACATTTTTTTCGCAACCTTCCCTACTCGGGTATTTTTGACTTCCAAATTTGACAAGTCGTGCAAGCAAGATGGCGGAAGCATCTGATTCCGATTTGCTCTATCTTGACGCGTCTGAAAAACTCCAACAAACCGTTATTCTGAAACCTGGGTCAAAACTAAATGTTAAAGCAGGATCAAGTTTTGAGGCAGCATTGAAGACAAGTTTCGTGCTCTCGAATCTCGCACTTTTAGACAACGATGAACAGTTGACATGCCAGTTTGAAGGAACAGAATGGATTTACCAGGTCGAAATCGATGAAAACGTGCCAAGAGTTATCCTGAGAAGTACCACAAAAGCTCCAAGACTTTCTCCTGCGATAGGAGAAGACACCATGGAAGCGAGAGAATCGCTTAGCGAGCACAGAGAACGTGTTTCGGAGGAAACCAACGCCAACGGCAGCAACGATCTCTTACAGGTTACACTCGAGAAATTCTTCGGTTACTCTAGCTTCAAGCCTAAACAAAGGGAAACAATTTCTGTGACTATGTCAGGGAAGAATGTTCTGGCCATAATAGGAACTGGTGGTGGTAAAAGTCTGACGTTTATGCTCCCAGCTGTTCTTGCTACCAAACCGACACTTGTAGTCTCGCCTACAAGGTCTCTTATAGAGGACTTGCTCTCACGTTCCGAAAATAACGGAATCAAGTCATGCATGTTTCTTGGTGGGATGGACACAGAAGTTTTGCAGCACCAAAAACAAACTTTAAACAATATAATCTGGTGTATGCGACCCCAGAAGCTTTGGAACAACATCCTGTTGAAGGCCTAACCGAGGGCGATTTATCCGTGGAAAGGGTGGTGTTCGATGAAGCCCACACTATTAATACCTGGGGCTCAACATTTCGACCAAAATATAGAGAGGTTAGCGAGAAGTTAGCAAGACTGGACGCCCCCAAATTGCTTCTAAGTGCCACTATTCCTGGGAAAATCCAAGCCGATTTGAAGCAGCTTTTAAGGGGCGAGTCATGGAAGGTGGTAGCACATACTGTTCATCGAGAGAACTTAACATTAAGAGTTAAGGACAGAGTCAGTAAATATATGGAAGAACTGATAGCATACATAAGGGAGAGAGGTGAGGACACTGGAATTGTTTACTGTGTGTCTCAAAATGATGTCTCCAAGATTCATGCTGAGCTGCATAAGAAAGATATAAAGTGTGTCAAATATCATGGACAACTGTCAGAGGCAGTGAAACAAGCAAGTTTTCAGAAATGGATGTCTGGGAAATGCAAAGTGATTGTACCAACAGCTACAGCGACAAAAGCATGTTGTATAAACTATTCAACCGTGAAGGACTGATAACTAGACAACATTACACACTTAATGAACTGATTTCCTATTTGGAGAATGTTGTTCACTGCAGGCACAAGATCATCATGGAATATTTTGGAGAGGAACGACAAGACTTTTCCTGTCTAACAAAGTGTGACAATTGTTTGTCCAGGGGATCATTTTGCTTGGCTGATGGTACCAGTGAAGCTTCAAAGGTTGTGCAGACAGCTGTCGAACTGGGAAATAGGAAGGTCAATGCAAACATGTTAAAACTGATCTTGATTGGAAGTAAACAGAAGAAAGTGCAAGATGCAGGATGTGACGAACTATCTAATTTTGGGCGCTTGTCAAAGAAAATGCCTTCTATTTTACTCGATAAATTTGTACATATGCTCATCCATCAGCAGATCTTGTCAGAGATAATAACAGTTTCACGGAATTCTTTTGTGATCAATGTAGCTTTAGGTCCCAAAGCTCATGATCTACTTGGAGGACAGTATACATGTACAAAGTTTGTGCCATCATAATTAGTATGGAGCTGTTTCATGTAACCTGTGAAACTATTAGTTAGTAGTGTTTACTAGTGAGTGATATCCAAAAATGAGGAAACAAAAGATTATTTGGAATTTTGTATGTGTCAGCATATAGTAAACCACTAACTGTTTCACAGGTTACATGAAACAACTCTAAGCAGCCTTATTAGACTGCTAATGTATACTGTACTCCAACCAGATCATGAGCATGCAGAACTAAAACAAGAAAAAAAACAAAATTAGCTTCAAATTCAAATTATTTTTAATATTCTTTTTTTTTTAATATAAAGTGGTGGAAACAATATATTTTGCTATTCTGAGAAAAGACAGAAAAAAAAGAAAAAGTCTCAGTGAAAATGCTATAACGGCGAAACACTCTGTTTGCATGGCAATTACCATTAATTATTGAATCCAATGACAATTTATTCAGTAATTTTAACTTGCCTCTAGACCTTTCATAATTGGTTAAGAGTTTTGTTATAGAAAAGTACAGTAATAAATAAATCAAGTGACGTAATTTGCTGTCTTTTCTTTATTTGTTACCTAATCATGGAGCTAAATTGTTCCAGAAAAAGCAGTAAATCAAGTTTCTCTGTGTTAGAGCTGTTTAACCTGTGAAACAGTTAGTGGTTAACATAAAAGTAAAATTCCAAATCATCTTTTGTTTCCTTTTGTTTTGTAGATCACACACTAGTACACATATTCCCCTGATTTTCCATACAAAAATCATAAAGGCAATAAGGATCAACGTGGGACATTTTGTATTTCTGTTGTTTTTTTAATCCACCCTTTATGCCTCTAGGGGAATCAAGTTTTGGGTTGTTTCTTTTTTTTGGTTTCGATTTTGCTTTGTGTTTGTTTGTTTCTTTTTTGTTTTTTTTGTTTGTTTGTTTGTTTTGTTTTTTGGGGGGGGGAGGGGGGACTTCCTGTTAGTTTTTGGGCTTCCTGTGGCAGATTTTTTTAAAATAGACACAAGGTTTCAGTTTGTTCCGAGAATAATCATAACATATCATTAGGGAACTTTCTCTGTAAGAAACCTTTGAATTCCTCTTCAGCTTTTGTCTTTCCCTTTTCCAAAACATTAATATACTTCTGGGGGACACTTTCGCCCTCTTTACAACTGTGTCCTGTCCATGGATATATGCCTTGGCATCCTTTCTATTCTTATTGACAAACCATTCTTCTCGTAAGGCGAACTGACTGACCCTAAGTTGATCGTATAGTGAACTTGGCCTACAATGTTTCCGAGTATTGTGAACATCAAATGCTTCTAGGCTCTTGTACATTGCTCGATTGCATTCAAGTAATCCTGTGTTACAAGACATCAGCTGAAGCATTGTGAAGTTCGTTTGTGATGAAGCGTATTGCTTAACTGGGCGAACAAGATGCCCCTCAACCCATTCGTCTCCTGCAAGGTTTCTCCCTCGTTTTCCGTCAAGGCTGACAGTTCTGTTCCTTTGGTACATTTTTCTGTAGGCCAGTGGCCATTTGGCAATGCTGTTCACCATCATTGTGAAACTTTCGTCCCTGTAATTGATTTTCCCTAAAGCACAGTATAAGGAAGGACACAACATCCAAACGCCCTCTAATGCAACTCCATTCCCATATCTCACAGACTCTTTGTACCACCTTGTAATTGGCATTAAGTTATTGACAATGTTTGACTGGTAAGCAAACTGTTCATCTTTTTGGATTCCTCAGACTCGAACTTAGCAAAGCCGTCTAGCAATGCTTTGGTATGACTGGCATTCTCTTCAAAGCAACCGAAGCTGATAGCTCAGCGTTGGAGGGGAAGTATTTCGATTCCTGGAATTTTTTAATCATTGCAATGGAAACCCCATCGTCATAGTCTAAAAGTGCTTCTTCATTGTTCTTGTAATTGTTGTCTTTAAATTTCTGGTCGAAAGAAGATTTGTTAACAGTAGGTCGTTTCATTACATCTTGTGTCACGTGCCAGAAGCCGCCATGTCATGCCACCCTGGCAATGGACTCATTGAGATATCCTCTGTTGTGGAAATCGCCGCCCCCCGGCGAGTGACAGGAATATATATCGGGGCATCGATTTATGCATCCGTGAATGTTAGCCGTATTCTTTTGATCGCCTACATTTATGTTAAGCACAAGTGCTAGGTTTTCTTTTACCACCTCTGCACCAGGTAATTCGTTTGGAGGCAATTGATCGATGTCCATATTTTCCAGCTCTGGCAATTTAGTCCCTAAAGATTTGGAAAGTTCTTTGGTTGCAAATTCTTCTTCTTGAATTTTAGATTCAATAATTGCAGTGATTTCCCCGAGTTTACAAACTTCAGAAATTTCTGCGGGAGAAGGGGTTGTTTTATAGTCTTCTCCGTTAACAGAAGCTCCATTTTCAATGAGGAACTTTGCTATCACTGTAAACCCTCTGTGCAAGGCAAGAGTAAGCGCTGTTTGACCAATTCCGTCTTTCTCGTTTATGAGTGCTCCCGAATACACAAGACATTTTACAAGACTGGTGTACCCCTCATATGCAGCCAATTTAACAGAACTGTTTCATCTGATCCTGTAAAAATGATTAGCGATGAATTAAAATTGGCATTACATAATTATAATAATCACTGTGTGTTTGTAATTTTATTTTTCGACACATTAAAACTATTAGTTAAATGTAATGAAAAAAGACTGCCTGTTCCAGGGCATTTTTTTTAACGCAAAGCTTGCAGAGAAAGGGTTGAAAACCCAGACGGAGGCACACACAATAAGTAAAAAAATAAGTTAAAAAATAAGTAAAAATAAGTAAGTACCTGAGAGATCTGAAGTACGTTCTTCTGTAGCTTTTAGGGTAAGACCAAAGTAATAGCCTCTAGAACACAACAGATGTATCAAAGGTGAGACATGTTATTGTTATCTCGTCGATGACTTGAAGTAGAAATTACCTCGCATGAAGAGAGCCGCTAACCCTTACATTAAACTTACTCTTTTTGTTTTCCCTTCCGTTGCAACGACTTGCCATAAATCTCTGAAACTGTTTTCAAAATTCGCTTTCTGTCTATGTAACGCGAGGCGGGATAATTCTTGTTTAGCACGCTGATGAGCTCGTCTGCCTTGATGCTCTCAGATTCGCTCGCTGCTTCAAATGACGGATTGAAGAGCCGTCTCCAGTTCAAACCGAAACTTTACATGTGATGGCTTAACTGTCGATAGAAAGGCAAAAATTTTCGTCGTTTAAATTTTATCAAGTCTGCAAGCTCACTTCTCTTCTCAAATGAAAACCGAACATGAAAAGTGTTCTCAAATTAATACCTTTTCGCTTGGATCCCCCGGGCGTTCGAATGACTGTCCTTATGCGTCCGGAAGAGTGATCTCTGATTGTTGGTGTGGCTGTAGAGACACTAGAAGCAGAAGATGTTGTTCTCAACACCAACGATGGCAACTCCTCGTCTTTTTTGTTGATGCCGAGATTTTGAAAGTCGGCCTTTAGCCGTGATATTTCGGCCTCCTTCTCCTCGACTTCAAGCTTCTTGGACTTCACTTGACTCACTAGACTTTTGTAATCTTTGCTTAGGATTGGGATTTTTGTTTTACAATACTTGGAAGAGTTCAAACGGGCTTGGTTGCACAGAGCCATCACTTGAAGAAGCGGCCATGTTTTTTGCATCTAAACCACGAAATTCGCCTAGGTCTCCTTAGGGATTTACGCGCCGCAAAATCGCCCCACCGTACCCCGGGTCCCATTACATGTCCACTGGGTGACACTAGAAGTCCACGAGGCTCGGGATTAGGGAGGTGTCTCCCCCCCCCCCCCTCCCCCCCCCTCGTTTTTTCCTTCTCTTCTCCTTAGGCCCCGCTCGGTGAAAAAAATGATGCCACAGGAGGACCAATTCCGAATTTGACTCGAAAATAGGTAAAGGAGCCAGCCACAAAGACGCCTGCAGAGGAGGCTAACCGTTAAGATCGCATCAAAAATTTCCTGACATCAGTATTAAACATTGGACCTTTGAAAATACCCAGTAAGTGCCAGAGCTTGTCTACTTATTGCTTCACTTTTCTCGGGAGACACGGGATTAACCTCCCGCTGATCCCGAGTCCGATACGTCACTGTCGTCACACAACATGAAGCTGCATGGGATACTCCACTCGCGAGGATGCTATTCTCATCAAACCTGCCGTCAAAATGAAGGTGATTTGTGTAGGTTTAGCCAAAACGGGGACCACCAGTTTGGCTAAAGCTCTTCGGATTCTTGGATACAACGTGTACGACTTCAAAGAACATTTCACTTTTCATCGACAGGAATGGCTTGATAGTTTTGAGACCGACCGTCTTCCTAACTTCAAAGAGATGTACCAAGGCGTCGACGCCATTACCGATGTCCCTGCAGCATTTTGGTTTGAGGAGATTGCAGCAGTCTTTCCAGAAGCTAAGGTTATACTCACGGTTCGAGACTCCGAAGAACAGTGGCTTGAGAGCTGGAAGAGGCAATGCCAATTCATTAAAAACAGGCCATTCCTTGTGAAGATCGCTCTTTGGTGGAACAGTGACGAACATTTCCTTCGAACCAACCGCGTTGCGATTTTCGGGAGTTCCAACCCTGAAGCTACAGCCCTCTTCAGAAAGAAGTATCGCCAACACAATGAGAGAGTTCAGGCCGTTATAAGTGCAGAAAGGCTTCTTGTTTACAATGTCAAACAAGGATGGAAACCACTTAGTGAATTCCTTGGATTCGATATTCCGTTAACTCAGTTTCCTCGAGAAAATGTGGGTCAAGCTGAAACGAAAAAAATCTTTGAAGAGCATGCTGCCAGAACCAAATCCACAATAATCTACATCTTTCTGTCGGGAATATTGCTTTTCGTCGCAGTTGTTATTGTGAAACTCACTGGTTGAAGTGGCTGTGTTATGCAGAAATCAGCAGATCTCGAAACGAGTCCGCAGAGATCATCTCAAGTAGTGTTCAAGTAATTTTATAGTAACGCATCAAACTGAAGTTGAAGAAGCTTGATGTAGGGGGTGTGCAACTCTTTCCAATTTAGAGAGGAAAAGATTTGTTTAATGGGTTATTCTGGGTTGTTCTGTTGGGCTATTTGATCTTATGTGTCATGCTACGTTAGGTGATTTCTGTCACACTAATTTTTGTCATGCACTTGTAACGCTATCATGAGAAACTGGACCCAACGATTAAAAGGCGAACCAAGTTCTTCTAGAGCAGTTAGTAGAAAGACTCGCTTTCCTCTCAATTCAAAACGATTGGTCGCTAGAGTGTATAAGATTATTGCCAGGTATTGGTTGTTGTTAATGAAATAGAGCTAATTTTAATGTTTTTTGTTATGCAAATAAAGTATTTGAAAACAACTTTTCTACGCTTTTGAGGAAACGAAAGAAACTTAATTGAAAAGCAAATCTTTGTCCTAGAGTTACTTTTTCATATATCTTCTCCTTTCCTTTGAGTGGTGTTCGACCTTGTAGGAGACCATGGCTACTTACACCTTTTGTGAAAAAGATTCGGAAGACTCAGTTCGAAATCGGCTGATTACAAATTTTTCTGGAAATTGCTTTTAGGAAACCGTAAAGAACTATCAGAGCTTCTCCTTTTTTCCCAGTCGTAAAGGAGCGTCGGAAATTTCCACATAAATTTTCATTCCTTTCATTTCGTGTCTCTTTATACTTAGAGTTGCGCAGAATTTTATTCAAGGAGCATTGAGTACTATGTCCTCCAGTTGGTATGATGATTCTGGTAAACAACCCATGAAACTTGACCCACACAATCATTAACTTTGTTACAGATAGGGAAGTGCGTTACTATTTGTCTTGCCCCCTTCCACTTGAAAGTGGAGGGGGACAGGTGGCCGGAGACAGGGAGAAAGGGGGCGGGAGAAATGGGAAAAATTAAGCAACATTGTGCAATATAACGCGATCGAAAGGCGGGAATCAACAAATATTGGACAGGTTTAAACCCCCCCCCCCCCTTGAAATGTACACCGCGAAGTTTCCACTGCTGACTGCTAGTCGTATAGTCTGGCAATACGCTATAAGATCAAGCGGTCACATGTCACCATTCGTATTACGAATAGGTGGGCTAATCTCCATCCTCACTGTTTCAGAAGAAGTTGTTTCCTTAGTGGTCCGCTTCAGTAGTATTTTCCCTACTGCTGTACCAGTGAGAGTCTTGATCAATGAAATTAACCTGCCAGGCAGGTCTCATTTCTTTCCTCCTTCTCCCCCTCTTTCCTCCCCTCCAAACCTTTCCGCTTTTCGCCCCACCTTTTTACTAGAGGAGACTACCACGTTTCTGGGAAACGCCCACCTACCCCTCCCTTAACCCAACATTTTGCTCTAAGTGATAATTAGTAAAAAAAATGTTGGGATAGGGGACGGGTAGATGGAGGGGGAGGGTCCCAGAAACGTGGAATGATCCGAGACTCCTATATCCACAAACTTTGAAAAGTTAATATATAGATTTAGCCAAGCCTAAAAGTGGAACTCCAATTTTTATTTATTTATTATTATTTATTTTATTTATTATTATTTTATTTATTATTATTATTATTATTATTATTATTATTTATTATTATTATTATTTCAAGTGGTACCGGACAGCAATATTATATTTTAGGTAATTATTAGTAAATACACCTCTCATGAAATTAGAATCTGCATACCTGCCAACCTTATAAAATAAGAAATAGGGACCACCCCCCCCCCCCCATGCTCACCCCAGTCCTGGGGTAGTGCCCTGCTCCCCTACACTGAGCAGGGTCTAGGATGATCTAGGGTTTTTGCATTAATTTTCAAACATACTGCCTGTACTGTACTGTCTTAGCATTAGAATTCTCAGGTGTTGTTTAATGGTCTCAAGCACCGCATGTGTTGCACAAAACGATAGGATGTAGAAAAGTCATTGAAGACCAATCTTTAACAATCCAGTTCCAAATTGTCTTTTTTTTTCTTGAAAATCGGAATGTCCCGATTTTTTTAGGTTTTAAAACTCAAAAATCAGGACAATTCCTATTAAATGGGGACGGATGGCAGGTATGAACCTGTTTTACAAAATTCTAAATAGGCCCCAGTTTTGGGTTGTAAACTTAAATATTGGCCACAATAATTATTTTTGTTCACCTTACCTCGGCCGTTTCTCTGCCACAAGTCTACGGTTGTCAAATTGTATAGACAAGGTACTAATTGAAAAATACCTCCACCTTATTCAATGGTTTGACAGATAAGTTGTGTGGTATAGAGCGAGTAAAAATGCAAGCAATGAGTACCGGTAAAATGTCCTTGACCATTATCTGTAAAACCACTGAATGATATTTATTATTCCACTACAATATTTGTCTATCATTTTAAATGATTTATTCAATGAGTGATTTGAAACCAGGACACTACAGTGCAATACGCTTTCTACAGTGCAATACACTCTCATACTCTCATGTATGTGTTTTCTCCTCATATGATAAACTGATGCTATAGTGTAATAACCGGTGCAGCACTCTACAAACCAATTGAGCTAACAAGCCAACTGGGAGCTGGTCATTAAATGCACCACACCGGTGCAGTGCACCGGTATCGCAGAGGTCAGGGTTCAAATCCCAGCAAGCCTGATATTTTCAGGCTTTCTTTTCGCAACTGCATAAGTTGCGTTATTAACTGCGAGGGTCTTCTTTACATTTATTTCTTCATTCCACAGTTCAAATATATGAATTTCATATATTCATAATTTCATCTTCATCTTTCCCGGGTATATTACCAACCAATTTAATGACCTGAGCTCCCAGTTGGCTTGTTAGCTCAATTGGTTAGAGCGCTGCACTGGTATCGCAGAGGTCAGGGTTCGAATCCCAGCAAGCCTGATTTTTTCAGGCTTTCTTTTAGCAACTGCATAAGTTGCGTTAATAACTGCGAGGATCTTCTTTACATTTATTTCTTCATTCCGCAGTTCAAATATATGAATTTCATATATTCATAATTTCAATAGAAGAACTACAGCACAAAAATGTATAAAGATATGTGCTTGTGCCATCATAACTTTTATACTCATAATGAAGCAAATTTCTAGAAACTGTTGCTTCAAATTTTGCATCCTGATAATCTTTAAATGTTCGCAATGTTTACAATAGCGAGAACTTAATGCTGTTTGAGTTTTAGCATTTTTTCTGTTCAGGTCAAGTGACATGCTGAATATGGTTGTGACTTGAAAATCTTGAAAACCTTTCCCATAAAACAAACGTGGCCAAGCAGCTTATCTGTGGAAGTAATAGGGTTTCCAAGATATGATGGTTCTGAGGAACCTCCCACAGCAACAATATGGTGATTAAGAGTCTCCTCCCTTAAGTCCAGATGTAAAGGCTTTCATTGCCACCCAAATGGAAGTCTTGATGGCACACGCATGTAAATGTTGTGGTTCAATTTTATGGTTGGTTCAATTTTTATTTTCCATTGTGAATAATAGGATTGCCAAATAAAAATTGGAGCTCCACTTTTAGGCTTGGCTAAATCTATATATTTGAATGATTTTAAAACTGTTTAATTATGTTTGACTGGGTTCAGAAATTGAATGGAATCAAAAACAGCTGTATATATAGGCATATTTTTGGTTAATAATTATTGTGTTCAATTACCGAACCCAAATTAACCCAATCACTGCATTCAATCCAGCTCAATTTACTGAACAGTTAGATACATAAGCTAGGCTAATTAAATAACTGATATCTTCCATGTACCTTAACTTCACTGTAAAAAAATGCTGCATCACTGATCACTGCTGGCATATATGCCTAGAACAGAAAAATAGGATCAGTGAAAAAAAAAGAACAAATTCAGGGCTAAAAATTGGCAGTCACCCAGTCACCAGTGGCCATTTAAAACTGACCAGGGCCACTAAAAGTCGAGGCTTAAATGCCTGATAGAGGACTGCAAATAAAAGTTACACTGTAGTTACAATTCCAATAAATTAGACTTTCATTGTAGTATCTTTCTTTTCTTTCCCCTCCTCAACTCTAAGTTCATCAATTGAAGAAAAATTTCAGTTCTTGGAGTGCAAAATTCATGAGAACGAGCGCCTGGCAAATTACTTTCATCCTTAAAATAATATTAACTTAAGTTTATTGTTTTTCTTTTGACAACATCAAATGACTAATATTGTATGTAACATACATTATTAAAGCATTCACAATGCAACTTTTGACCAATGTGACATTAATGAACAGAAAGAATGGGTGAACAGAATAGTAATTATACTCAGTGTCAATTATTAAGGGAGTCGTCATTCACTTTGCTAGCATTGTCACTTCCAGCTTTGAAATGTTGTTGCCGAAGCTATACTTTGCTTTACTTTTGTGATCCACCTGATTCATGAGACGTACAAGTGCCTATTGTTGGAAATTTTTGCATCCACCCGTGAAAGTGTTCTTCTTTCCAGCTTTTGTGGAATCCTAACAAATAATTAATAAATCATTGCCTGAACCCCTTATTTGCAGCTATCCAAACTCTTTCAGCCATTTGTCTAAAAAGTGGTTACATGTCTGTAATTGTCTTCCACCCTTTGCACGGTTCATTGGGTAATAAAGGTAAGGTAAAGCACTTGAATAGCAATCGATCGAATGAGCAACAAAATGGCAGGACCTCATTTAAGTTTACTGGATGTTCAATCATCTCCAGTCTCCTTAGCTTAACTCAGTAAAGAGCCAATTGCAATATTTATTGTCTGGCAAGTTTAATTTTGTTTGCATTACATGATCGAGTTTTATTATGTCCATTTTAGATGTCTGCGTTGTACTGGGACTAGCAAAAATTTAACCCTAAGCGCACCGTAACGCTAGTTCAAATTTAACCCTAAGCACACCATAACCCTATAGCAAAAATTTAACCCTAAGTGCACCATAACGCTAGGTCAAATTTAACCCTAAGCACACCGTAACCCTAGCAAAAATTTAACCCTAAGCGCACCGTAACACTAGGTCAAATTTAACCCTAAGCACACCGTAACCCTAGCAAAAATTTAACCCTAAGCGCACCGTAACGCAAGGTCAAATTTAACCCTAAGCACACCGTAACCCTAGCAAAAATTTAACCCTAAGCAATCCGTAACCCCTAGCTCAAATTTAACCCTTAACACACCGTAACCCTAGCTCAAATTTAACCCTAATTAAGCTTGCCATTACATGTGAATGTTAACCCCGAGGTCAGTCTTAACTGTGAGTTATTTGGTGATAAAGGGAAGAAGGACGATGGAAACCCAGTCTCCTCACTTTCAAACACTATTCCCAGTACAACGCAGACATCTAAAATGGAAGCAATAAAAACTCGATCATGTAACACAAACAACATTAAACTTGCCAGGCAACTGAAGGGCCCGGTGGAAAAAGGGCGTAAATGAAGATTTGAGGTTAAAATCGAAATTGCTCCTATTTAGCTGAACATTGGCACACAGGCTGGTTTTCATGCGAGGAACGCTGTTACGCACTTATTTCTTGACCTGAGATCTAAAATTTGAAGAATTAGTGTATTACTTTTGCGTGAAAAGTGTTGTTGAACTGAACTCACTCAAGTGATGCGTGAAAGATTTCTTTTGTTCTCTGCCTGAACTAAAACAAAGGAATTCAACCTAGAATCCGCAGTCCTGTTGTTTTCTTCGTGTCAGTTTTAAGCAAAAGTAATACGCTAATTCTTCAAATTTTAGATCTCAGGTCAAGAAATAAGTACGCAACAGCATTCCTCACATGAAAACCAGCCTGTGTGCCAATGTTCAGCTAAATAGGAGCAATTTCGATTTTAACCTCAAATCGTCACTTACGCCCTTTTTCCACCGGGCCCTTCAATTAATCAAACATGTTCTAACTAATCCCAGCAGACAATTGTCAGTTAAACAAGCCAGATTGCCTTTAGGAAGCAAAAACACATCAGTACAAATATGTCAATTGCCTAAAAAAAATCCTTTGCTTACATCTGGATTCCCCCCCCCCACCCCCCTTGGGAATACAATGATTTTTGAGAAAACCAAAAAATGCATGCAGTAATTATTTGAACTTTCTAAAACATGAACATTCCATTATGAGTGACAAATAGTAAGAAGCACTTTCCACAATGCAGTGCTTTTATTTCAGACATGTAAGTTAACTGCGATCGAAAAAAAATGGGAAATTGCAGTCGCCCTCTGAACTAATGCATGGTTCAATTTTACCTGTTACCATCCCCCCACCGGGCAACACCAGGAACAAGTCCAGCTCTTCGAGCCCGGGGGTGGGGAATTGTTTGAAGTGGTCTTGTCCCAGGGATAGGGGAGTGGGGCATATCAAAAATAACTTCATGTTGTTCTTGTAAAGTACATCACTTCTCAGTTGATATGATGGCCCCGGACCGCGTGGAGAAGATTGCCTATTTCCAGTGAAAATCTCTAGTATTTGTAGCAGACTGTTTAGAGAAGAATAATCTCTCAAAATTAAAATCTGTGTTCGACGGTACGTTTATTATAAATTGTTGAACGAATGTGCATTTGATGCGTACTCGAATGAATGGTGGTCGTCACAAACAAAGAAATATTTCTTCAGTGTGTTTATATTTATAATAAGACGACTTAGATAGACTCTATATAAAAACGGATGCACAGCTTTATGTTAAACAGAGATCTCAGTCCAGTGTTCTTATGAAACAAGCTAAGAAAAACTCCTTTAAATGCTGCCATCAATTTGTTCATGGGCCTCTTGTGCGTATGGGCTATATTTAGAATAAAACATGTGGCGAAGAAAATTTCTTTACTTGCTAGCCGTACGCCAGTGCAGGTAGAGTTTTTTCTTCAGTTTTCTGTTCATGTTTTTATTATATTATGCATGTAGTGTCCTTCGTTCAATTAACTCTAGAAAAGCGTTTAAGTTCTTGTCAAAACGTCTGGTTTATTTTTCTATTGTACGGAAATCAATATCGTCATTTAGGTTTTGTACACAAAACAACGCATTTGTGGTTGATGAGGAGTCCCGGGGGTGGGGAATCGTCTCTTTCTGTGTGCCCGGGGGTGGGGAATAGACTGCCAAGTGAGAAAAAAATTGCAAATCCCCGGGGGTAGGCCTGGGGGGGGGGGGGGGGCGATCACACATAAGCTTAACTTGAGCTTAAGTGAAGCCAAATAAAATTATTGAAATTCAAGCAAACAATTCATAAGTGATAAACAAAATTAATTCACACATAAGCTTAAGTCTTGAGTTTCAGTGAAGCCCAATAAAATTATTGAAATTCAAGCAAACAATTCCTAAGTGATAAACAAAATTAATTCACACATAAGCTAAAGTCTTAAGCTTAAGTGAAGCCCAATAAAAATTATTAAAATTCAAGCAAACAATTCGTCAGTGATAAACAAAATTAATTCACACATAAGCTTAACTCCGCCTTAAGTCTTGAGCTTAAGTGAAGCCAAATAAAATTATTGAAATTCAAGCAAACAATTCAGAAATCAGAATAAGGGTTAAAAAATATTTAAGACCCTACTTCAGTAGATTCATAAATGAGGATATGCTTTTTCATTGATTCGTTACTTGCATGGATTTTGGTAGGGGTTTGCCGAGGATATTGTAAACAATGTTTAAAAGAACGAGGCATATATCAATTATGTCCTGTTTTGTTATTCTTTTGTTAGTCAATGAGTTAACATCTTGACGATTCGCGTTGGTACTTGTTTTCTCCTTTTACTTCATTGCATGCTTTCATAAGCTGTTTTCTCCTTTGCCTGGCTACACTTTGCTCCGTGAAAACAAAACACACTGGTATTCTTCAAAGTTGAGAAAAGCGGGTTATCGTCGTAAAAGTAAATAACTGGAAATATTATATTTATGACCAAAGCCAAGACAAATTTCTCTTTGTTCGAGAAAACGGGGAATTGGAAATAAGCGAGTTGAGATAGTGGGATCCTTCTAAATAAAAGCGAATTTCCCATACCGTAATATTCTGTGAAATGATTGAAAAATTCCGAGAAACTCACCCGGGTAACTCAGCAATCAGATCTTCACGCTTGTTCAATTAAAGCATCGGGCCAAAGCAATCCATATTTCTCCTCTCAATAAAGACATTCATATTCCACTTAATAGGCATTCGGGACCGGCAGTCGAGTTTCTTTAGCCTATCTTTTCATTTCTAACGTTGAAAAGGTATAATTGTGTTCTCGTTCTCAGCCACGCGCGCGGCCATATTGTGAAATCTTGTAATATGATACCATCACCTTTGCACTACCCCCTCAAATTGTGTTCCCTTTTTTCGTTTTGTTTTGTTTTGCTGTTTTTCCTCTTTTTTTCACTTTCTACGAGTAGTATTAATTGACATACCGTAAAAGGTGCGGTTTAAGTTTTGACGAAAAGTTCCCTTTTGTAAGAGTGCATTTTTTTTGTTAAACAAACTTTGCTAGAGCAGGGAAATTGATTTTACCCGAACACCTTCTAACTTCATGCTGTCCTTGGCGTAAATTTCTTCTCCATTCTCTCTCTCCATTACGATTTCTTTCCCCTTGTTCATTTGTAGAATAAAATACAAAAACGTAGACGTAAATTATTCAGTGGTACAAAATTATTTCCAATCACAAATTGATAAAAATCAAGAATAGTGTACCCGACATGTTTACAGTTCTCTGTCGGCGTCTCTCAGTTTCCTCTGGCGTTGTTCTTCAGTACCGTCCGTCTTACTTCTCGTTGCCTTTCTCGCTCTGCTGTAAGCTTAAGGCTGGTTCACACTTGTGACATAAGCATAAGCATAAACATAAGCACAAGCATAAGAATGTTCACACTTATGACATAAGCATAAGAAAGCGACATACGCAGGCGCATTGGGCTTCAGATTTACAATCTTGGGGAAATGAGACGAGTTGTAATTTCAAAATGGTGGACGAAGTAGAAAACGAAGAAGCGCTCCTTTTGATGTTACTGTACCGTAATCGTCGACGGCGGAAAGAAAGGCAACCTGAAAAAAGATGGAGGTCCTGTTGGGTATAAAGAGAAATCTTCACGAAGAGAAAACAACAAGAAGATTATCACAATCTTGTGCTTGAAATGCGACTGGTGGACCGAGAAATTTATTTCAGGTAGTTCAGGTAGTTAATACGGCCGGCCTCAGCCAGTTTCTTATTATAATACAGCGTGAGAAGAAGACGCCAGTTTGAAACAGCTAATCAGAACAGGATTGGGAACTGCCGGCTTTCGCTTGAATTTCTGCTGACATCAAATACTGCTGTTTCGTTATGCTTATGCTTATGTTGTCCCGGTTCACACTTGCGATCACGCGACATAAGCATAAGCATAAGCATAACAAAAAGGAAAAGTTTCCTTTTTCTTATGCTTATGCTTATGCTTATGCTTATGCTTATGTCACTACGGTTCACACTTACGCTTTCTTATGCTTATGCTTATGTTTATGCTTATGCTTATGTCACAAGTGTGAACCCTTTACTGTTCCTTAGTCTTTCTCGTTTTTGTTTCTGTTCTGCTTGACGCTGTTCTTCAGTGGCGTTTCTCATCCTTTCCCGTTGTTGTTCTCTATCTCCTTGTCTTCTCCTTCGTCTCTGCTCTTCTGACATATTTTTCTCAGTATATCATTTAAATTAAAGTTTAATAAAAGATAAATGGACCTATTAACATGAAAAGTCAAGAAAAAAATGCGAAGCTAACGTCCAGTTTACCATGCCATTGGCAATAAGCTGGGTGAAAATTTGCCTCATGTAAGAATGTCATGAAATGCTACGTAAGTATGTACGTACGGCGCACGCTCCCGCGAGCCATTCCGCTTGCTGTGACCATAAAAAACTACCAGCATGCCTCTTAGTATGAGAATGGGGCTCCACTTTTGCGGCCTTCGGCCGCAAAGGAGTTCCGCTATGAACCTATTGCGTCATCTTTCCTGTCTCTTTGCCTCACAAAGTGGATTAAAAGGAAGGCGATTTATGCAGGTTCAGCCAAAACCGGAACCATTAGTACGGCTAAGGCTCTTGAGTTCTTGGCCATAATGTGTACGACTTTCTGGAAACACTTTCATTTTCACCGACAAGGATGGCTCGAAAGTTTTCAGACCTGTCGCCTTCCTGACTTGAATTTCATACGCGCACTCGAATATAAGCTGTACCCTCGTTTTCGAGCTTATACGCCAGTGCTTATGGTAATTCAAACCATTTTGTATTTTTGGTGAATTTATTGAACTTATTGACATAGAAAAGATTAAACTACTGCAAAGCAAGTCTTTGCTTATGGTTGATGTGAGTTATTTGTGGTTGCGTTATCAAAAATGGACGATAGATCACGGTTTTGAGCTGGGGTGGCTCCTTGGTAGAGATTAAACTTGACGTAAACTGGCAGACGCTTTGAGTCGTTTGATCACAGCCTATATCATCACGTGGACATAAAACAAGGTGGCTCTTTGACGTCGACGCAAAAATCATTGGTGATTTAAAAACACGATCGTTGTTACCGCTAAAGTTGCATCAAAACTCGCCGGTGTATCAGGGTGCCAGAGGCTTGTCTTGCACGGTTTCCAGTTCCTGTCCGATTCGATTTCCCTTGCTCGTTACTTCGGTTTTCGGAAGACGCGGGATTACTCTTCGGCCGATCCCGAGCCCCAAGCAAGACATCACCGTGGTCACACAACCCAACTAATTTTTCTGATTTAATGTTCTAGCAGCAGAACAGGCATTGATTATTCTGCGGGAATTTATTTTTACGGATCGAAAACAATCAGCCAAAAACCGGTGATCAACTCCCTTGTTTCAGTGAAAGAGAATTAAAAGTCGATAGCTCAATATCGTGTGTCCACTTTAGAACCCGGTGGTCTCTCATATACCGGGGACTGAAATTGTTAGTCATTTTACCCGGAACTGAAATAGTTAATCATCCCATCAAGGCAGTATAATTATAACACACAGAGGAACAGGAAGCTTAGAGGAACGTTGGGTACAGAGGATTAGTGTGGACCGAGTGGCACAGGGAAAGAGTGGAACAGGGGAGCACTTGGAACAGAGGAGCAGTAGGAACAGTAGGCACATACGAACAGAGGAACGGAAGAACAGAGGCACAGGAGAACAGTAGGCACGTAGGAACAAAAGAACCGAGGCACAGAGGAACAGTAGGCAAATATAGGAACAGAGGAACAGTAGGAACAGAGGAACAGAGGCACAGAGGAGAAGTAGGCACATAGGAACAATAGGAACAGAGGAACCGTTGGAACAGTAGGCACAGAGGAACAGAGAAACAGTAGGAACGGGGAACGGGGGAACAGAGGCACAGACGAACAAAGGAACAGAGGAACAATGGGAACAGTAGGAAAAGAGGAACAGTAGGAACAGCGGGCAGAGAGTGGGCGTAGAGTGCTCATGTCGTTGCGAAAAGAGTTCCAAATGTTTGCTCCTGAGTGGAAAACGAATCTGATTGCACGCTCGTTGTTTTTTCCTCTGTGTCAGTTGCCCTTTTGCTACAAAAGTACCAGGTTTCAGATCAGCGTTTTCCTTGTGCACTTGAGGACAAATAATTGATTTTTTGTATATGTTTGGCAGGCTTCGACAGATTGTGATAGCACAATTTTTGGCATAATAATCTTTTACGAGCACAATTTTTGAAAAAGCACTGCTAACATAATTCTCATTGTTTGGTTGTTTAGAAGCCCAATATAAGGCATCTTTCTTATTATTCCCGCACTAATTGGGCATAATGACAATACAAGAACCTATTTTAGAGATTATTATTACTAGCTGTTTAACGTTGGAGTTTTTATAATTATGTGTCGTTATTTTTATTGACTTTCCATATGTCAGTCCTACAAGATTAAAAAGAACAAGCACTACAGGACATGATTTTCATTCACAACTTCTTTATATCACCAGTTTAAATACGTTCTGCTGCTAAGTGCACTTTAGTACCTAAATCATTGTGGTTTGCAAGACAGTGGATTTAGCAGGTTCACAAACGGCTAGGAAAAGGTCTTGACTATCGAGAAATCGGCGGCAAATTTGGAGTTCCTGCTTGAACAGGTTGTGAGAAAGTAAATGCAGCGGGCACTGACGAAAACCTGTTCAGACTTTTGCCCGTGCTTGGGCACGGTGCTGGAGTGCTACCTCTGGAGCTAGTGCCCGTGCCCGGGCAGGGTGCCCAAATTTGTGCTCGGGCACCATCAAAAGGCTATGCTCAGACTGGTGCCCGTGCAGGCACCGAGTCTGAACGAGGCCAAAGAGAACGGAGCAAAAAAGGTAGCCTCCATGCAGACGTCTCCTATTTTCTCACCACCCCCGGGCACGGTCTCAAATGGACTAAATGCCCGGCAGTCGAAAATTTTAAAAGAAATTCCACTTAAAAGCTGACAATTAGTTATATAACATTGAGACAAACATCGAATACTCTCAAGCGGGTGGATATGCTGATACAAATTTCCGACATGCCGGGCATTTTAGTCCATTTGAGACCGTGCCCGGCAAATATAAACTGTTCAGTGATGCAGAAACGACCTAAGAATTCTGGCTTTTTGACAAGAGTCTCATTGCCTGAATGTAGACGACATTTTTGAACCCTCGACATTTCACCCTCGACCTTCGACATTTTTCCCTCGACCCTCGACATATTACGCTCGACCCTCGACTCTCTTGTAGCTGGTAACTCAGTAGTCTTGTCGGCATGGAAAAATATTAGAGGGCTACAACAACTGAACAAAGCCTCGTGTTCGATCTGCAATTCACTGACAGCGTTGTTAGCGTTGTTATTTATTACAACAGCATATCTCAGACATGCCTTGGTTGCATTTAAGATTACGTCGCCTCATTACAACTATATATCATTGCTAATCACAAATGCGAAGTTACGTGAATTACATGCCAGGTTTTTCTCGAGATCGCCAGTATTTTGGATCGGCTTCAAACAGTGCTCAATAAAAGCACTATAATTTTGGCAGGAGTTTGTGTGGATCGAACAAATGCAAAACAGCTTTGTATGGCGAGTTGGATACCAAATTTATTTATTTAAATTAATTTCAGCTAATCCACATTAATTTGTTTACAAGGTCTGGCTGCAGTAAGATGCTAAGGGAAGAATCAGAAGAAATCAGTTATGTTTGATATCAGCTTTGCTTTTTCGGACAAGTCAGACGATGGAGGAGGCCCCTTTTTGTTAGAAGGACTGTCCACTAAGTTGACAGTATTTTTGCCACTTACTAACTCTGATTCATGGAAAGATATTTGAAATTTCAGTTATTGCGATGTTCATTTTGCCAGTCCATAACTTAGTTAATACACTGAGGCAAATCCCTATCAGTAACATTAGGAGTGTTCTCAGCTCTCACAGCAGTAATGTTTGAGTAAAAATATGCAAGAGTTGAAACTCCGTTGAAGAATATTTGTTTCTTTGTTTCTAGCAGGGCTGCCAAGATGTCATATCTCTTGCCAGTTTGTGTTTGCTGTTGTCACAAGAAATAAATAGCAGTTGATAAAAACCAATAAATCAACAACAACAAACAAACATATAATAATGACCCGCCGCCCGTGAATAAGGAATGAAAGCTATGGTTACAAAACTTTTATGCTCAGATAATTTCTGGAAACCATTTCTCAGCCTACTCGGCCATAGTAAGTAGAGTTAAAGACGAGAGCGGCCTGCATAACTATGTCTCGAACTAGCAAAATGTACGTAGAAATATTTAGAAAATTTAAAGCAGCGACTTTTGACACTTTTAGTCGGAAAGCAGCTCTTAGCGAAATCCGTGATTAACCTGAGCCATAGTCTTCTCACTTCTCATAGCAAAGACGTTTGAGAAAAAAAAAAACAAAAAAAAGAAAGAGTTGAAACCCTGGTTGAAACTCAACCAGCGGGAGAATACTTGTTTTTTCTGATGGTGGCAGCCATTCCTGCTCTTAAGATGACACATCTTTTATTAGCAGGGCTGCCAAGATCAGATGAAACATCTTTTGCCAGTTTGTGTTTGCTGCTGTCACGAGAAATAAATGTCGCTACCTCAAGAGCAGTTGTTAAAACCAAGACAAAAAACACACACACAAGAAAAGGGAGTGTGGGAGGGAGGGAGGGAAGGAGGGGTCCTTGGGCCCCTTCAGTAGATCAACCTACCTAGCTGAGGTGGTTGCTCGGTAGGGGATGTTTAAATAAAGACTTACAATGTAGAGGTGAGACATGACCTGAACTGACCAGAATTTTAAACATCACGTGAACATAAAACACATGAAATAGCCTCAGGTCCCCTGCCTCAAGGTAGTTTTTTGACATCGTATGTCTGCACTTCGCTGCAAAAAGCGAAATCGAAGCGAAAATCATTGCTGATTTAAAAACACACTTGATATCACCGCTAAAATCACGAAAAATCGCCGGTTTATCAACATTAAACACTAGACCTTCGGAATTACCCTGGTTTGTCACGTCTTGCGCGGTTTTTCCGGTTTCTGTTCAGTTCCTGCTGGTTGCTTCGGTTTTCGGAAGACACAGGATTACCCACTGGCAGACTTCGAGCACTTAGCAAGACATCACCGTCGTCATGCGACTTAAATCTGCGTAGGATACTCGCGAAGAAACTATACTGTTCTAATCCTGATTCTCATCAAAACCTGCCGTTAAAATGAAGGTGATTTGTGCAGGTCTAGCCAAAACGGGAACCACCAGTCTGGCCAAAGCTCTTCGGATTCTTGGATACATCGTGTACGACTTCAAAGAACATGTCACTTTTCATCGACAACAATAGCTTGATAGTTTTGAGACTGATCGTCTTCCTGACTTCAAAGAGATTTACGAAGGCGTGGACACAATTACCGATACCCCGCCAGTGTTTTGGTTCGAGGAGATTGTAGCCATCTTCCCGGAAGCCAAGGTTATTCTCACGGTTCGGGACTCCGAAGAAGAGTGGCTTGATAGCTGGAAAAGGCAATGCCGCTTCATTAAAGACTTCCCATTCTATTTGAAGATTGCTCTTTGGTGGAACAATGATGAGTATTTCCTTCACACCTCGCGCGTTGCGATTTTCGGGAGTTCCAACCCTGAAGCTACAGCCCTCTTCAGAAAACAGTATCGCCAACACAATGACCAGGGGGGGGACTCCTATGTGAAAGTGACGGGGATGCTCGTCGTCTCGCTTAGGGGTGTAAATTGCAGATTTTGGTCTCATTTAGGGTGTTCAGGACAGAAAACCAATATTTTTACTCTTACAGGTATCACTTAGGGTAGACCATGAATGAAAACTCAAGGTTTATGACAGTGCTTCTAAAATCCAATAATAGAGTAAAGCCCCCGTCCATTTTATATGGGAGTCCCCCCCCCCCCCGGGCACAATGACAGAGTTCAAACTTTATTCCTGCAGAAAGGCTTCTTGTTTTCAATGTTAAACAGGGATGGAAACCACTGTGTGAATTTCTTGGATGCGATATTCCGTCAACTCAGTTTCCTCGAGCAAATGTGGGTCAAGCTGATACAGAAAAGATCTTTGCAGAGTATGCCGCCAAAACCAAATGCACAATAAGCTACATCTTTCTGTCGAGAATATTGCTTTTTGTTGCAGTTGCTATTGTGACTCTCACTTGTTGAAATGGCTATGATATGCAGAAATCACCAGATCTAGAAACGAGTTTAAAGAGATCATCCCGGTATTCAAGTCATTTTATAGTCATGCATCAATCTACAGTTGAAGCTACATGCAGAGGGTGTGTGAATCATTCCAACTTAGAGGAAAAGATTTTGTTTATGACTGAGGCTACGTGACAAGGTTTTTGGGTTATTCTGTTAGGCTATTTGATCTTGTGTCACGCTACGTTAGGTGATTTTCAGTGTCACACTTGTTTATGCCATTTTCTGTCATGCAATTGTAGGTGACACTACCACAAGAAACTGGACCCAATGATTCAGTAAAGAGAGAGACTTCTGTATAAGTGACATTTTTGTACGACCTGCTCTTTGTGATTTTGTCCTCTATCCACGAAAAGAAAAGATTCTGTAGCAGAACAAAACTCTCGCAAAATATTTCTCCCAGTATAATTTTTATACCCTTATTGTTCGTTCTACATGCTTTTTTCTCGGTTTATTCAGTTTTTAATTTGCTTCCTTATGCAGAAACCAACGCTCAAGCAAGCTGTGCATTTAAATATAGATATTTCAGATATTTGGGCTAAGAATTGTGAAATTCATAATGCTGATAAGTGAAGAAACTTATCCAGAGCAGAGTAACGTATTCGTGGGCAAAGTTGGTTTGAAATCTACACGTATGTTTCTTCAAATTTAAACCTCGACCTAGTCTTTTAATTCTCTTGCATATATGAGGGCAAACAGATATATCTTATACATGCGTGTAATTGAGTTCATTCACCGCGCTGATTTGGTAGATGGAGATCCCTGAGTCACTTAGTTAACCTCATCCTCGGTCTTCTAGAGTAGTCAGTATAAAGACTCGCGTTCCTTTCAATTCAAACCGATTGGTCGCTAGAGTATATTACATTATTGCGAGGTGTTGATTATTGTTAATGAAAGAGAACTAATTTTAACGTTTTATGATATGCAAATAAAATATTTGAAAACAACTTATCTTTTGTAAACGAAATTAAACTTAATTGAAAGGCAAATCTTCTTCAGTTACTTTTTCATATATCTTCACCTTTTCTTTGAGACTGGTCGACCTTGTAGGAGACCATGGCTTCTTACACCATTATTTGTGCAAAAGAACCCAAAAACTCAGTTGAAAATCGAATAATTATAAATTTTTCAGGAAATTCTCTTTTAATTAGGAAACTATGGGGAAAATTCCAGGGCTACTCCCACTTCGTGTCTCTTTTTACTAACAGTTGCGCAGAATTGTATTGAAATAGCACGTACTATCTCTTCCAGTTGGTATGATGATTTTGGCATAACATCCTTTGAAACTAGACCCGCTGTGTCACGAATAGTGAAGTGTCTAACCATTTGCCTTGCGCAGGAGCCTTGCGATGTAGTCACTTGAAAGTGGAAGGGAACCCGGGAGAAAAGGGGGCGGGAGGTGAACGGGAGGCAGAAGAAGTGGGGGGGGGGGGAAGCGGGAGAAATGGGAAAATTAAGCAACATTGCATAATATTTCGCACGCAATAGAAAAATAGCGCAAAGAGGCAGGAGCCAACAAATATTGGGCGGGAGCCCGGATTGAAGGGTACGGAAGCGGGAGGTGTAAACCTTCTGCCCCTCCCCCCTTAAAATGTACACCGCAAAGTTTCCACTGCTTGCTGCTAGTCAGGCAATACGCTATAAGATCGAATGGTCACACGTCACCATTCGTTTTACGATGGTCTGCTGTGACATTGATAGTTGGGCTAATCTCCATCCTCATTATATCAGGAGAAACTGTTTTCTTAGTGGTCCGCTTCAGTAGCATTTTCCCTACGGATGTACCAGTGAGAGTCTTGATTAATGCAATCAACCTTGTTCCAAAGTGAATAGTGGCAGGTCTCATTTCTTTCCTCCTTCACCCCCTCTTTCCTCCTCTCCCAACCTTTCCGCTTTTCGCCCCATCTTTTACTAGAGGAGACTCCTATATTCAGAAACTTGAAACGTTATGAACCCATTGCGTCATCTTCCCAGTCTCTTTGCCTCACAATATGGATTAAAAGGAAGGCGATTTACGCAGGTTCAGCCAAAAAGGAACCATTAGTACGGCTTTTGCTCTTGAGTTCTTGGCCTTTTCACCGAGAAGAATGGCTCCAAAGTTTTCAGACCTGTCGCCTTCCTGATTTGAATTTCATACGTTCTCCGGCAATATAAGCTGTACCCTCGTTTTCGAGCTTATACGCCGGTGTTTATGGTAACTGAAACCATTTCTATTTGGGGTGAATTTTTTCGACATTGAAAAGATGGAACTACTACAAAGCAAGTCTGTGCTTATGGCTGATGTGAGTTATTTTTGGTTGCCCTAACAGAATGGACGATTGAAGGGAGTGAGAGAGGGAGGTGGTCCTTGGGCCCCTTCAGTACGGATCACGCTTCTGAGCTGAGGTGGCTCCGTGGTAGTTTTTTTTTAACTATTTTAGACTTAAAATGTTAAGTGAGTCATGAGTGGTGTTTGTTTGCTGTTCCGAGATGTATAAGACGGTCTCTAGCGAGATAACTTTACTGCAATCTCGCTAGAGAACGTCTTATGCATCTCGGAACGGCAAAAAACACCACTCATGACTCAATTAACCTTTTCTTTAAACTTAATTGAGCCATAAAGGTAAAGAATACTTAAATATCTGTACTAGTAGAATAAAATCCCAACCGATCGAGTCGCCTCAAAATCAAGTCTCAATGAGTTCCAACGATCGGTCACACACCACACGAACGGAAGGTGGTCTGTGGTTTACCCAAAACGGGAACCACCAGTTTGGCCAAAGCTCTTCAGATTCTTGGTTACAACGTGTACGACTTCAAAGAACATGTCACTTTTCATCAACAAGAATGGCTCGATAGTTTTGAGACCGATCGTCTTCCTAACTTCAAAGAGATTTACGAAGGCGTCGGCGCCAGTACTTTGGTTCGAGGAGATTGCAGCCGGCTTCCCAGAAGCCAAGGTTATCCTTACGGTTCGAGACGAAAGAAGAATGGCTTTATAGCTGGAAGGGGCAATGCCTCTTCATTAAAGATTTCCCATTCTATATGGAGATCGCTCCTTCGCGCGTGTTAAACAACCTGAAAAACAGAACGCCTAATCGCAGGCAGAATGACAGGAAGCAGAAACGTTTGGCCAACCGCGTTTCAATGGTAAACGTTTGGGTTGTCACGTAACGCGAAGGTAGCGTAGGTAATGTACGCAGTAAATGCCGTTAAAATGAAGGTGATTTGTGCAGGTTTAGCCAAAACAGGAACCAAGAGTCTGGCTAAAGCTCTTGGGATTCTTGGATACAATGTCTATGAATCCCAAGAACACTTCGATTTTCACAGAAAAGAATGGCTTGATAGTTTTGAGACCAAGGCGTCGACGCCATTACCGATGTGCCGCCAGCATTTTGGTTCGAAGAGATTGCAGCCGTCTTCTCAGAAGCCAGAGTTATACTCACAGTTCGAGACTCCGCAGAAGTTTGGCTGAAAAGCTGGAAAGAGCACCTCCAGCTTGAAAAAGACATGGCATTCCTTACGAAGATCGCTTTTTGGTGGAACAATGGTCTGCATTTCGGCGACACCTTTGCAAAATGCGATTTACGGGAGTTCCAACCCTGAAGTTACAGCCCTCTTCAGGGTGAAATATCGCCAAAACAATGAGAGAGTTCAGGCCGTTATTCCTGCAGAAAGGCTTCTTGTTTTCAATGTTAAACAAGGGTGGAAACCATTATGTGAATTTCTTTCATGCGATATTCCGTCGACTCAGTTTCCACGAGCAAATGTGAGTCATACTTTTGTAAAAGAGCGCTATTTAAGGTATGGCGCCAAAACCAAATTCACAATAGCCTGTATCTTTCTTTCCGCAATATTGCTTTTTGTTGAAGTTGTTATTGTGAAATTCACTCGTTGAAGTGGCCGTGGTATATAAATCAACAGATTTAGAGAAGAAATCATCTCGGTATTCAAGTCATTTTATAGTAATACATCAAACCACAGTTGAAGCTTGAGGCAGGGTGTGTCATAAATCATTCCGATTTAGAGGAAAAGAGTTTTTTTTTTAAATACGAAGACTGAGTCTACGTGACAAAATTTGTGGGCGATTCTGTTATCTGTTAGGCTATTTGCTCTTATCTGTCACGCTACCTTAGGTGTTTCTGTCACGCCTTTTTAGGTGGTTTTCTGTCATGCAATTGTAGGTGACACTATCACATGAAACTGGACCCAATGTTTTTTAGGTAACTAATAAAACGTAGATACTGCTTACCTTAGTGATGAACGACATTTTAACAATTTTGGTTTCAGAAATGGACCCTGAGATTTGTTTAGTTTACTCTTAAATAAAGACTTATACGGACGTATCAAACCTGCCCTGAACTGACCTTTGGAGTCATTATGATCATCACTCCTCTTGGGTGGGAAGACGAAAGACCCTGGGAACATTCCATAATATCACAGGTAGCCCAAGCTCTGCGAAGCTTGACCTAAAAATCTAATTTATTTGATTGAGTGTAAGAAATGCACTACATGTAACTTGCCTTGCCAATACAATAGATAGATAGACAGCTTTATTAAGAAGTAAAATCATTGCAGCCCCCGGGCCGACTGAAATGTGACCTACTTTACAATGTAAATATTAAAAATATATATGAACATATGATAACTACTATAAAAAAGGTAAAATATAACCTATAATATAATACAAAGAGGGAAACATCAATACTGATAATACTAATAATTAAACATTACTACTAATAATTAACTGTTTTCTATAATAAAAGTATTTTTAAACCTATTTGTCTTACAAATCGGTAGTTTGAAGTATCCCTGGCTTCGGGTGGACCCGTTGCGTGGCGGCAGCAGTTCATGAAGCTTGTGGCTTTGATCCCTTACAATTTGGTCGAATAAAGCTTTGCTTAAGGCCTGCCTTCTCTCATACAGTGACGTGATGTCTAGAGCTACTAGAGCCTCAGCATAGGATAAGTCGGGTTGTATTATCCGCAGCGCGCGCGCCCCAATACATCAGAATACATTGGGGAGACTAAACGACATCTTCACGAACGCTTTGGCGAGAATCGCCGTTCCGTCCAAAACCATCAACAGCTTGCTAGCCCTACCACAGGGTCCAGAGGAGCGAAGTTCGAGCAGAACGTTTAGTTTTCCTTGCGAAAGACAACCGACATAATATGCTGCGAACTTGCGTTACTCGCTCTACTTATATTTTTATCGCAGGTCAAATTACTGTGGGTTCTTAGGATTACTGAGATCGACTTACACTAAATAATACGACAAGGGAAGAAACAGATTTGGGCTGATTTTTTGAATCCCTCTATCTCGTAAGAAAATTCGCCAAAATGCCTGATTTTAAGAATCTGGTCTAGAATTTACCTATCTCAACAAAAGTGGAAAAAAGTCGTTTAAAAATGACCAAAAACATTCGTTTTCGCCAAGCGGAATTTACGCCTTCCACGCTTCGCTTTCGTACTAATTGCACCGCCAGTTCTGGTGCATCGCAACACTCGGTGACGGAAATGATGTAAATATGGTGACTTGATCGAAAGCGGAAGTTGTCCTGTTGGGACTGTAGTCATGCGGAACATTGTAAGTTTCATATTAACTTCTGTTATTGTTTTGAGCGACGTTTCGTCGCTCATATTTCAATCTCGCTTGGTGCGCCTCCGCCACGGAATCATGAGCAACGAAGCCATTCTGCTTTTAAAACGCTTAACGGAAGACTCGATTCAACCTTGGAAGAAATCACAGACGTTAGAAATTCGAATGAGCTATTGTGTGAGCGGATCAAACGCCTGGAAATAACGAAATCGGAACGCGAAGAATTGCTAAGTGGAGCACGTGGTAGATAAAAGCCAACCAAACTCTTTGGTGAAATGTGGCAGGTCTTCCCATTTTAGTGCACCTTCACCTTGCTGAGACTTATTTGAAAGTGGGTACTTCCACGTTCGGTTGCCGTTTTCTCTCCGCTGCACTCGAGTCGCCTCCGGAAAGACCTCGCTCAAAATCATGCCCATTTCTTTGGCATTCAAAACGAAATTTTCCTTTTCACAGCCGCTCACATTATAATAATCAAGAATTCCACTCAGTGCTGTGTAATTTCGGCGGTCTATCTGGTAATTCAGCGATAGCCTGCAATAAATTTTAAAATTGGTCTCAGGGGCCGTTTGATCGCGGAAATACGGTATTTTTATGTTCGCGTTTGAAAGCAGATTGTCGAAACACTTACCATTTAGATACGAAAACGTGTTTTTCCCTGTTCGATAGTTTCGATTTCTTCCGCTCAGGCTGGTTTTCTTGTAACGGAGCTTTCCTCTTCAATGGCGAACTCGTCATTTTTAAAACTCCCTCCACATGTGATGTTTTGAACTTTGCTCGTCCGTTTCCGGTAACGATCACATCCGTCACCATGTGCTGCGGTGCACATCGATCGAGATCACGTGGTATAAGTTTCCTCCCTTGTCCTTATTTTTACTCGGCACTTCGTGCCTCGTTCTGCGCTAGGCGACCACGGAAGAATGGTCTGCGGTTAATAGCAATTTTCAATATGGCACACGATATGGCGTACTAAGCGAGATCGAGATTGAGAAATACAGCGTATGGAAAGAGAAGAAAGCCGTTCAAATTGGATTCACAAAGGTTGCATTGGGCACATTTATTGATCAAATGACTTGGTTATGTATTTTATGTGGTAAGATGTACGAAGGATAATTCTTGCGTACAAATTTAACTCCTCTGGACCCTGTGGCCCTACCCCTCGTTTTAGAACGTAGAACGGAGGACGGAGTATAGCAATGAAAGAAAACAATGGGAGCCTATTCCCGAACCCCTACTAGGAGCCCTTTATACCAGCAATATTCTTTTAGAAGAAAAGATCCACGAAAACAAAAAGCTGCTGCAGAGCAAAACTTTACAAAAATAATTTATCCCTCCCCCCCCCAAAAAAGAAAGAAAATTACTCCTTCCAGTCAAATGCTTGATATTGGACTAAACGTTTTCTCAGTCAAGAAGTTACAAACAGCCAAAGGTGCGAGTAATTGATAGAGCATTTGTTTCCAAGAAAAACAAGTCTCTATATTGTCGTTTAAGTAAGGTAATAAGGCACCTCTGAATGGCAAAATTTGAAGACTTGCCAATATCTTTGAAGATTTTGTGCCATTCTATTTACCCTTGAAACTACAACCCTCTTCAGAGTCAAGCATCGCCACAACACAATAAGATTTCACTCTAAGGCCCCGTTTACATGAGTGATTTCATCCCGGTGACTTTCATCCCGGTGTCTGGTCATTTACCTGTGAGTGTTTGCCTGATTTGGTGCAAAAATGTGTTCCTCCGGGGATGATTTCATCCTGGTCTTCAGCACCGGGCCGAAATCATCCCGGGGCGAACACATTTCAGCTCCAAATCATGTGAACACGTACAGGTAAATGACCAGACACCGGGATGAAAGTTACCCCGGGATGTGATGAAAGTCATCCTGGGATGAAACTCACCCCGGGATGAAATCACTCATGTAAACGGGGCCTAAATGCAATATTCATTCCGCTCAGTGATTCTCTAATGATCCCTTTCTTCAATGTTACACAAATCGCACTCGTAAGTGCGCACAACATTGTAAGATTAATAAGTGATTGTTTGTAATGTGAAAGACGATTGGCTTCAATGAAGTAAAGGGAAGATCCTTCGGAGCGTTTTGAAGGCGGCGAGGGAGGGAGGGGGTCCTTGGGCCCCTTCAGCAGCTCACGCATCTGAGCTGAGGTAGATGCTTGGTCATTGAATGAATTAAAATTCAAAACAAAAACAAACATCGATTCGTTTTATTAGCCAAGCAGAGTCGTCTTGATGGCATATGGTGTATGAAGTCAGCGTTCAACCGCGAAAAGCCTCGTTTACTCTAAAAATAAAATCACGATTCACCAGTGCCATTTTATTGCTGCAGATGATTTCTGCTTAATTACGCCCAACAGCCGATTACAGAAACGTAATTTCCAATATCGTTCTGTCAGGTCAGTCACCCCCCTTTCAAAACGCCTGCCGTGGATCCGCCACTAAAATACGTCAAATAACCTTAGGTCTCTATACTGGCCTCAAGGTAGCTTTTCAACATCGTAGTGCCCACTTCTGAGTGAGGTGCGGGATTGGGGAAAATTAATTCAGGGTTTAAAAGAACGAGGCCTTAACAAATTTGCTGTTTTGTTATCCTTTTGTTGTCCAATGAGATGCAAAACCACCACAGGCTGATGGTGCGTGAAGATAACGACTCCATGCCACATGTTGAGTCTTCACGCGACCTAAATAACGCCAGCAGAAGGCGTATAACGTACTACACTTAATTCTCATTAGCTCGGCTCCTGATAAAATGAAGATGATTTGTACAGGTCTAGCTGTGCAAGAATCCGAGTCTGTTGAAACTGGAAAAGGGGGCCATTTTGAATTTTGGGACAACAAGACCTGAGCATGCGCACTATGATTCCAAAACGGATTGATCAACGAAAAATATTGTGTCACACATTTGGGTCGTCACGCAACTTGGGTAGATACTGTACACTATATACTCAGTGACTGCTGTAAAAATGAAGGTGATTTGTGCAGGCTTTCCCAAAACTGGAACGACCAGTCTAGCTGAAGCTCTTCAGGTTCTTGGATATAATGTGTACGACTTCACAGAACATTTAACTTTCCACCGACAGGAATGGCGTGATAGTTTCGAGACCGATCGTCTTCCTAATTTCAAAGAGATGTACCAAGGCGTCGACGCCATTACCGATACCCCGCCAGCATTTTGGTTCGAGGAGATTGCAGCAGTCTTCCCAGAAGCTAAGGTTATACTCACAGTTCGAGACTCCGAAGAACAGTGGCTTGAGAGCTGGAAGAGGCAACGCCAATTCATTAAAGACTGGCCATTCTATGTGAAGATCGCTCTTTGGTGGTCCAACGATGGGCCTTACTTTCATGCCATGCGCACTGCGATTTTCGGGAGTTCTAACCCTGAAGCTACAGCCCTCTTCAGAAAGAAATATCGCCAACACAATGAGAGAGTTCAGGCAGTTATTCCTGCAGAAAGGCTTCTTGTTTACAATGTTAAACAAGGATGGAAACCACTGTGTGAATTTCTCGGATGCGGTCTTCCCTCCATTCAGTTTCCGCGTGCAAATGTTGGTCAAGCTTTGTGGAAAAAGTTCTATGTAGAGTATGCTGCAAAAGCCAAATCTGCAATAACCTACATCTTTCTTTTGGGAGTACTGCTCTTTGCTGCTGTTATTATGGCGAAATTCACTGGCTGACATCGCTCGCCAGATGTAGAAACGAGTCTTCAGAGATCATCTTAGCATTCAAGTCTTTTTATAGTAATGCATCAAACTGCAGTTGAAGCTTGATACAGGGCATGTGTAGATCAATCCGATTTAAAAGACCAGGTTTTTTTATTACGATACTACTTAGCCTACGTGACAAAATATTTGGGTGATTCTGTTAAGCTGTTCTAGGATTTAAAATAAATCACTAAAACTATATTCGTGTAAACAAATTTGCTGTTCGAATCAATTTTTATCCTCTGTAACAAATTAATGTAATGCTGAACTGTTTTATCGGTAGACAAGTTTTCTTTTACCTTATCTTTATCGTGCTTGAATTATTTTAACTGCTTAAGTTTAATTCTTGCAAGCAATTTCTTGTAAACAAATATATCATATCGTTAAAAAATTATTTATTCATAACTATCTACTCAGTTCTTTCTTTCTTTGTCCTAGATAGAAATTTAACTTTATATTTTGCCATTAACATTGTTACAACGGACTTAGCACTAGTAGTTTTGCTCTCCCGCCTCGATTAGCCTTTGCTATTTGCGGTTAGAGCAGTATGTAAATTTCCTCCTTCAGTGTTGTTGAATAAACATAGTTATCTTATGTGTCACACTACTTTAAGTGCATATCTGTCACGCTTTTTCAGGTGATTTTTCTGTCATGCAATTGTATATGAGTGAAGTACTTCATGCCAAATGTGGATTCGGTACGCGCTGCAGCCATTTATGAAAACATTTGGCTCTTACGAGGATCCTTTGCAAGGGGAAATTTATAGCCTAGGCCAATGGCTCATCTGCTTGATGGACATTTATAAACAAATACATCTAGGATGTAAACTGAATCAGAGAAAGTATAGTATGAAAGTACGCATACGTCTAGTGTACAACTGAAGAAATTCTTGTACATAAATTCCTTTATCAATGCTAGTGGTGTACTGAGAATTAAAGGATTATATGGATGGAGCTTGACGCTTTCTCGATCAACAACCATTGAATATACCGAAGAATATTCTATAAGCAGACTGACAGTAAAAGAAAAAAACAATAGATAAAAAAACTAGGTACTCTTGCATTTCATTTTGTTGTTGATATATATATATAGCAGATTCCATCATGATAGTAGATAAGAAAGATTTTCACTGGATGCAAACTGGCTACCTAAAGCATGGTTTACATAAATATCTTCCATAGACATGTACCATACTACAGTGTATTACTAACTTACTAAGTCTCATCAGCACGGCTGCTGATAAAACTAAAATGAAAATTGCACAGGTCCAGCTGTGCAAGAATCCGAGTCTGTTGGAACTGGAAACGGCTGCCATTTTGAAGTTTCGGACAACAAGACCTGAGCATGCGCACCATGATTCCAAAACGGCCTAATCAGCACAAATTATTATTTCACACATTTGTGTCGTCACGCAATCGTTAAAATTATTTATTTCTCTACTCAGTTCTTTGTCAGTTTGTACTAGATAGAAAGTTAACTTTATATTTTGCTATTACCATTGTTACAACGGACTTAGTAAAAGTAGTTTTGCTCTAACAGCCTAGAATAGCCTTTGCTATTTGCGGTTAGAGCAGTATGTAAATTTCCTCCTTCGATGTTGTTGAATAAACATAGTTATCTTACTGTCTCACACTACTTTAGGTGATATCTGTCACGCAAAATATTACGTCACACATTTTGGTCGACACACAACTTCGTAGACACTGTACACTATTTACTCAGAAAGTGCTGTTAAAATGAAGGTATTTGTGCAGGTTTACCCAAACAGGAACCAAAAGTCTGGCTAAAGCTATTCAAATTCTTGGATACAATGTATACGACTTCAGAGAACATTTAACTTTTCACCGACAGGAATGGCTTGATAGTTTCGAGACCGATCGTCTTCCAAATTTCAAAGAGATGTACCAAGGTGTCCACGCCATTACCGATGTCCCGCCAGCATTTTGGTTCGCAGAAATTGCAGCAGTCTTCCCAGAAGCTAACGTTATACTTACAGTTCGAGACTCCCAAGAACAGTGGCTTGAGAGCTGGAAGAGGCAACGCCAATTCATTAAAGACTGGCCATTCTATGTGAAGATCGCTCTTTGATCGCTCTGTCTTTGGTGGTCCAACGATGGGCCTTGCAACTTTCATGCCATGCGCACTGCCATTTTCGGGAGTTCTAACCCAGAAGCTACAGCCCTCTTCAGAAAGAAATATCGCCAACGCAATGAGAGAGTTCAGGCAGTTATTCCTGCAGAAAGGCTTCTTCTTTACAATGTTAAGCAAGGATGGCAACCACTGTGTGAATTTCTTGGATGCGAACCGGCTTCCCTCTTGTCAGTTTCCGCGTGCAAACGTGGGTCACGCTTTGGGGAAAACGTTCTATGAAGAATACGCAGCAAAAGCCAAATCTGCAATAACCTACATCTCTCTGTTAGGAGTACTGCTCTTTGCTGCTGTTATTATGGTGAGATTCACTGGCTGACAGTGGCAGTGGAACGCAGAAATCGCCAGACTGTAGAAACCAGTCTTCAGAGATCATCTCATTCAAATATATTCAAATTTCGCAGGGCATTTGTAGATCATTCCGATTTAAAAGACCAGGTTTTCTTAGCCTACGTGACAAAATATTTGGGTGATTCTGTTAAGCTGTTCTAAGATTGAAAAGAAATTACTAAAATTAATCATGGTGAACCATATTCGTATCAACAAATTTGCTCTTCAATTCAATTCTTATCCTCTGTAGGAATTTAATGTAACAGTGAACTGTACTCTTATCAGTAGACAAGTTTTCTTTTGCCTTGTCTTTTATATCGTGCTAGATTTAATATTAACTTGAGTTTAATTCTTGCAAGCAATTTCTTGTAAATAAATATATTATATCGTTAAAATTATTTATTTATCTACTCAGTTGTTTCTCCGTTTGTGCTAGTTAGAAATTTAACTTTATATTTTGCCATTAACATTGTTTCAATGGACTTGGTAGTAGTTAAGTTTTGCTCTACCCGCCTCGATTAGCCTTTGCTATTTGCGGTTAGAGCAGTATGTAAATTTTCTCCTTTAACTAAACTATCGAAAATCGTTTATCATGACAAATCTTACTCGTTTGAGACTGATTTTGGTTGATTTATCAGGTTTAATGAAAAAAAGAACACATTTGAAACAAAATGTCCTTTTCTTTAATGATGTTGAATCTTATGTGTCACACTACTTTAGGCGATATCTGTCACGCTTTTTCAGGTGATTTTTCTGTCATGCAATTGCATGTATTAAAGTCAAATACCTCATGCCAAATGTGGATTCCGTACGCGGTGCAGCCATTCATAAAAATAATTTGGCTCTTGATGTTAGGAGGATACTTCGCAAATAGCATTTATAGCCTAGTGCAATGGCTCAGCTGCTTGATGGACATAAACAAATACATCTAGGATGTAAACTGAATCACAGAAAGTATGGTATGAAAGTATAAATACGTATAGTGTACAACTAAAGAAATTCTTGTACATAAATTCCTTTATCATTGCTAGTCGTGTACTGAGAATTAAAGGATTATATGGATGAAGCTTCATGGGGCGCTTTCTCGATCAACAGCCATTGAATATGCCGACGCAAAACAAAAGAAAAACAACAGATAAAAGAACGAGGCACTGTTGTATTTCATTTTGTTGTTGATATATCGAGAATATTTCCAACATGATAGTGAATAAAAAAGATTTTCACTAGATGCAAACTGGCTATACTTAAAGCAGACCACCATTAAGCCTTTTGACATGGTTTACACAAACATCTTCCACAGACATGTAAGCCAACCTTGAATGTAAATAAAAACAAAAGATAAACGCCTCAGATGCACAACTTTTTATTTCATATAAAAGTTTATTGAAAACCGTGAACACGTTGCAAAGTTCATCAAATCACAGTATTACACCTACACATCAGGCAACAACCAACAAGGCGTTTCGGCTGGAGTCGGCAGGAGGCTGGGTTGGGCGAATCTTAAAGGTTCTTGGAGCTTTACTTCATGCATTTCTCTGTCTCGAACGCCTGTTGGTATTGATTTGGTTAAACTCCAATCTTGATTACTCCAATCTTCATTGCGAGTACCTATTGTTTTGCTGTGCAAGAGTCCAAGTACTCGAAACAGCGGCATTTTAAATTTTGGGACAACAAGACGTGACCATCCGCGATATGATTTCAAAACGGATCAATCAGGCAAAAGTCTCTTCTGTTGCTCTTCACGCATATTTGGGTCGTCACGCAACTGTAGAAGGCTTCGTAGATACTGTACACTTAGCGACTCCCGTTAAAATGAAGGTAATTTGTGCAGGTTTACCCAAAACAGGAACCACCAGTCTGGCTAAAGCTCTTCAAATTCTTGGATACAATGTGTACGACTTCATGGAACATTTAACTTTTCACCAGCGAGAATGGATTGATAGTTTTGAGACCGATCGTCTTCCAAACTTCAAAGAGATGTACGAAGGCGTCGATGCCATCACCGATATGCCGCCAGTATTTTGGTTCGAGGAGATTGCAGCAGTCTTCCCAGAAGCTAAGGTTATACTCACAGTTCGAGACTCCGAAGAACAGTGGGTTGAGAGTTACAAGAGGCAACGCCAATTGTCTAAAGAGATACCATCATATGTGAAGATTGCTTTTTGGTGGAACAATGTTACCCATTTTCTTCGTACCTCGCGCACTGCGATTTTCGGGGGTTCCAGCCCTAAAGCTACAGCCCTTTTCAGAAAAAAGTACTGCCAACACAATGAGAGAGTTCAGGCCGTTATCCCTGCAGAAAGGCTTCTTGTTTTTAATGTTAAACAAGGATGGAAACCACTGTGTGAATTTCTTGGATGCGATATTCCGTCGAGTCAATTTCCGCAAGCAAATGCGGGTCAAGATGGAAGCAAAAAGAACTTGGCCATGTATGCGGCAAAAATAAAATCCAGAATAGCCTATGTCTGTCTGTTGGGAATTTTGCTTTTTGTCGCTGTTTTAATGACGAAATTCACAAGATCATGAAATGGTGGTACACAGTAATCAGCAGATCTACAAAACCACCTCAAACTTCCGTTGAAGCAGGATGTGGGGCCTGCGTTAAACAATTTACTTTGGCATTTATAAATAAGTTTTTTTTATATTCTAAGACCTACACCAACATTTGGAATAACTATGGATCAAGAGATGATTTGCAATGACTCACGCTAGTGACCATCTGTGTCACGCAATTGTAGGTGATTTCTCTCACGCTATTTCAGGCTACACCTCCAGGTGTTTGATCCCTCAGTTTTCTGCTCCCAGGAAAATGCTTCAAAATCCCAGTCACATCGCCGTAAAAAAACAATGAGCTCAATTTACACAGGTGATTTGAAAACTGCTGCTCTAATGTATTTAAATCAAAGACGAAATCGCATAAAATAATAGAAAAAAAATCGACCTTTGAAATGTGAAACCTTCTAGCGTTACACATACTGCATGTAACTGCTGTTAAAATGAAGGTGATTTGTGCAGGTTTAGGGAAAACTGGAGCCACCACTCTGGCTAAAGCTCTTCGGATTCTTGGACACAATGTCTATGACTTTCAAGAACACTTCGATTGTCACGGACAAGAATGGCTTGATACTTTTGCGGCCGATCGTCTTTCTGACTTCAAAGAGATGTACGAAGGCGTCGCCGTTACCGATGTTCCGCCAGTACCTTGGTTCGAAGAGATTGCAACCGCATTCCGAGAAGCGAAAGTTGTACTCACATTCGACACTCTGAAGAAGTGTGGCTTAAAAGCTGGAAAGGGCGTCTCCGTGTAATTTTGACGAAAGAACTTTTTGCGATGCTCGCTCTTTGGTGGATTAACTGCCCGGGGGGGGGGGGTATTTCCCAAAGATTTAGGTGGGGGGTGCAGAGCGCGTCTGGAAACCCTTACCCTATTTCAGACCAAAATATGTGATTTTCTCTACCCTATTTCAGACCAGACCCTAACCCTATTTCTTTTGCGTAAACATTTGAGAAGGGCTATAAATTCCCAACGTTAATCAAACCTCAGTTCTTAGGAGAAGAAAATTAATAAAAAGGTAGCTTCTTATAAGAGCCATACCAGATTTCATATTAGAGTGCACAAACATTACCCTGTTTCAGACCAAAATTCTCAAAATCTATACCCTATTTCAGACCAGAAAGGCTCAAAAGCCATAACCTTTGGCTCCACACATACCTATATAGCTTATATAAGGGAATACCCCCCCCCCCCGGATTAACGGTGTGTACTTCGTAGATACCTTGCATAATGTGGCTACAGTTCTCTTCAGGCCGAAATATTATCAACGCAATGAGAGAGTTCAGGCCGTTATTCCCGCAGAAAGGCTTCTTGATTACAGTATTAAACAAGGATGGAAACCACTGTGGGAATTTCTTGGATGCAATACTCTGTCGACTCGGTTTCCGCGAGCAAATGTAGATAACGCTGATTCGAAAAAGACCTTTGCAGGAGATGCTACTAAAGCTAAATCCACAAACACCCACACCTTTCTGTTCGAATATTGCTTTTTGTTGCTGTTCTTGTGATAAAACTTACTGGTTCATGAAATATGGTGGTACTCAGAAATCCCAGATTTAAAAAGGACTACAGAGATCACCTCAAACTGGCTTCAGTTGAAGCCGGAGGTGGGGCTTGTGTAGAGCATTCCGGTTAGCAATTTACTATGGAATTCACGTTGTTATTAAAACCCACGTCACACTGATATGTTTTCCCGTGATATGTGTTCCCCCGTACACATATCACTAGTGATATGTGTAGGGAAACACAAACGGCATCCAAACACTGATAAGGGTATCGCAAAATTTTGGCTGAATCATAAGCGTCTCGCAGACTCGGTTTTTTTTTTTCAATTAATTCTCTGTGTCGCGACTTTTCCGCAAACCAGTCTCGGAGTCTCGATTTTTTCGCTCAAGCCGTCTCTGGGTCTCAATCGTTTTGCTAAGCTTTCTATCAGTGTTGACTTCTCACAGGGTTTAAAATATGCTCGTACAAGAAAAAGATCGTCTCATAGTCTCGCTAATTCTCGAATGTACCATTCACCATCCCTTCTAACGCTAACGTATTAAAAAGTTACGTAAGTCAGCCTGAACGTTCATCTGTTTCGTGAGATTGAATTACTACTTACAAATCCTTAAGCAACGATTATCCTTGGGCGACATATTAAACCAGCTGCAAAAAACTTCTTTTAATACTGCATTTATGTCCTCGGGAGATTCAGAACTTCTCACTAACATTTGAAGAAAATATAGCTTTCCTTTTTTAGCTGAGACAAGTGCATTTTCTGGAATCTGTTTTATTGGAGGGGAGGTGGGTGGGGGAAACACAAAAACACTGGCCCCCATGTTTGCGGGAAAACACAGATCACTTGTGATATGTGTGTGGGGGAACACATATCACGAGGAAACACATATCACTGTGACACCTCCAGCTGCAACATTTACAGGCACAGATTTACTGCAAATTGGCAGCCTACTAGTCAACATTTTCGTGCGATACGGTCACGCTATTCAGTAAGTGATCTTGTTTAGTGTCACGATGTCTTAATTAGGTGATTTCTTTCACGCTATTTCTGGTGATGTTCTATCATGCAATTGTAGGTGACACTCTTACATAACACTGGACCCGAAATAGAAAATCTATTATGCAAATAATTATTTTTTGGGGAAGATCTACGTTTTGCATTTTTGCCTTCTATCTGCAAAAAACAAGGAAAAAAAAAAGAAAAAAGGTCAGAATCAGGCAGCGATTTTACTGAACCTGTGAAGCAGTTCCTACACGACGACGCAGTATTTCACACTGATTCGATTGTTTTCTTTTGTTTACTTCTGGCTATTTGGCATTAATTCTTGGAAAGTGTTTCACGGGTGAAGTAAAAACACTCTAAAACCTTTGCAGAATTTTTTTCCAGAAAAATTTCCTCCCTTACGATGTTCGAGGAAATTTAAAATTAGAACTTGCACTTAACAATCCGCACAATCCATACAATACTTTTATTCAATAAAAACAAATTTTTTTTGTCGTTCAATTGATGCATTTAGGGCATTCTGTTATAGTGGAGCTGCCGTCCACATTTGTTTGGTACCCTGCATAATGTCAATGACTGAAATTTCAATACTGAAGCCTCAAGCATCGTGCAACACTTTTCAGTAGTATTGATGAGAAGCTAACGTTATTCGCATTGCCTACTCATTCCTAATCAGAAAGCTAAGGAAAATCTTTTGTTGTTTCCATTTTTATGTCTAGCAAATTAGACACTATCATTGCACATCGTCTATAGATGCAAAGCAGGAATATGATGATATATGTAAATGCGTCATGTTTGAAACCATTTTGTACTTTGCCACGCAGGCTATGAAACGGAATAAACTTCATTCAAAAGGAAATCTTTACTTCCAGTTGATGCAAGTCGTTTTTGAATGCCCCGTAAAGGTGGATAATCGAAGGAAAGGGGAGGGTCCCTGGGACTAGAGTCACTTGGTCCGCAGCATGAGTTAATAGGGGTTGTGGTTGCTTAGCGGTGGTTACTAGAGCAACTTGAATAAAGACTTATAAATGACGGATCAAACGCATATGAGACCTGAACTGACCGTCTATTCTAATAGTCAATATCATCACAGTCAATAACATCGAGACGTGAACATAAAACACGTCCTTTTTGCCCCTCAAGGAAGTTAGTTTCCAGTTAGTTTCCATTGCCAGTTAGTTTCCTGGATAAAAGTTAAGGACTCCCTCACGCTTAAGGAGAACACAAAACCAACGGAAACTCTCTTCAACCTACCGAGACAATTTAAATGGAATCCAGATTCTAAAGAAAAATTTATTTCAGCTCTACAGTCTACTGAAGTGCAAAACATGATCTCTGTTTTTGAAAAAGAAAATTTAACTCAAATAGGTGACATTAACAAGGCTGTAGATAAATTTACAAGGATAATAGATGCTGCTGCAAAGAAATCATTACAACCTGTTCTGGACAAAAAGAAGTTCGTTAGACATAGACAATCACAAGTCTGGTTTGATAAAGATTGCAAAAATTTACGAAAACGTTTGAGACGTATTTCGAACAAAAAGCAGACGTATCCTCATGATGAAGAGACACGACAAGAATATTTAACGGTAAAACGACAATATAAATCCATGCTACAATATAAAAGGCAAAGATACCAAGATACTCAAATACAAGAACTCGTCAAAACAAATGACCCCACACAATTTTGGTCCACTTTAAAAACCATGTCAAAATCGGCTTCCAATACAGCTGATTCAAATGTCCCTGTAGATGAACTGTTAACACACTTTCAACAACTACACTCTGCTCCAAGTGAAGAAACCTTTTCCAAAACACAAGAGACTGTTATAGAAGAACTAAAACGTAAACAACAGTCTCTATTGCATTATAATGACCTTGACAATCCTTTTACGGAGAGTGAAATAAGAAACGGCATTAAAAAACTAAAGAACAAGAAGGCGGCTGGTACAGACCGAATACGAAATGAAATGTTAAAAAGTGGCGGTCACCTATTGATGACCTCACTGAAAAGACTCTTTAATCTTATTCTTGATGCAGGAATGTTTCCTGATTGTTGGTCCATGGGACTGATTACACCTATCTTTAAATCAGGGGAAAAGTCAAATCCAATTACAGGGGCATCTGCATGACTAGTTGCCTTGGAAAACTTTTTACAGCCCTTTTAAATAATAGACTACAAAATCTCACCAAAAACAAAAATCTATTACATCCCTCACAAATCGGTTTCATAGAGGGATTTCGGACATCGGATCACATTTTCTCTTTACGAACTCTTATTGACAAATATGTAACTAAGGCAAATAAGGGAAAATTATTTTGCTGTTTTGTTGATTTTCAAAAAGCTTTTGACTCTATATGGCATGATGGTTTACTTTCAAAGCTGATTACCTATAAACTAGGTGGACACTTTTATCAACTGATTTCAGACATGTACTCTAGATCCAAATGCGCCATAAAGTGCGGAAATCGTAGGACCCAATTCTTTAATTACAACAGGGGTGTAAGACAAGGATGTATTCTGTCTCCTCTACTATTCAATCTATATTTAAACGACTTTCCTTTTACTCTAGATAACTCTCGTGATACAGACGCAATTACCCTACCAAATGGGGATCCACTTAATTGTTTATTTTATGCGGATGATCTAGTCCTTATATCTCAAAGTGCTTCAGGTCTTCAAAAGCAAATCGACACACTCCAAAATTACGTACAAAAATGGCTGTTGAAAATAAATCTTCGGAAAACAAAAGTTTTAATTTTTCAAAAGCAGAACCGTAAAAGCACCCGGGAAAAATATTCTTTCTTTTTAAATGGAAACCAAATTATTAATACCTCAGATTACACCTACCTGGGAACAATATTTAGCTCGAATGGGAGTTTCACCTCCTCAAAAAAGAGTTTAGTCGAAAAATCTAGACGTTCAGTATTTGCATTCAAAAGGTATATTGAATTCAACAAACTCTCTATATCCAAATGTAATTTCTTATTTAATGCTGTCTTTCTACCCGTTCTTTTATATGGTTCAGAAATATGGGGGGCATATGATAGCCTCAATCTTAACAAATGGGAGAAAGATCCTATCGAACGCTTTCACTCGCAATTTTACAAATCTTATCTTTGCCTTAATAGAAGAGCATCGAATGTCGCAGCAAGAAATGAAACCGGAAGACTCCCTCTCAAACTAACTATTTTCTCTAATACACTCAAGTTTTGGCTTCACTTACTAAACCTTCCGAATTCAAGCGTTGCCAGACAATGCCTTCAAATTTCAACTCAACTGGCAGACTCTGGAAAAAAATGCTTTATGCTCTCCATCTATGATATACTTAAACAATATGGTACCGATTTCTCTACTGATCTTCAAACTATGATTGATACAAAAGGAGATAGATTAAAAACTAAAAAGTGTCAATCCAAAATAATCGAAAACTTTAAAACTGGCTTAGAAAAGCATCAACATGAATTGATTAGATGTAACAAAAAACTGAAATTTTACTCTACTTTTAAAACAGATGTTACTCCCTCTAACTCACTAGAATTAATTACAAATCTTAAACATCGTCGGGCAGTAGCAAAACTTAGAGTAGGCAACCATAACCTACGAATTGAAACTGGTAGACATTCTTATCCTAAACTTCCTGAGCATCTGAGAATCTGTCAAAACTGCAGCTCAAATGAAGTTGAAAACGAAGAACATTTTGTACTTAATTGTAGTAGATATAATACAATTAGAAAATCTCTAATAGACTACATTGTTAGAAATTATTCTGATTTTAGTTCTCTAGATGCCAATCAAAAAATTATATTTCTCTTTAATAATATAGATGCCTTTCTCTGTAAAAAATTAGGTTACTTTATTTATGAAGCTTTTGCACTAAGAAATGAATCGACAATCGCAACAATCGTCAATTAGTTGATCCTATTACTTACCCTTACATATCTTTCGATGTAATACGTATTATTATTATCATTATTTTCCTATACTTTTGCAATACCATTTGTAATTGGGAATGCAAATAAAGTGTGTTGTTGTTGTTGTTGTTGTTGATATCTCCCAGCAAAACATTTCAAATTAACAATCACGTCGCTGTGAAATCGACGCAAAAATCACTAATAAGCTCACATCATAAGATTTGAAAACACTTTTACCTCGTAAAAATCGCATACTGTCTCCAGTACATCAATATTTTAAAACGTTTCGACCTTTGGCATGTAAAACACGTGTAGCTCTGCACGTATTGCTTTACACACCTGAGTCGTCACGCAACCCGCCGGAAGGTTGCTGCGTAGAATACTCTCTATACTTGGCAACTGCCATTAAAATGAAGGTCATCTGTGCAGGTTTAGCCAAAACAGGAACCACCAGTCTGGCTAAAGCCCTTCAGATTCTTGGATACAATGTGTACGACTTCAGAGAGCATTCAACTTTTCACCGACAACAGTGGCTTGATAGTTTCGAGACCGATCGTCTTCCTGACTTCAAAGAAATTTACCATGGGGTCGACGCTATTACTGATGTCCCGCCAGCATTTTGGTTCGAGGAGATTGCAGCCGCGTTCCCAGAAGCCAAAGTTATACTCACGGTTCGAGACTCCGAAGAAATGTGGCTTAAAAGCTGGAAAGAGCACCTCCAAATGATTAAAAACGTGTCATTCCTTTTGAAGGTTTCTTTTTGGTGGAACAATGTTCTGCATTTCGGAGACACCTTGCACAATGCGATTTACGGGGGTTACAACCCAGAAGCTACGGCTCTCTTCAGAAAGAAATATCGCCAACACAATGAGAGAGTTCGGGCCGTTATCCCTGCAGAAAGGCTTCTTGTTTTTAACGTTAAACAAGGATGGAAATCACTGTGTGAATTTCTTGGATGCGATATTCCGTCCACTCAGTTTCCGAGAGCAAATGTAGGTCATGCAGATGGGAAAAAGTACGCAGCAGAGTATGCCGCCAAAGTCAAATCCACAATAGCCTATATCTTCCTGTTCGGAATATTGCTTTTTGCTGCTGTTTTCGTGGTGAAATTAACTGGTTCATAAGATGGTGGTACGGAGAAATCACCAACTTAGCCATGTAGAAACGACTACAGAGATAACCTCAAACTTTCGTTGAAGCAAGATGCAGGCCCCGTGTACATGATTGCGATCACTGCACGTTACTATCGTCTTTGGCATTTAAGTTACATATATCTTCAAAGGCCGATATCTAGAAGAAGAGATTTACCTTCACATCCTATAGACAACTTTTTCACGCTATTCTAATAGATCGTGTTTATTAGCGTCACGTTGCTTTAGGTGACATTCTGCCCTGCAATCTTAGGTGATACTTTTACTTAAAACTGTACCCAGCCATTTTGTCTGTGGAAATTCTACAATGTAAATCTGGAGCCCATTACTCCTGATGTAAATGAAATGTTTGCAATTTTGCCTTCTATCCACACACAAAAAAGATGCTGCAGAGCAAAATAATTTATAACTAGAACGTACAAACAACAAACAACAGCTCGAGCAAGTGATTCAGTGTATTTTTGTCCAATGAAAACAAGTTTTTATACTGTCGTTCAAGTAAAATAACAAGGGCACCTCTAAATGACAAATTAAAGACTTCCCATTATATTCTAACTGAAGACTGTACCATTCTATTTACCCTTTGGTTGAATGGCAAACCACATTTCATTTGATACCATGTATACAAAGAGATTATATTTACGGAAGTTGCACTCTTGAAGCTAATACCCTCCTCGGAGTGAAGTACTGCCAACACTATGAGAGAGTCAAGGCTGTTATTCCTGTATAAAGGCTTATTGCTTACAATGTTAAACTAGGGTGGAATCCACTATGGATGCAATATTTCTTCCGGTCGGTAAGAATGCAGTGATCCTGCTACTTCAATATTTTAGGAATTTACACAAGTGTCAATTGTAAAAAGACAAATAATTTCTGCGTGATCTGTTTTGGAAATTGCAGAATAATAAGGTTTACGCAAATGATAGACTCTCAGTAGAGGGATCCGAAAGGATACGATGCCTCCACGTGAATTATTAGATAGGTATGAAAAAAAGATTGATGGCGCAAACTTCTCACTGGTCCTGTACAATGTAGTGTAATAGTACATTTCGGCTGTTCAGCCTTCTTCAGATTACAACGGTTAAAAAAAAACAACTATGTACAATGGTTGTGAGACTTTAGATACTACCTTATACATACGCAGAAAAGAAAAAAAAATGAAATTAAGGTTACGCAATAAAACAAAAGGTCTAAATTACAAACAAAAACAAAACTGAAAAAGTGTCAATCACAATTCCTCTTATCTCTCTTTGTTATTGTGATTGAAACACAGTGCAACCTCGATTTAACGGACCTCGGCTATATAGCAAAGTCCTCGGTATAACAAACGATATCTTTCAGCCCAGTAATAGTGTCATGTATGGAAAAGAACCTCGATATAACGAACCCTCGACATAACGAACCAATTTCCCCAGTCCCTTGGGACTTTGTTAAATCGAGGTTCCACTGATAGGAATACTAGTATGCAAATAATTATTTTGGGGGGAAGATCTACTTTTTGCATTTTTGCCTTCCATCTGCAAAAAAAAAAGATGCTGCAGAATCAGGCAGCGATTTTACTTAACCTGTGAAGCAGTTACTACACGACGACGCAGTGTTATGCTCCGATCAATTCGAAACTTCAACATCCCCCCCCGGGCATACCCCGGGCATTTGACTGTGCATCGAGCCCGGGAAGGGGGGGATTTGAACGTTGCGTTGGAAGGGTTTGGAATTAGAACCGAATTTATCTCTTGCTCCGACGTAATACGCCCGTGAGTTTTTTTTCGGTTTTTGCAGGGTTTGACGGATTTACAAGATAGAATTTCGCCTTTGTTAGTGAATAACTCTTTCAAAAGGGTCTTTAAAAGAAGTTTGAAGGTGTCCTTACGGCATATCTCTCTCTGAAAGGCGTGTAAAGTGTTAGATTGAAGACGAAATTTGTCTTTGAGGAGAGGTAGTTCAGTACTAATTGGTGGGGCATTTGAACGGCTTTTTGCCCCGCGGGGAGGGAATTTGAAGAAGCCAATCTTCAAAAGTTCAATTGCCCGGGGGGGGGGAGTTGAACTTTCGAATTGATCGGCGCATTACACACTAATTCGATTGCTTTCTTTGTTACTTCTGGCGATTTGGCGTTAATTCTTGGAAAGTGTTTCACGGGTGAAGAAAAATCACTCTAAAACCTTTGCAAAATAATTTCTAGACAAATTTTCTCCCTTTAGATGTTGGACGAAATTTACGATTAGAACCTGCACACAACAGTCCGAACAATCGATACTTTCTGTTATAGTGGAGCTGCAGTCCACATTTGTTTGATACCCTGCATAATACGAATGACTGAATTTTCAATACTGAAGCCCCACAGTGAAGCATCGCCAATACACTGAAAGAGTCAACCCGGACTCAAGCATCGTGCAACACTTTTACTGGTATTAATGAGAAACTAAAGTTATTCTCCTTGCCTTCTCATTCCTAATCACAAAGCTAAGGAAAATCTTTTTGTCGTTTTCATGTTTATGCTAACAAATTAGATACTATCATCACATTTCATTTATAGATGATAAAGCAGGAATATGTAGACTGCGAGTAGTCTCTAATTTTGGCGATGGCGGTTGTGGGGCGGGCAAAATACACACGCGCGAGCGCGAAATTTCGAGGAGACGCGACGTGAGGGGAGCCCGCCCCACAATCACCATCGCCAAAATTAGACTACTCGCAGTCTAAGGAATATGATGATATATGTAAATATAATTATTACAAATGACGGATCAAATGTGACCTGAACTGACTGTCTATTCTAAAAGTTATTATCATCACAGTCAATAACATCGAGACGTCAACATGTAACACGTCCTTTTTGCCCCTCAAAGTAGCTTTCTGATATCTCCCAGCAAAACATCTCAAATTAACAACTACATCGATGTGAAATCGACGCAAAAATCACTAATAAGCTCACACCATAAGATTTGAAAACACTTTGACGTCGTAAAGATCGCATCCATAGTCCATAGTCCATAGTCTCCATTACATCAATATTAAAGTTTCGGCCTTTCGCATTTAAAACGCGTGTAACTCTGTATCCCGGGGGGGGGGGGCATTCCCTTATTTGGCCTAAACGGGTATGTGCCGCTCAACAGGGTATGGTTTTCAGGGTCTTGCGTCTTAAACAGGGTATATATTAATACACTTTCACTGTTTCGCGTCTTGAACATGGTGTCTTTCTGGGCTGGAAGCCTTAAACCCTACATGTGGGTACCAGCAATTTCTTTAAATCTAATTCCACGATGTCATTAAAAAAAACTTTCTGTATGGGAAATGAAAACTAAGACCTTGTCTAAAATACAAGAGCTGTAAGCAGTTTCCCAGCTAAAATGCCTTGCCGAGCGTTGTACTCTAAGTCACTTGATATGACTTGATATGGGAATCTTAATGTATTAAAGACTTGCAAAGACATTCCTTGGCCAAGACATCATTATTTTCATCAATAACTTATTCTGTCACGCAACTGAATTCTTGGTCGTCGCTAACGAAATTTGGACATGCTGTGCGAAGTCGACTTGTGTCCGATTTGTGCCTTGCAGGGCAATATCCGGTCTCTGTAGTAGCAGGTTTTGCTCGGGTATTAACCACATAAAAGTTGTCCTTCATGGCAACGCGTTCAAACATTTAACCGTCCACCCACGAAGCAAAACAACGGCGAAGAAGCGACGTAGTCTTTTATTTATGTAAATCGTTGTGTACCCGTAATTTCGATAGTTTACAAAGTCGGGGGGTCTTAGTTTTCGTACTACGAAAACTAAGATGGGGTCTGGGGTCTTAGGTCTTAGTTTTCGTAGGTCTTAGTTTTCGTAACACCCGTCCTTTTTGCCCCTCAAGATAGCTTTCTGATATCTCCCGGCTTAACATTTCAAATTAACAATCACATCGCTGTGAAATCGACGCAAAAATCACTAATAAGCTTACACCATAAGATCTGAAAACACTATTGCCTCGTAAAAATCGCATCCATAGTCTCTAGTACATCAATATAGTATTGATGTTTCGACCTTTGGCATGTAAGGGGCCGACCATTTAACTCTTGAGGGGGGGGGGGGGGTGGATGATTTCGAAAAAAAATTTCCTGCAAGCCCTTGTCGGAAGAAAAAAATTGCATGCAGCACAAATGAAATAGAAAAAAATTCTTGCACTGCTGCAAGCAAGAAAAAAAAAATGTTGCAAAGCTATTTCATCATTCCAGGGGGACTTTACAAAATCCCAGCAAAACTGCAACCATTCTTCCCTGGAGTTGGTTATGCTTCAGAATGTGCAATGCATTCTTAGCTTTATAGGGTCTGACAATCTGTGAGCCAGCGAGCCACTCCAGTTAGCCTAAATCACACTCTGGTTTAGCCAAAACAACATTCCGGTTAGCCAACAGTTATTAGCTTTAATAGGTAGCTTGCGGTTAGCCCTATATAATGAGATATAAAGGGATTTCTGGTTTGCACGGTTCACAAGGCTCGCGAGTCCTAGGAGTCATGCAAGCCACTAACTAACTAATTGCCAAAGAGCTAGCAAAAACAACGGCACAGAGACTTAAAACGGCTCTAAGAACGTAACATAAAACCCTCCAAACAGTTTATATCAAAGCTTGAGTACTCTCTTGATCAATAGGTCAACCACTTGCCAGCACAATTGTGTCGCCTTTAGATCACCTTGATCAGAGGGACAAGGCTGTTGCGAATGTACTAAGAAAGCTCTATTTTGAAGGCTAGAATAACTTAAGCAACTAGCGGGAGTCGTGTTTGGCCTGTCATTTAAAAACTATGAATAGCAGCATTAACCATGTTTAGAAGTGGACTGAAAAAAGGCTGAGCAAAAATTATATTAAGTGCTATTTTTCAAATAAGACCATAATCAACTAACTTCAATTCTGCTTTCACATTTGCTTTTGAGATTTCAGTCCACTTTTAAATTTTAACTTATGATTCTAGAAGTAATTACCATGCTATGAGCATTTCTGAACTACTTTTTGCTTTTTTTTTAAATAAGAAGCTAAACATTTTCAAATCTACCTGTGGAGCATCACTAATATTATGACGTAATATTAAATGAGTGTAAAGAATGACTTTCCGAAAACATGTTTTTGTATAGCATGATTTTGTATAGCTTACAACATTTTAAGGCTTTGCAGCTCCATATTGAACTATTACAACAATAACCACAATGTAAATGTAAATACATTCTGTAAATGTAAACACATGACACTTTTTTGAGGAAAAAAAATCCTGCAGAGAAATGAAGACGAAAAAAAATATCCTGCAGAGAATTTAGAAAGAAAAAAAATATCCTGCCCACCAGGTTGCTAGAAAAAAAATAAGCTTGCTGACCAGAAATCATCCCCCCCCCCCCCTCAAGAGTTAAATGGTCGGCCCCTAAAGCCCGTGTAGCTCTATACGTACTGCTTTACACACGCAGGTCGTCACGCAACCGAAAAGCTGCTGCGTAGGATACTCTCGATACTCGGCAACTGCCGTTAAAATGAAGGTCATTTGTGCAGGTTTAGCCAAGACGGGAACCACCAGTCTGGCCAAAGCTCTTCAGGTTCTTGGATACAATGTGTACGACTTCAAAGAACATTTCACTTTTCACCGACAAGAATGGCTTGATAGTTTCGAGACCGATCGTCTTCCTGACTTCAAAGGAATTTACCAAGGCGTCGACGCCATTACTGATGTCCCGCCAGCATTTTGGTTCGAGGAGATTGCAGCTGTCTTCCCAGAAGCCAAGGTTATACTCACGGTTCGAGACTCCGAAGAGGTGTGGGTTAAAAGCTGGAAAGAGCACCTCCAAATTGGGACAGACATGCCATTCCTTGTGAAGATCGCTCGTTGGTGGAACAATAGACGGCATTTCATTAACGCCATGCATAATGCGATTTACGGGAGTTCCAAACCTGAAGCTACAGCCCTCTTCAGAAAAAAGTATCGCCAACACAATGAGAGAGTTCAGGCCGTTATTCCTGCAGAAAGGCTTCTTGTTTTTAATGTTAAACAAGGCTGGAAACCACTGTGTGAATTTCTCGGATGCCATATTCCGTCTACTCAGTTTCCGCGAGCAAATGTGGGTCACGCAGATTATAAAAGGTACGTGGAAGAGTATGCCACCAAAGCCAAATCCACAATAGCCTATATCTTCCTGTTCGGAATATTGCTTTTTGCTGCTGTTTTCATTGTCAAATTTACTGGTTCATAAAATGGTGGTACGCAGAAATCACCAGATTTACCATGTAGAAACGACTACAGAGATGACCTCATGCAAACTTTAGTTGGAGCAAGATGCTGGCCCTGTGTACATCAGTGCGATCATTGCAAGTTACTATCGTCCTTGGCATTTAAGTTGTTGTATATTCATAGGCCGATATTTAGAAGAAGAGTTTTAGCAGTATATAGTGAGTCAGACAAATACCACCTGGTCCTCAGCCGTTTATTTTCGTATTTTAAACCCCCCCCCCCCCCCCCATAATAAACAAGCTCCTTTGCTCGCTTGTTTATTATGGTGGGAGGTTTAAAATACGAAAATAAAAGCCTGAGAACCAGGTAGTATTCATTTGATTCACTATATACTACTTAAGAGCGAATGCCAGAAAATATCGAGCAAAATAAAAATTTAGCGGCCACAGTGAAATATTGTTTTTCGCTCATATTTAATATATAGATAGGCAATGCAAGTTTGTTTTTCAATAACTCGCTTTTGTTGTGAGAAAATCGAGAAAATATATTTTCACCGTCGGTGACCTCAAAACAACCAAAATTACGGGCGAAATCGGCAGTTACCAGACATCATCACGTTTGCCAAAGAAAAGGAAGACCTGGAAACATTTGCCATAAGATACTGATTTAAGAAGCATTTAACATCTCATTTGACCTCAAATTGTTTCTAGGCAATAATTTTAAACGTAAACAATCGCATTTTTAGGACACGCTTTTTTCAAACTGACAAAAAATATGAATTTACCTCCAGGACGCGATCAAAATTTTTTCCATGTGTCCAGAGATAATGTTTTCTGAGGAGCAACCTGTGAAGTGTTAAAGACTTGCCCTAGCACATATGTAAAAACTGGAATGGGTATTTTGCTTTTAGCTTCGCAAGAGATCTTCAAAGTTGGTAAATTTTCATTGATTAGTGAACAATTCACAAGGTTGAGCCGAATCAACGTTTCTTCATTCAGTGATTCTAAAGAGGAATATATGATGTTACAGCGTAAGTGAATGAGTTGAAAAACTGCAGTTCAAAGTACTTTACGTGGTGTCCTTGGTATTCAGGTTATGCGAAGCTTCGATTTGTGGATGTTGGACCCTTCCCGTTCCTTGTATCGACCAGCTGTTGAGTGTTGACCTCGGGGTCATCAGTTTTATAGATAACAGCAAACGGTAAATTCAGTTACTGGGGATACTTTTATGCGTAATTTTTTGTCAGCTTCAACAAATGTAATGGCAGAAGGCTTTTTCGTCGAACATAGCTCTCCATTAACAGAAATAAGAAGAGCCAAAAAGCAAGCGCGCTCGCAAATAGACATAGTGTTGCGTGACTGCATTGAGCAAAATCTTTCGCTCAGGGTAGGGGAAGTGCGAACGGTCACCTTCCTTGCTATTTTGCGTGGAATGTTGCTAATAAAACAGCTATTTACCGTAAATCAACGCCAATACGAAATGCTACGTAGAGGTTGAGGTAATTATGAACAATATGGCGAGATGCAGCTTATGGTAAAATAAATAAATAAATAAATAAATAAATAAATAGATAAATAAATAAATAAATAAATAATTAAATAACGACATTTCCGAATGCGGATTTGCCCATATCACCGCGCATCGCTTGGCATTGAATGGAGACGTCCATGCGACAAATGCAAAGTTTCATCACAGCGAAGATGTCGGAAAGAGACCATTTGATCATGTATTTATGTTAATTTGCGCAATATTAAGTAATAAATATTATTATTATTATTATTATTATTATTATTATTATTATTATTATTATTATTATTATTAAAAGCGGAGAGGAGAGGACTCAGCAAACCGGGTTCGGAAGCTATTTTTAAAGAGTGCGGGGTCATTTTGCGAATGGAGGTTATGTCTTTGGTAAGTTTATCCGCACTCGGTTCTGTTCAAACACCACGGAGTGAGTAGACGAAATAAAACCTAGATGGGGGGGGGGGGGGGGGGGAGGAAGGACCACCACACACTTAGAGGACCGCTCACACCCTTACCCCAGGCCCCATTCACTCCGTCTATCACTGGCGGCTGCTGATTAACTGCTCTCGCTGCACAGACAAACTGGCCCAGAAACAAAATAGATCATGCGAATAAGTGATAGTGAAAATTAACGAAACTAACTGTTCGAACTGATATATTTTCCATGTACTTAGCGTGTTAATTAGGTCTGAAAAACCCACTGGGAGTATTATTGTTATTATTATTATTATTATTATTAATATTATTATTATTATTATTATTAATATTATTATTATTATTATTATTATTATTATTATTATTCCAGTCACTCCAGCAAGTTCCTTTCCACCCGATTTCAGTCTCCGTCACAGAGCATGTATGTCATCACCGACAGATGATTCCCTTGTACCTTCTGGTCAACCACTTAAACAGCTGAACACTTTTCTACAAAGTAGGGGCATAAGTCCGGTGAGATATCCCATGAAAACTGACGGGAAGAGGCCAGCGAAAGAACAAGGCGTTGGCACAAACGGAAAGCGAAACAAGCAAACAAGCTGAGAATTATAATTCGTCGAGACCTTGCGCTTGTCCACCCCATCTGCTACGACAACCATAACCTTTGCGAACTTATTACAAACTCAAAGCTATCAAAATTTGCTTTTCAAATGCTTAGCGACATCTGCGAGCACTTTGATATTCCAACGGCTGACGTAACAATAGCGAAGAAAGCCCCATACATTGAAAGAACTGTCGCCTTTGGTAAGAAAAGCACCTGCCAGGGTTGATCATTTCTTTACATGTGATGAAATTTCACAGTAACCACATATCTTTCTCACAAAAATCCACTGAAGGGACTAAACAATCTATTAATAGTAGGTAGCGGGATTAAGCAAATACAAGAAAGGGAAATTACGAAAAAAATAAGCACAGTAAAAGGATTGAAAGAAATACTTTGAAAATTAAACTGAATAAGATCGGTTCATACAAAGCTTTAATTCAGTAAAGGCAAAAAAATCGGGCAATGAAATAGACAGAAATATGCTTAACCCCCCCCCCCCCTCTCTCACACACACACTGTTAAAAAATTTGATGGTCCGTCCCTTAAGCAGGGAAACTCGTTGAGAAGTGATACAGACAAGGAAGCGTTGAGTCGTAAGTGACGCGGCCACAGGACAACCATGCAAATATTAAAACAGGACAACCATCCTTACTTTGAGTTGACGGAGGTCAAGGGAGAGAGCGAATCCCCCATACATGAGCCTCTTCCGATGAAAATTAATTGAAATCTATTTTTGGTTCTGTGTCATACTGTGTGGTTATTTTAAGGACGGCACCTCGTTGGTCAGTTAGAATGACGTCATGTAATTTTAGATTGTTGACATAGGAACAGCAGATAAAAAAGCCTTCGCAGCGTGTGTGCGAACTAATAATAAATTTCAAATAGTTATCATGGGGCACGGGGTTTAACTCTTTTACTGCATCCTCTCTTGCGGAGGTCCATTAAAATTCCACCACTTAAATTTTGTGAAGCGATCTGGATTCCGGCAGAAGAAAGACAACAATTAACTTTCTGTCAGCACCTACTTTAGAAAATGATTGCTGAATTTTTTCATCATGATACAATCGTCGAGGAGAGAAAAAATCGAGCAGTTGTATGAGCTGTAACTCGATTTCCTGTTTTGACCAAAGTCTCTAGCCTACTCAAATAAATGCTTCGCGTTAATAGGTATGAACCCGGCTGTAGAAAGAATAATGCGGCTAAACCTAGCGTTTGTCAAGGTTACCGTTCGACTGTTAAATAATGAAGAACGTACTTGGCTGCAATTAGGTCTTGTCGCTCGGTAGCTTCTCACGTAGTCGCTTAAATGAGTTGGAGGCTTCTTGTGCGGGATAAGTGTTGGAAAAGCAGCATTTACGTTCTGAAACAAGGAGTTTACCCAGTTCAAAAATGCGCTCTGTGATCTAACCCCCCCGGGGGGGGGGGGGGTGCTCCCTTATATGGCCTATACGGGGACCTGCCGCTGGGCAGTGTATGGTTTTTGGCCTCTCTTTCCTGAACAGTGTATAAAATGTTATGCTAGTTAGTCCTAAACAGGATGTGAAATTGTCCTAACCAGGGTACGGTTGTATGGTAGTTGGAGTTTTCGCTGTTAAATGTGGCTTATAGTCCCTATACAGTATTCAGCAATCCTAGATAAGGGACCCTCGCCGGACTCTCAAAAATTTAAAATTGTGTTAAACAAGAGAGTGTGTATTTTTTCGTTTGTCCTAAACAGGGAACGAGATGTTGTATTAAACACGGTTGGTATTTTAGGACATTTTTTCGTCCTAAACAGGGTCAGGGCCGTCATACCGCTTGATGACATTCCAGTCCCGTACCAAGAAATATATGATATGAAATATTTGAAAGTATTTCGAACCAAAATAAATAAACGAATAAATAAATAAATTAATTAATTAATTAATTAATTAATATTTTACTTTCTGCATATTGTGCTTGCCTTATTGTTTTGGTAAGTTTGCCTCAACTACCCCCCGCTGCGTAAAAGTTTTTTTTCAGTCACGCAACTTCAAAACATATATATGTAATCAGGTTAACTATCGACAGTTTACTGGCTAGCGCCTGCTTTTTAGGTTGATCTGTTTTAAATCGGCTTCATCTGTTTTAAACTGGGCCTTTCTGTAATGGAACGTGCTTCGAAAAGGCAGAATAGAAACGTCGAATCAGATTTCCGACACAAGTTACTCGCTCGATCAGCTTTTGAACCGATCAGCAGTTGATGAAGCATGTCATAAACTGGGAGGACTTGTATCTTTTGTCCAAGGTAAATCATTTAATAGTCTAAATCTTCTCATTTAACCGTCAGTTTAATGTTGTCAATGAGGAGTTGTCCAAGGGTTCACTTCGTCGGACCGAGAAACTGTGCGTTACATCGTAACTAATTAATTATTCAAAAAACGCACAAAATTTGTCTAATTTTGAGGTTCTCGAGGGAGACTTAAATCAAAATACCCATTACAGTTTTAACATATGATTTAGTTCAATGTTTAAGCAACTTCCAGCGCGAATCCTAGAACAATTCATCATTGGGCACATGGAAAAAAATCTGATCGCGATATAACGGAAAAATTGTAATTTTTATCACCTTGCAAAATTCGCGTCCTAAAATTCGTTTGTTTCCATTTTAAGTTGTCGACAAGAAGACAATCCCATGTCAGATGAAATGTGAAACACTTCCCAAATCAATATCTTAGGGCAAATATTTCCTAGCTTTGTTTGCTTTTGGACGAGAGTAACATTTTGGTAACTACTAAATTCGCCCTTAATTTTGGCTGTTTTGAGACCAAGGACGTGAGAAATATCTTTTTCCAATTTTCCCACAATGGAAGCGTTCTCTTTGAAAACAAACTACATCACGATTGTTAACTTAGTATTGCCTACCAACACTCCAAATATGAGCGAAAAGTAATTTTCAACTGTGGCCAACGTTTGCTCGAAATTTTCTGACATTCGCTCTTAATAACTAAAATAAACCACCCACCATTCAAAAAAGAAGAAAATATTAAAACGAAGCATCTCGTATTATTTTTTAAAATTCTTTTCAATTAGATAACCACAAACCATGTATCATATCAAAAGTTTCTCAATTAGAGAAGTACATATCTTCATTATATCCAAGTTGCAATGTCTGTACTTAACATAAACATTGAAGAACTTTTGAAAGAACTTGATCCAGCAACGTTACAAGATTTAGAGCAATCACTTGCAAAGGACGCTCCTGCTGTTAGAAAAATTATTCATAACATATTGGATGAACCTATTTCTGAGAAAGTGGAGAAGAGTTTAGATAAACCTTTAATTCCTAAAACTTTTCAACCGACCGCTCCTCCTCGTAAAAGAAGGGGGAGAAAAACACAAGAAATTTTCAGGAAGTTTGATCCAATTTCTCGAGAAAATATCCGAAATGTTACAAACTATCAGAATGAGATTCTTGATTTATATGATAATACCGAATATGAGGGAGAAGAAGTAAGAGGGCGCCGTTTCATCCGCTGGCGTTTCATTCGAGACCTTGAAAGAAATTTAACATCCGATTTTATGACAAAAATACGAGAGAAAGTTCATACATCTTTCTACGTTAGACACATCTTTTCATATCAACTACGCAATATTGAAGATGGTTCGTAAATGGTGATGTACACTAACAAAGGCTCGCCTTGGTTTGAATATTTTTCTGATGCGGAGAAATGGTTGAGTGGACGGGAGAAGGAACGACTGGACCCTGACAACATAAATAGAGCCGTCACGAAATGGGTTTTTGAAAACCACTTCAATGTTGATATAAAAATCATATTTGATCGTCAACCACTTTTAGGTACAGGACCATTACCAGATTGGCTGTGTAACCTTGCACATAACCGTTCGATGCTGGCTTTAGACACTTTCAAAGACAACTTATGTTTATGGCGATGTATTGCGGTACACCGAGGTTCAAGACCAGATCGAAGTACAACGGCAGCACGGGAGCTTGCAAAGAGTTTTTTCAATCTCATAGCTATCCCACAAGATTGCCAAAAAACATCTTTAGATGAACTTGATGAGGTTGAAAAACATCTTAATGAAAAACAAATTTCCACAAATTGGTTGGGAATCGGTGTATATGAGCCTGGACGTATGGAGGATGGTGAAGTGGTATGGCATCTTAGAAGGAAACCACCAGCCAAATTAACAAATATTTTGATAATTGGAATTTACGAAGGGCATGCTTTCGTTATAAAAGATATCACGAAGCTTGCAAAAACTGGTGCATGTGTTCATTGCCGTTCAAGATTTACTAAAGCTTGCAACCTTCAACGGCATTTATCTTCTCCAGAATCTCTTCGCAGGCTTGAACAAGAAGCAGCACTTCGTAAAATTCACATTCACCACGCTGCTTGCGGGCATGGAGGTGAAAGATGGGTTGAGCGTGCTCCTGTAGACGGTTATAACCATGAAACGAAGACTGTTTTTCAATATCATGGATGTCACTGGCATGGATGCCGAAAATGTTACCCTCATGACCGAAATAGAATTATTACTCATCATGACCAAACACGAGAAGATAGATTTAAAGCAACTGTTGAAGATCGTTGAACGTACACAAAATCTGCGAGCTGCTGGCTACCATGTAATCGAGGCATGGTCTTGTGAAGTAGGAGAAATAAATATTGAGTTACCAAAGACTCAAATACAAAGTTATCCACACGCTATATTGTATGACTTCGAAGCATACGGAGATAAAAATCAGAGGAAAGAACCAACAGGAATGCTAACTATCGAAAATACACACGTACCAATCTCTGTTAGCATTGGGGACACTTTAGACAGAGAACCTACCCATATCTGTGAAAGAGACCCTGTGGAGCTGGTTCGCAAGTTTATGGAAGAACTAGAGAGGCGTGGTAAAAACATTAGGACCAAAGTTAGATCAGCGTTTATACCTGACGATATAAATATGCTTACAAAAACAAAGCGCATTAAAATAGAAGAATGGTGTAATCAAGTACCAGTTCTTGGTTTTAACTCTGGTAGATATGATTTGAATCTTATCAGAGAGCATTTTGTGGAAAGCTTATCTCATACAACCGGTAAAGTAAGAGTAGAAAAAAATGCATGGAAACAAAATTATGTTCATTCTAACTAACAACTTTCGCTTTCTCGACATCATTAACTACTTAGGTCCGGGTACTAGTTATGAGAAATGGGTGAAAGCTTACGAATGTGAAACTGTAAAATCGTGGTTTCCGTACGAATGGTTTGACTCACCTGAAAAACTTGATTTTCAAGGACTTCCGAAATATGAGGATTGGTATTCGAAGCTGAAGGGCGGTTATGTTCTCACGCGGGAGGAATGGGAGGGGTGCCAGCATTTGTTCAAAGAAAAGTGTATGTGTACTTTCGCAGACTGGCTGCGTTACTACAATAATCTCGATGTGGCTCCTGGCCTCGAGGCTCTGGAAAAGATGCGTGCTTTCTATACTGATAAGGGAATCGATATTTTGAAAGACGCTGTCAGCATCCAAGGTGTGAGTTTACATTACTTGCTCCGCGGATGTGTTGAGCGGGGCGCGGAGCTTTACAGCCCGTGCAAAGAAGCGTATGAGATGCTGAAAGAAGCTGTTGTCGGTGGCCCGAGTCTTGTTTTCACAAGATACCATGAAGTTGGAGTCACGAAGATAAGGTCTCATCGAATAGCGGAACCCCGTCTTTGCAAAAATATCGTGGGTTACGACGCCAATGCTTTGTACTTATCAACCATGCTTAGAGACATGCCTTGTGGAAAGGGAAGGGTCGTGCACTATAACTACCAAACCGCCGCTCCCATACTAACACAAAGAATAAACGAAGGAAAATGGTTCGGATTCGCGGAAGTAGACATAGAGATCCCAAAGACCCTGTGGCCAAAATTTGAGGAGATGTGTCCGTTCTTCTACAACAAAGAGGTGCCAATTGAAGCTGTGCCGCAGCATATGCTTGATTACCTGAAGCGCACGAAGCGGAACCGCGTAGACGGAAAGAAGTTAGTGGGAGCATTGTCTGCAAAGAAGATATTATTATACGCTCCTTTACTTAGATGGTATATTGAGCATGGAGCAGTGATCACAAATGTTTATCGTACGATTGACTACCAACCAACAAAAGTATTCACTTGGTTCGTGGACCAAGTTACTGAAACTCGTAGAACTGGAGATAAAGAAAAAAGCAAGGCGCTGCTGGCCGAGGGGTTCAAGCTGTTAGGAAATAGCGGATACGGGAAACTCATCGAAGCCTTGGAGCGGCAAACAAACATCATTTACACCAAAGACGAGAAGTTAGTCGACAGAGCCTTGAGAAGCGCATATTTCAGTGATCTTGATGAGATCGGGCAGGCTTATGAGTTGGAAAGCCGAAAACCTCGGATCACAATCAGAAGACCATTTCAGGTAGGAATAGCTGTATATCAACTGGCAAAACTTCGAATGCTTGAATTCTATTATGACTTTCTTGACAGATATTTTGACAGAAGAGATTTCGAATTGATTCAGATGGACACAGACAGCAATTACATGGCAATCAGCGCAGAAAAGTTGGAAGACATCGTCAAACCAGAGCTGCAAACAGAATTTTGAGGCAAAAAAACAAGAGTGGTTAGCTTGGGACAAGTGGAGCAGTCGGACCCCTGGGCTCTTTAAACTCGAGTGTGAAGGCAGCAGAATGATTGCTCTCTGCTCAAAATGTTATTTCGTCGACGAATCTGAGGGCGAAAAAAAGAAGTTTAGCACAAAAGGGATGTCGAAGAAGCAAAACGAGATAACCTGGCAGCGTTTCAAGAAAGCTTTGGAAGGCAGCAAGGAAATAGCAACCAATAGTTTCAGGATGCGGGACGGACAGATGGTCACTTACGAGCAGCAGAAGCTGGTGTTGAGCGCTTACTACGACAAACGCTGGGTATTGGAAGACTGTATTCACACAGAACCGATCGAGTTTTATTGTTAGATTGCCGGTGGTAGTTGTGTATCTGGAGGGACAACCAAAAGTTCTTCGCGGACAAACCAGCGTTTTGGTCTGTCAAACAAATAATAGATAACCGGTGCGTCCGGTTTTATCATAATCTTTTCAATCTCGTAAATTTTCAAAGACCAGATTGGGTCGGTAGCTCTTCGCCGACCACCTTCAAGTTCACCGGGTTGATAGAGATAGCGAACACTTAAACCGGATGGGAGCTTCTTTTCGTTTACACCAACAGGTCTCAAATAAGGGGTCGAGTATTTGGATGTAACAGTTTTCTCTTTGATTGTCTCAACGGGTTTCTGACCGGTCAGTCGAGTGACTTCTTTATTCAAAGCTGAAATAACAGCGGGCAGTCGGGCCACCCATTCAGTCGATCTTTTGTCTTCTGGGAGGCGCATTTCAACCCCATATTGGTGTCCAAACAGTCGTTCAGCCAGGGTGCGGTTGAATCTTTCAACGATAGGTTGATCACGGTGAATATCCACACGGCCGCATCTAACCTCGACATTACGTTTCGAAAGCAGTTGATTCACAGCGCCTATAAACTCACGACCAGGATCAACCTGAAGCAGTTTCGGCCACTTTAAAGGACCACGACTATAAATCCGTTCCAGAGCAGCTGCAACTTCTTTAGCCTCTTTTGTGGTCAACGGTTCGGCCTCTTTGTATCGAGAGGCCACATCTACCACTGTGAGAGCATATTTAAAAGTTTTACGGGAGCGTGGTGGGCGATCGTGTGGGAGATACAGAAGATCGGCTTGGTGAAGTTTGTTTGGAACAGGAACATTAAATTTCGTCTTGGAATGTACCGTGGGGCTGGTAAATAAACCTGCCAAAGAGCTTGCTTCATCAACCAGTTTTGAGCCACATCTTCCGAGACTTTCGCTGCCTGGGCTAATTTCTTAATTGCTGCAAACCCTTTCCAATACCCTTGCGGGCTGTAATAAATTTTTGTCAACCTATTGAAAATGCGCGCGCTCATTGTATACCAGACACAATAAAAAAAATATACGACCCATTTGGTTGTTTGCAAGGTGTGAAAATTTCGTTGAAAATAATTCAAGAAACATTGCAAAAAAGAAATGAATTACACTTATACTTGTTATCAAATAGGATTAATCATTGTCCTTCATGCAAGGAGCAACTAGTTTATGTGGTGAATGAGTTCTGTCGTGAATGTCCAAAATGTGGTAGTGTTTGAATGTGATGATGATGAACAGTTCCAAGAAGATAATCGGGGAAGAAGTTCCACTGCGACTCCTACGACTAATTTTCATTTAAAAAATGTTTTGCGGAAATGGAACATTGACAAAATATTTTCTTCCAGCGAGGTAGATTTTCTTGGTAACGTTATTGCTCAATTTCAGGAGATGTCCGGCAAGTCAGTGAACTACCCCTGTTTTCTGCACAATTATTTTGAAAAGGTACCTTCTGAATGTTGGCCCAACAAAAAAGAAATTATGGAATCGATTTCTCATCACCTTCCTAAAACCTTTGCAAGCAGGCTGCGCGCAGGAGTTTGAAAAATGGTGGTCAAACAATTAAGGTTCTTCATACACATTTTCATATTTGCCAGTTTTTGGATTTTTCACCAAACGCATGACAGTACCTTTTTTTGGATGTCAGTCCAAAATTTCTTGCTTGTGACACCAGTGGGTCCCGTGAAAGCATTTTTCGCAATATCACCTTTCCAATACCGATCGAATACAGGTTTTGTGGAAGGAATCATTTTTTTTTGTCAAAGTTTCAGCAAATTTTATTGCATCCAACGGTTTATCCAAAACACCAGTCCCTTTTTGTTGTTTCAAACCCAACCCTTACTTTTGTTTAGCATTGATTGTATTTCTTGCAGCCGCATGACCCCACTGCCTTTGTTTGTAAGGAACTGCGTCAAGAGCCTTCACCATTTTTTTATCCGCTTTGTGTTTGCATTTTTTGAGATTTTCACCGTATTTTCTTTCACGGTTGGAACAAACATCATAATCAACATCATGTTGCATAGCAATCGCATCTGTTGCACCTGTTGGTGGTTGATATATTTCCAGAATTTCACCCGTTTCTGGATCGTAGTTCACCTGCTTTTCAAGAGGGTTGTATGGCCCTGTGTAATTATGCCCCGGTCATGTCCAACCCTTTTTTGGTTTCGGAAATTTTCCAATTGCTGCATGTATATCAAACCCAGCTCCATCCAAATCAGGTCTATCAGTTTTGTAACGGTTTGGTCGAACTTTAGTTGAAAGTTGATCTAACATTTCACTTCCAACTTTTTGAATGACTGGGCGGGCTTTGTCAAGAGTGTAATTTATTGCTTTCTTTTGCAGTTTTGGGTCTCTCATTGCTTCAGAAGCGTAATATCGTCCAGCTTCAACACTTTTTTCGCAAGATATGGGATTCCTTTTGTAATAGCAAGATCACCAACTGCCATAGCAACGTCGCCGAATATTCCACTGCCCTCCGCATGGGAGGGCTCACCTAGTTTCCCGGCATAAAACGTGTTTTTGTTATTCCGCAACTAGCGCATTTTACCTTTAAGAGTTTTCGATCATTCTTTGTGATTACAACTTTTTCACTTCCCTGCACATAGGGCGTGTGCCGCTTTTCTTTCACACAGTACACTTCCATTGCATATATATTTTATGAAAAATAATTTTTCACTATTTCCTCGTTTTGAAGTAAATCGTTGGAGAACATTTTCAAAATATCGGCAAAACTTGTTCCTTTTTTTCTTTCATTCAAAAAGAGAAGGCAGTAGTAACCACATCTCACACTTTGCTCCCATTGAATTTGGTTATCATTTCTGAAAAAATGTGTCATCCCGTGCATTGACATTTCTTTTTCCCATTCCAAAGGTGGTGGAAAACCAAATGAATCGAAATACTCGTAAGTCTTTGGCAGGCCAACAACATACCCAGTGAGTTCCCAAACTCCGAAATCATCCAAGTTGATAATACATGGAAAATGAAACAAGGGTTTTGTTTCATTTCTGCTAAAAATACCTTTTATTGGAATTCGTAAAAAGTTGCACCATTTTCTCAAGTCAATGTTGGATAGAGGTTTATCTTCAAATTTCAGTTTTTTTTTTCAAATAATAATCATCCCAAGTTCCGAAAAAAGGTGGAGGTTGAATTTACATTCCTTTACCTTTAGGAGGTCAGCAGGTGGTAGAGGAGGTGTTCGTCGTTTTCGTGAGCGTGGTGGTGGTTGTGTTTGCAGACCTTTTCCGATTATTTTTCGAACTAAATCAAGGGCTAAAGGTACTCCGAGAGAGGCCAACATTCCAAGGAAGCCACCATATTGTGCTGAACCTCCCTGTACAAAACCTTGACCAACAAGATATTGTTCTGCCTCCTTTTTCTGAGTAGGAGTCATTTTCTGGACAAGTTTATAAAGCTCAATTTCCTTCGGTCCAAAACCCCTTCCAAATATCTTTTTCAGCACCTTTTCAGCGCCGAAACTCAAACCTGCACTTGCTAATGCTCCAAGAGCCGGTTTTATCAAAGGTTTTGCCAAACCTAACATAGCAGAAAACAAACTTCCACCACGCTGCGCAGTATTTTGAATCTGGGTCTGGCTTAATTTTATTTCCATTCCTTTACCTGCCGCTGAGGTTTTCTTCAGTCGCGAGATTTGAGTAGCAGTGAGAAGTAGTTCGTCACCGCGTCCAATTTGGCCTGGTTTAACTCTCAAAGTAACAGCTGTCTTCGAAACATAAGCTTTTTGAAGTTTCTTTTTCTGACCATCAGTCAGTGCAATTTTATATGGAAGATAAGTTGTGCTCATCGTGCGTGTATATTATATTCAGAATTTTTTTCATTTTTCTAGACGGCAACAAGCTCATTACCAATTTGCTTCAGCACGAATTCTTTTTCATTCAAAACCAAGGCGAAGATCATATAATCTTGAGCGTTAGCGGCTTCATTTAGTCTGTAATGGAATTCGAGCTTTTTCGAGTCGCCTGTCACACTTTCTTTGGTGTTTCGTAGGTCAAAGTAAATAATTGGGTAATACTTCTCAAAATTGGCAAGCTGCAGCTGAACGCCGGTGTTGTAGTCGTTCTTTCTGTATCTGGAATTGATCAAATCATTTAAAATTCTTATTTTGAAATCATGGTCGTAATCAAGCTCAGGGTAAAATGTTGTGCCGTACTGAAGGCGGCAAGTGTCCAATCTTGCTGTGTTATCACCATCGATATCAAATGTGTCAAAGAGATAAGGGTTTTGCGCGTAAGCATTTTGTTTCTGAGTTTGTTGAAAAAATACAAAGACATGTTTGGGGTCTTTTACCCCAGGTGTAATCAACCACGTACCATTCGCATCCCTTCGGGAACTGCTGCTATGCAAATTTTCATTCAGGTATTTCCATTGGGTTGGTTTCAAGAAATTTTCATTGGCCAGGGTCTGTCCTTTACCAGTTAAATGTAATTGTGGGACCCACAACTCAAATTTACGGACAACAATTCTTCGAGCTGTTCCATCGTTTTGGAAAATCATTTCTTGGTCGTTTTGCAGTTCAATTTCAAACTCAAGTTGTAACGGTGGCAGCAGCCTGTCGGAAAGACCTTCGAAGAAGGAGTATCTGTTCAAAGGGATAATCGTCTTAACTATCTCACCTTCCTGTGATAGAAGCGCCCTTGCCCGCATTCCAACGTTCGTCGCATTGCCATCAGTCACTGTGGTGGCGTCAGAGTCAAGATACCAAAACTGGTTTTTTGCCACGCTTCTCGAGAAATCGTCTGAAAAATCAAGCAGATTTTTGATGAAAATACCTTTGTGGATATTATCCGCCTCGTACAATTTTTTTCCCGCTGAACTTAGTTTCAAACTTTTGATCAATGAGAAAGAACCGTTGATCGGAGCTGATTCAGTGTCAGCACCAATGTTGGCTTCGTTTGCTTTAGCTTCAAACTTAAAATCGACGGGGAAATAAGCGTTGTACCAGTCATAAAAATTGTCCCGGTCTCTTACGGTGAATTTGTAGCCCGTATTTGTTTGAAATTGGTTATTCCCAGGGAGTGTGATCGGGGTGTCTAAATTAATTTGAATGTATGAAGTATTCTCGAGGTATGGTCGACTTCTGAACATATTAACGATAGTTTATATTAAGAGAAAAAAATTTTCTTTGACTAAATTTCGTTTGCCAAAATTCGATTTAATTTCACTAGGGCGTCTGATTTTTTTGGCATCTGTTTTTGCAAAATATTTGCAAGTTTCTTTTTTGCATCCAGAGACACCGGTTTTTGCTTTTTTCGCTCTTGCAGTATTTTTCGTATTTGTTTCGAACCTTTTTTTTCAACAGCAAGTTCACCAACTTTCTGACCCGCTTTTTCAGCGATTGTTTTTGTGGCTTTTTCGGCAGTTTTCTTTGCCACGTTCTTTACAGTGCCTTTGAATACTTTACCGATGGTCATGAGGGTGTCACGGATCACACCCGACCCTTTGTGTTTATATCGATAACTTCCGGTGTTTTCGTCAAAGAATCTTGCCCACTCGCTCGGATGATTCATGATTGTATATTTATAACAACAAAAACCTTACTCTTTTTCAATCATTAAGCTAATTGCAATGTCTGTCCCATTGAGATCCAGGATATTGTTTCTTCCATCTGTCACCCAAACCCTTATTTCATTAATTGAACTTTTATTCACAGGTTGCCACTCAAGTCGACGCGGCTCTTTTTGAAATGGATAGCTAACCTGAAGATCTGATGTTGAGAAACTGTACAATACATCGCTTAGAACATTGTTTGTTTGGCGTGTGATAAGATCGCAGTGCAAATATACCCAATCAACACCTCTTGTGATATTTGGAACTTTTCTTCCGACAACATCTCCTCTCAAGATAATTTTACCATAACCAAGCAATTCACCAAAATTTCCTTGAGACAAGTCAAGCATATAATCGTTATGTATCAAACTCACAACCCTATAAATCGACATATCGAAATATATATTGAAAATGTAATCACTGTCTTTGACTGTCGGGTCTACTTTACCGGTGTGTTGCTGAATAAAAGTGTTGATTCTTTTGTAATCATACATTCCATTCGGAAAAGTTAAGCTCTTCCACGCTTGTTCTGTTTTTTTTTTCTTCCAGCGAATTTTGTTGTTATTGTAACGAGAATCTATATTATTCCATGAGTAACTCATTGTGATAAGTCTGTTTAGCGCAGCTTTATAGTTTTCTGAACCCAACTGGATTGGAGGATAAAACTTCACTGTAAAATCGTGTGAAACATTCCGTTCTCCACCTCTTTCTAGTTTTGCAAGGCTCGAGTCAAGCAGTATATCAAAGCTCATTATTGTTTTATATAATTAGTAATAATTTTTTTCTTTTGCTTTTTATCGATTATGCCGAGTTCAACTAGTGAATCAAGCAGAGAAAATACTTGTTTTTTAAGTTTAATTGAGCTGTTTCCTGCTTTTATCGATCCTAAGCTCAAATGAAGTTGGTTGATCAACTTTTCAGTTTCATCAGAGAAGCCACTTCCTTCGGTTTCCCAATCCTGTTCAGAAGAGTCATCTTCATTGTCAGAAAGTTGAAAAGCAGGTCTTCGGCTCATGACAGCTTTTTCCAAAGGGGTTGGAGTAGTTTCTCTTTTTTTGTGTGGGGGAGTGGACTTCAGTCTATACTTCTCCGCCTGTAACTGTCTCTCAAGAGCTGTTTTTGTTACCCCTCTTTTCGCATAAATTCCATCTCTTACTTTTTTGAGTTCCTCCATTGAATAACCATATAATGGAGAATTTTTACTTTTTACTTTGTAATTGGGATCATTTCCAAATTTCGTGATCAGTTGATTGACTGTTTGCAATAGGATTGATTCATGGGAATATTCTGTTTTAACCGGTTCCGGCATTTCCCACTCTTTACGTGGATTTTTCTTCCATCAGCGGTGGAGGTGGTTGTGGAAATGCTTCATCAACAACTTCTTGATATGAGGGTGGTGGTAGTGATGATGGTTCTGGTGATGGTGATGGTGATGTGGCTGGTGTTGGTGCGTTCGGTCTGAATCATCACCAAAAGGGTTGGTTCTGTCAAATTCATCCATTGTGTAATTAGGACCTTCCTGCTCCTCTTCTTCTTCTGCTGCTTCTTCTTCTTCTTCTTCTTCTTCTACAGTGGCGCTGCTCTTTTCATCAAGTCTTTTTGTGATTGGTTTAAAAAGCTCTTCTCCTGAAAGCTGACTAAACTCTTTGTTAATTTCCTCCATTCTAAATTTTTGATGAATTTCTTTTGCTTGTTTATCGAGCCTCGATTTTTCTTCAGCCAACTGATGCCAATTTTTTATTGACATTTTTTCCAGCGTTGATATATAAAAACAAAAAAAATTAAGTTTGTAAATTTTGACCAAGGTTCTTCCAAGAGTAACTACAAGCAAGGCCACCCTTGCATGCCAACAGATGATTTCCGCATGCTAATTTGTGGATCCAGTAATTCTGGCAAAACAAACATATTAATGAATATGATTTATTTTTTGTTGGAGTTTGATAAAATCTACCTATTTTCAAAAAAACCTGCACCAGAACAAATAAGAGACTCTTTTGCAGGACTTTGCTGAACAAATCAACCCCAAGGTTGGTTATGAGGTCATCGAGGCTTATGGTGATGAAATTATTCCACTCGAAGAGCTTCCGGTGGACAACCAAAAAATTGTTGTTTTCGATGATCTTGTTTGTGAAAGCAACCAAAATAGCATCATTAATTATTTTATCAACGGGCGGCACAGAAACTGCTGCGTTATTTACCTCACTCAAACCTTCTACAAGGTGCCGAATAACATCCGTGATAACTGCAGCCATTTTTGTGTTTTCAAATTTCTTCCAAGAGAAAACAAACGGATTGCAGACGAGATAGGTGTGGATCATGACGCTTTAGATCGCGCCACCGATAAAAAATATTCTTTCTTTTACTATGACAAGCCCCTAAAATTAATGAAAAAAAATTTCCATGAAGATATATAATGGGTTATATTAACAGTCAAATAGGTGGAACTAACCAAACGATAAGTGAAAGTGAAAAAGTGGGTCCTCCTGGCCCAGGGGGTCCTCCTGGCCCTGAGGGTCCTCCTGGACCGAAGGGTGACAAAGGCCCAGCGGGACCACAAGGTCCTTATGGACCGAGGGGTGAAAAAGGTGCCACGGGTCCACAAGGTCAGAAGGGGGCACAAGGACCACAGGGTTTAAAAGGCGACAAAGGTGATAAAGGCGATAAAGGTGATAAAGGTGATAAAGGAGATCCTGGGTCTCAAGGTATTGCAAACGTTTCTGATGATATTGACGTGCAAAATGAGTACGATATTTTGCATTTAAAAAGCAACCCTTATCCTGTCCACGGTGATCTGACAAAGGTAATAAACTATCAAGACACGAGAAATATCTTTCTTCAAAAAAGGAAGGCGGGAAAATGGAAGCAAGCATTGATATGAACAATAATACAATCTACAACGTAAAAGACCCAGTACAGGCGGATCAAGCAACAAACAAAAAATATGTCGATAATCAGCTTGTGACAAAATTGGGTAAAGGAGCTGATATTGATATGAAAAATAAATCGATTATCAATCTTAATCTTCCATCAAACCAAAGAGACGCCGCATGTGTCGAGTTTGTTAACTACAGAATTGATGACATGACAAAAAAAATTTTCTCAAATTTGATGGCACTAACAATATGACTGGAAACTTGAATTTAAACAACAATAAAATTATTAACTTACAAACCGATTACAAAGATTCGAAATCCGCAGTTAATGTTGATTTTATGCAAAATGAAATAACATCTATGAGAGATCTTGTCAGTCAAAAAATTCGTGAATCTCATATCACTAGCTCGGCACAAAAAAGGGACGCCTTCAGATACTTGATGGAAGACACTGATAAATCTTCGAGTGAAAACAACATCGAGGTTTTGGGTATCAACGATTTTCCCGAATCTCCACATCAAATAAATAAAAAAGCTTACTCTCTCAAACTCCTGTTTAAAAAAGGCTCACCCAACCAGTACCAGTCACGCCTCGGTTTTAACCTATATAAACTTCCGGTCGGTTACTATACTATGGTTGTTGAATGGTTTCCACCAGAAATGAATGAGATAAGTGTTACACCACAAGGCACTACGATTTCAATTTCTAATCATACAACCAAAACATTCGAGAAGTACACCAAAACAGTTATCCACTTTCATAGATGAGGTAGTTCACCCCCGCAATACCTATATCTCGGTCTGCACGGTACAGTTAGTAATCCATCATTAATAACAATTGGTCATTTAATTGTTTATGGTGTTAAAGAAACAATTTCAAACGTTGATCCAAGTGTCTATGACACCGCTTTTGTTATTGAAAATGGACAAATGGTAATGCAAACAGATTTGTCTTTAAACGGACATAATTTGAGTGGTTCCGTTCATAGCATAAATGGTTTTGTAAATACAAAAAATGGTAACAAATTTTTATTAAATGGTTGTGATGAAATAATAATGAATCAGGATGATAAGATATTAAACATAAAAGTAATGTATATAAACAACAAAAGACAATATACACCTATTTCCTTTCAAATGAAGTTTTCACTTTCCGCAATTCCTCCTTTTAAAGCATATTCTTTTAAAAATTATAGTTCAACCGAAACAACTAAAACACAGACAATTAAAATTAATCATATATTTAAGTCTTGTTGTTCAATGTTTATTGAACTGACGTCAGTTGCGAAAGATGAAAAACTCTTAATGTTACTTGAATATCTAATACCATGAATATTTTTTTCATACATCATATAACACAATGCAGGACATTTTCGAATTCAACCATATCGACCAAACACTTTCTAAAGAGAAGGATAAAAAAATGAAAGATTTATATGCTTATTACCATAAGAAACATTATGGCTATGAAAAGTTGTACCGCGATTTTCGAAGAAAAAATTTTGTTTGTAATCTTTCGGCTTAAAACAGATAAATTTACATACCACGCTTCAATGCATTAAAAACATAGCCGGTGGTCGCGGGACTTTCCCTAGGAAATGAGTCATCACATTGTCAAGGTTATGTAAATAGAATCATCTAGAACGACCTATAAAAATCCTAATACAGCAATAAACCCGAGAAACATCCAGTTCAACTCTGTGACGAACATTCTTGATCTTTCGAATCATGACTTCACATCTAAATCTGTTCTTCTTTCATCATTGCCGGGACTTTCCCGAATAAACTTCTACTGTTCTCCGCGACTATAAAAACTGACATCACCCCATTTTATATCATTTGGAAACAAACATGGAATGGGACGACTCTTGCGATTTGAATTTTTTTTTAGGCATTGAAAACCACTGATCAATGTACACAAACTTCAGGCATCTCCGAGGAGCAGAAGGCAATACTTCAAATGTATATCAGCTATCATGATGAAATGAAAACATTTTCTTGAAAACTTCCTTTACAAAATGGAAGCTGAAGGATCGCTGGTAGCAAGTGTGTACTTCAAAAATGAAAAGCCTAAAAAAACCTACATCAAGTCTCGCAAATCCGTAAAGTTTTGGAAGTGCCTGAATACCAATCCTATTGGCAACAAATCGTTTAAACACGAAAAAACTGTGTCTGGTTTCAGTTAACCAAGAAACTGTAACTTTGAAAATTTTCAGGACTAATGTTTAATCTCCTTAGAAACCGCGGTCATTTTATGACCGCCGTTGTCAAGAGGCTGAATCTCCTTGGAAACCGCGGTCATTTTATGACCGCCGTTGTCAAGAGGGTGTAACTCCTTGGAAACCGCGGTCATTTTATGACCGCCGTTGTCAAGAGACTGTAACTTTCTATTTTTCTATAACTTTAGTTTGTTTATCTTTTCAATAAAAATCCTTATTAAAATATGTATATTCATTGTGTCCTGTTTTTTCCTTTGCTTTTTTTGTGTTTATCTAATTTTCTTCTTTTTTGTGCGCTGGGTGGTTTAATTTAGGTCGAGCAGAAAAGTACATGCTATTAAACAAATGTATACCAATTGTATCTTACAATGGATGTCTACACAGATCAACACACGATCTCACAAGAAGATTTCCCATCAAAAAATAATATATTTATTGATGTACCAGATTTCTCTGATGAAGAAGAATGGCCAACAGAAGAAACTTTTGAAATTATTGAAATTTTAAAATGGAGAGATATTTCTGATGGAATATACAGAATAAAAAACGTTACACACCGAAAAGGTAAATTTGGGAATTCAGCTATTTTAACTTTAAAAGCAAAAGATAGTGATGATTTTCGTGTATGGGCCCCATCAAAACGTCTTGTTGAAGATCTTGTATATTATCCTTTTCGATTTGTTAATAAAATGGGTATAAAAATGTCAAATGAAGGTAATGAATATTTTGATTATAAATTAAAACAATAAATTAATGATTATAATAAACTTCTTCAAATACATCAGTGCAAAATTTGACTAAAGTTATATCATATATTGAAACTGGGATGGTTAGGATAAACGTTTATCCACCCCCGAAAATTAAATATCTTAAATATCTTATCACCTGTATGGTCTTTACGAATTTCCCGATACACCTCGCCCTTCCGGGAATTTTTCGTGAGATAATTGTGTCTATCTCGCTTTAGTGGTTTTCATATAAATAGAAGCCTAACTTGTAAAGATCCGTAGTTGTAACATATCCCTGACGAAGTTTGTAGTAACAAACGAAACGCGTAGGATCAATAAATCAACTCAAGTTGTCCTAGTCTTGTGCTGCTCACTGGATATTCATAAAAAATTAAAAAATAAAAAATAAAAAATTACCATAATAAACAAGCGAGCAAAGGAGCTTGTTTATTATGGGGGGGGGGGTTTAAAATACGAAAATAAACGGCTGAGGACCAGGTGGTATTTGTCTGACTCACTATATACTACCGTTTTATACCTTCACAATTTATAGACATGTTTTTCACGCTATTCTATTAGATCGTGTTTATTAGTGTCACGTTGTTTTAGGTGATATTCTGCCCCGCAATTGTAGGTGACACCGTTACTTAAAACTGGACCCAGTGATTTCGTCTGTAGAAATTCTATTATGTAATTGAAATGTTCGCAATTTTGCCTTCTATCCACACACGCACACACAAAACCTTCGCAAAATAAGAGGAGGTAGCGTGGTCGAGTGGTTACAGCATTGGTGAGGGTCTATTATAGGGGGTCGCACATTCCGCAATCCGCATAATAATCGTACTTCTCCTCCCAATGATCACGAGATCTTAAGCGTAGAACATCTTTTTTTCTAATTCCTTTCAATAAACTGCGATCAAATAGTGTCAATAGTTTTGACATCCAGTGGGCAGCTCACCGAACCCAAAGAATGCAAGGTGTTTAGCACAAAACATAACAATTCAAATTTAGAGGGTTGGGTGTGCTCTTTCTGAGATGAATTTCGTGACAACACAAGCGTGTGAACTTTAGGTTACCTTTACCGTGGAATGTTTCCAGCACAGCTTAGTGGTCTTGTATAATATGCGCCAGGGGAGTTATTCGTAACCTCACGGTGGCCGCGGTTTCGAAGCCTAGCATACAAAGCATTCCCCAGAAACGAATCTCCTATCCCGACACGACTACTGCAAAGAGCGCTCACTTCAAAACACATCCTCTTGAGAGAGGATACCGAGAAAACTTTATTCAAACAACCCTCTCAGAAGTTACTTTTGAAGACAGGAATCAAGCCCTCCGGCAAAAACAAAACAAGACAATCTTGCTCTTTGTAACACAATATCACCCGGCAGTGCCTACCTTAAAACCAATACTCATGAACAGCTGGCATTTCATAACACAGCAACCATTCCTTAACAACATTTTCAAGGAACCGCCCCTAATGTCGCACAAAATGGGGCGTTCCCTTAAAGAAATACTCGTGAGAGCCAAACACGCGGCTGAAACACGCGCAGAAGTCGCGCAGGCCTGTAACTCTTTTAGACACTAAAACTACTGGCTTAAATTTTAAGGCCATTATAAAGGTAAACCACGCGCGCGGGAGTCGTGCAGGCCCGTCACCCTTTTTAACAATATCAAACTCAAGATCACCGGCCGCCATCTTTCCATGTGCTTTCTTTGGCTTTGAAGCCGGGGGAGACTACAGAAAAACGCCTGCCTTACTCTACCCCTGAAAGGCACTCATTTGTGTAGGAAGAAGGTTCAAGGAAAATAAGCGACCGCACATATGGCAGGGCCGTAGCCAGGATTTTTCCAGAGGTGCGCAAAATTTTCCAAATCCACCCTAACACCTCAGTACTCTCACATCATTCCCACATTCCTTGGTTGCATTTGCTTTTGTTACCAGTTTGGTCAGGTTATACATGAATGGATGAAATGGCAACTAGGTCGTAAAGCTTTTTGTAGATTTTCTGATTAAGCCGAACGCGTAAGCGTGAGCATACGTGGAGGGTCCAAGAGCATGCTTATCCGGGAAAATTTGAAATTTAGGTCTTCTCAAATGGCTGGAAATGCGTCTAAAATTAGTATTCTGGTAGGCAGTAGTTATTTTATGGATTATAGTTTATGAAAATCAGACAGTTGTTGCTGCTTGAATCGTATAAAAACTCTGTTCCAAAATTGATAGTCCATGCTATTGTGTTCCTTTTTTATTTCCACAGCACGCAGATCAGAATTTCATTGATAATTTTTCTTGGAATATTCGACTCTGTTTGCCACTTAAGAAAGTTATAATTGGTTGCTTTTTAAGGGTTTTGTTATATGGATGTCATTACCCCTGGCTTCTTAGGTCCTTCTCAAAATGTACAATATAGGATGAAAAAACTGCGTCCATATGTTAAAGAAGTCCCCGAGACATTTTTCCCTCGACCCATTACGCCTCGATGTCACAGTTTTGCCGTTTGAGTTTCAAACACGAGTTTAGTTAAAGTGAAAACTGCGATACTCAGGGTATTATCGAAAAATAAAATACACCAAAGGTTCAAGCCTGCAACAAAGTGCTGTTTTGAAAAAATAACAATTGAGATTTTTGCCCTTTTTCCCCTTGCTATAGCCAGCAGCCTCCTTGATCATATATGCTTCTTTGTCTTGTGAGAGTACAATTGTAATAATAGCTCTTATAATTCTCCCTTTCAAACACATGGTTAATGAGTCCCTGCGGTTTGTACTGTAAGGAATACACACCAAAAACATAGAGGCGGATTTTGATGATGCTCGCAGCTATGATTAAAATCCCTTGGTTGCACTACAGGGGGGGGGATATTGGACTTTACCCCCCATGCTGGGTGGACACAGGAAAACAATGAGAAACATTGATTATTGTGGCAAACCTTGGGTGGCAGGAAAGGCAGAGCCTATCTCCCCTAGAGTAGCGGCGTCTCTAGGGGAACCCATGTTAGGGTGTAACATAGGATGGACCAGAAGAGGGGTGCCCTTCTGGGAGGACAATAGGTCAGATGGTACGATGGTACCATCCTGGAAGAGATCCGGACCTATTTCCCAGGGTGGCTATAGCACTAACTGTGGGAAAAGTGCAGCCTAGGGTGCACTTCCCTGCCACCAAAAACTTTATTAACTAACCAACAAGGTTAACTGACAACAGTAATAAATGAGACAGCTCCAAGTAGATAACATAATCTTAAATAAGGGCTCCTTGCTTACTTGTGAATGGCAGTTCCAAATTTACAATTGAGAAGATGAGGAATGACAAAGCTACCAATACAGGGAGGGAGGGAGGGAAAGCAAAGAACAACCTAGCTTGAAGAGTAGCTTACAACTGAGACAGGGTCACAAGACAAGGGGATTTTACTAACTGGTGATTGCATGCCGAGATCACATGGAAGCGTGAGGGGAAAAATACTGGGAGCTTTGTCATACAGGTTTAGAGGGTAACAAAATAACTACTTCCGGTTAGACATTGCCCCCAGACTATTGCCCAATAACTGAAACCTTGAGATAACAGAGCCAGTGACAAATGAGTTATGGGTTTGACATAAACCACAACATTAACAACAGTTTAAATGCTTAAACTTAGAACAATATTAAGCAGCGTTGATGTAGAAGAGAGGCAATCTCCAGTCCATCGTGACTTTTCAGTGAGAAAATTTATCTTTCGTTTCGTGCACAACAAAACCAATCATGAAAAGAAATAGTGATCCTAAGAACATATGAATAATAGATGTTGAAAATCTAATTTGGGAGTGCCTAAATTCGAATAAAGTTCAGCTGCTAAAAAGTTTCGTGCCTGAACCGAGCCTTGGCTATCCTCAGGCCCGTAATTTTCCACCTTTTCATACACTAGCATCAACGTTGAGTCCACCAATCACGTGGCTTCTCTGGAATGTGCGAAAAACGGTGTCTTTTGTTTTAAATTAATATTTCAAAGAAATAAGGGAAGTTACATGACATGCGGCGATTGTACTTTTGTTCAACCATTGCTTAATTTCCCGTCTGTTTTATATTTCTGTTGTTTTGTTTCGTTTCGTTCTTTTTTTAACCTTTGACATTTTTTCAGGTAAGCACGTGCGTACGTGCGTACAGGTAGCTACCCCCCTGTATGGTTTGAAGAACCGCCACCAAACACGAAAAGACCGAAAACCGCGTTGCTAAGTTACAATTTTCCGCAACCGCGCGATAATTTCTTAAACGTAAACCGCCACATTATTACGAGTGTAACCTCAAACCGGCACTCAAAATTGGCTTCAACTGCCAAACCGCCAGAGTATAATAGACCCTCATTGGACTCGCAACCCGGAGGTCCCGAGTTCGAGTGCGGGCCACGCTTGTATATAGCCAACTGTGCCTCCCGCCAGTTGGGGTTTTTATTCACGTTATGTTCAATTTGATCAGTTATTTGTTTATGATTATTTCAGTGGAGTGCCTGTGAACCAGCTGGATTAGCTAAGCGCACTTCCACTTTAAACAATTGCATTTACCATAATTATAACGTACAAACAAGAAACAACAACCCGAGCAATTGAAACAGTACATTTTTGTCGTTCAAGTAAAATAACAAGGGCACCTCTAAATAGCAAAATTAAAGACTTGCCATTCTAACTGAAGACTGTACCATTCTATTCACCCTTTGGTGGAATTGTAACGCGAGTTACGTTAGTTTCTGTTTTAGCTAATTTTTGATTGATGGATTTCGTTAGCAATTTGTTGATTTCATCCGTTAAGTTGACCAGTTACTCAACTAGTGATCTAAGCCTGACGCCCACCATGTGAGCAACATCGGAGTAAGTCGGAGAAATATTCAAGCTGGAGTTTAGTCGATATCAATCTGTTCATGATCCAAAACTACAATAACAATAATCAAGCGAATTATTAAAATAGAATAATCACAGAATAATCACTTACGCTGTGCTACTCCAAGAGATGAACGCTGCTTATCGCAAAAAAGGGAAAAACTAAGAACTGGTCGGTATCGACTAAACTCCAGCTTGCTCGAATGTTGTGTACTTAAGGCATCTGTCGGCCGACATGTCGGTCGACACTCGGCCTACATATCGATCGACACTCGACCGATATGTCGATCGACACTCGGCCGATATATCGATCAACACTCGACCTATATGTCGGTCGACACTCGGCCGATATGTCGGTCGACACTTAGCTGATATGTTGGTCGATATCGGTCGCCTCTCGACCGACATGCATGTCGGCCGATACTCGATCGCTAAGACATCGACGCTCGGCCGATACTCGGCCGATACCCAACCGATACTCGGCCGATACTCTACCGACACTCGGCCGATACTCTACCGACACTTGATCGGCTCTCAGCGCTCTTTTGTCTCTACTTAACTTGCTCTCTTTTGCGTTGCCCACTACACTTAGTATCAGCACTTTCGGTGACTTTTCCCTCAGCATATGTTTTTTCTTCGTCATCGCTTTTACTGCAAATGCTATGGTTTTTTAAAAATGTACCATAAATAGAAGAGTAAGCGTTTAGTAGTCTAGGCTTTAACTGTCAAATGTCATTGTGTTGTGAATATTAGCGTGTACCATTTTTAGTAAATAAAATACCAAAAAACATTTGTTTATACACGGTATGTGTTGAAAGCCATAGGCTTGTGGGGCCGTCTTTTGTTACCTATTGTTTTTCATCATAGAATTCCACTGAGTTAACAATTACTCTTAAAAGAGGGTCTGAATGGGGTTTAGTGTTTAGTGTGATTTGCCCACAATTTTTAGTGTTTGCTGTTAAGTTGGCCAATATTTTAATGTTTACTGTTTTCGGAGAAAATACTATTTAGTGTTTAGAAGGTTTTTCGTGATAAAATCATAGTCTTTTAGCATTGTTAATACTTATCTGCTCTGCTGAAATCGCTAATAAAATCACTCAATCGCCATGCTGCCCTAACTTTGAGCCTATGTTCAAAGGGGCAGTTTAAAGGTGCATTAGTCTCTCTTTTCTTTCCATGTGCATCAATATTTTGGGGAAACCTGAAGACCAATAGCGTACCAAGAGCCCGCGATCCTTTGGTCAGAGTCGCGTGCGAACTGGGGTCGAAGGTCGACGAAGTTGGAACTCGAAGTCAAATCAGTCAAAGCCAAAAAACAACATGGCGGCATCCGGTGTTGTTAAAGTGCTAGTGAGCTTCTATAGAAGCGGAGAGAATTCTGCTATCGAGATTCACAGAAGCAGGGTCACGTTTGACCTTGCAAAGCAGTCCAGCGTGGCAGCCGTCAAGAAACATCTGACAGAATTTCTTGGGTTTTCGGAGCTGGCATTGAAATTTCTCATGAAAAGAGTTTTCATATTCGAGGGCATTACGGAAACTGGCGCTGAAAAGTTCGTGGTTCATATACATCATACACATGTAAATCGAGCAAGGAAGGAATTACATCTGTCATTTTTGTTGAGCATTTAATGGTATATAATATCCCATGTTATGATATAAATTAGTGAATTACAAGGATTTCTCTCACTGAGAAAATTCTGTCTTTACGCTGTAAAAGATATATCTTTCACATGTGAATATATCGATTACGTCACGTTTGCTGACGTCTTTTTCTTGTTTAAGTGATGAATGAACTGTTTGTCCTTGGTAACTACTCGAAACATTTTCGGAATTCTCCTCGGAAATCTTCGGAAATGATCGGAACATTCGAATGATCTTTGGACTGCTTTCCAACGATTTTAGAGCCGATTTTGTTTCTTTCTGGATGACATTTACTGGCACAGTGATTTTTTTTACTGTTAGTGTTAAAACGCCTAAAATTTAACTGTTTTGTGTTACAGAGGCCAAAAATTAAGTGTTAAGTGTTATCGAGGTACCCCATTCAGACCCTCCTAAAATACATACAACTCCCGCGCATAAAGAAGAATACTGTTAGAAACGTTTAAACGTTCCCTAATCATGTCACAACGACAGAAATTGCATTCCAATACTCGTCTGATCACGTCAAATAGATAGGTGCTGATTGCTGAATGTAAATATGCATGGCATACAAATTTGCCTTTCGGCTGACGCACCTCCTGTCGTTGCCACGCCCAAAACAGGTAAAAGACGGCTTGCAGGATTGGTTGATGGATCAGGTCTCCTTTTTTGTAGCAGATTTGACTGGCGACTTTGTAGATTCCGTCGAGCTGCTAAGAAGCTCCGTTACCCTCTTTTTCTTCCTGTATATCAAGCTATTTTTCATTTTGTCTTTCTTTGTCGGCTTATATGAACGGGCAATAACGAGGAGACTAAAAAACACAGTGTCTTGTCCGCAGACAGTACCGCCATTATGTTCACTCCGGTGTCCCTTGCTTAAAGGCATAAATACAAAAAATGTCAGAGTCCCAAATTTCCATGCTTAAGTTAAAAGAGAACTCGCATGGTTTTTCCAATTTGTTAGTACCCATTAGGTCATTTGTTAAGTAGTTCAACAGAGGATAAATAAAGGCAATATAGTTGTGCAGAAGCTATGTCGAAGTTGCAGTTAATTATTACCTTCTCAGTATTTGTTCAGACCTTAAATTGCGTTAGAGATGACGGCCGTTTGAGCAATTATCGGAAGTGTTAGCGCTATCCCCATATGGGCGCCAGCTATAGATACTGTTCTTTTGCGTCCCCTGTGGATAAGGGGGAGGAGAAGGCTGACATTTCAGAATAATTTCAGCAAAACAAACACAATATACACCATATACCACCAAATGTCGACCGATATACCATCGACAGTCGACCGATATGCCGCCCACAATTCATCGTAACGTAACGGTCGAAGTGTCGGCCGAGTGTAGACGGACATATCGACCAGTTATCGACCGATACTGGCGACTGATGGTGTACCAACTTGAAGAACATGGCGACCGACGCTCGACCAAGTGTCGGTCGATATCTCGCCCGATTGTCGACCGATATGTCGGTTCTGTATCGGCTGAGATATCGACCGAGTGTCGCCGATAGTGTCGGTCGATACTTGCGATCGACAGGTGTCTAAAAGCCCTATCTTGTGTCTAATAGGGGGTGTCCACCGACGTAGCGATTGACACCTCGGAGGACTGTCGGTCGACATGTCGGTCGATATATCGGTCGGGTGTCGGTCGAGTGGCAACCGAGTGTCGGTCGAGTATCTCGCTTGAGTGTAGGCCGATAAGTCGGTTCAGTATCGGCCGATGTTAGTTCAGTATCGGCCGAGATATCGTCCAATGTCGCCGATAGTGTCGGTCGATACTCGACCGACAGGTATGTAAAGGCCCTATCTTGTGTATTAAGATACATTTATTTTTTTCTCAGCGCGTGAGCGGGCAAGATGAACCAAATCCTGCAATCTGATTGGTTCCGGGAGCGGGCGGAATTTTCCGATCTTGACCGCGGTCAACGGAACGGCAATAACAAAAAATTTGTAATGGGTTTTTAAAACCTTTAAAATCTTTAAAACGTTCTCCGAAACTTAGAATTCTGAAATTTTTTGTACATTGTCGTTAAAACTTTCTTTCCAAAATTTCTTGTTAAAATACCGAAGGTTGTACAATGCAATCGCCTCTTCCCTTTCGACAAACATTTGAGTAAATCGAGCAGGAGTTAGCTACATGTATCGAAATTTGGGAAAATAAAGGGGTTTCTTTTAGTTATATTGCTTCCTGTGATTTCTGAGTTTTAACAGAGTAAAAAAGCGTATTTTGCTGCTCTGGTGTCACAAACGGCTTCGTTTCATGGTTCATTTTACGCGCGCTTGTAAAACGTTGCTTTCCGAAAACAACAAGACACGTTTAACTTTTGAAAAACAACAAGAAAAAAATAAAAATATTATTTGCCGGCCTTGGTCGGTCCGTATTGAGAAAAACTGTGCCCTCGGTCTTGAGCACGGCCCTCGGCCTGCGGCCTCGGGCCCTACTCAAGACCTCTGGCACAGTTTTTCTCAATACGGACCTCCCGGCCGGCAAATAATATATATATAATGCCCGAAACTTTCTAGCCTACAACAATCGGACTGGCAACTATTTTTCAAAGCATGTAAGTTTCATCGACTGAAAAGCTCTTTCTAGTGTGCCCTAAAACCTCCCAAATATAAGCGTGGTGGAGGCGTTGGTATAACCTAGCCACGTCCCCAAGAAAGCCAAGGTCAAAAGGTCAGCCCTCTTCCGTCCCCACCCCCATATATCACTAACATAGCAATCAGTCATCCAGTGACCTTGAACAATTTACTACGACAAAAATTCCGTATTGCTAGAGGACGGTGCCCTTCATGCCTTTCTCAAATACTCTTTTGAGATCTACCACCTCAAACTTAAGTTGCAGCAGGATGTGAAGCCTAAGTAGATTTTTTTTGCGTTAAGCTGTGGATCATAAAGATACTTTGTGATGGAAGAAGCGATCTGCAATGACTCACACTATTCTAAGTGACCTTCTGTGTCACGCAATTGTAGGTGATTTCTTCTACGCTATTTGTCATGCAATTGTAAGTTATACGCTTACATAACACTGGACCTAAAGATTCAGTCTGTAGAGATACTACTGGGCAAATCTTTCATTTTTCTTTGGAAGATCGCCTTTTTGCATTTTTGTCCTCTATCCACAAAACAAAAAAGAAAAAAAACAAAAAGATGCTGCAGAATCATGCAGCGATTTCACTTAACCTGTGAAGTAGTTACCACACAACATCGCAGTATTAGACACTAATTCCACTGTTTTCTTTACTTATGGCTATTGGGTATTGTTTCTCAGTAGAAGTAAAACTCTCCGAAACCTTTGCAAAATAATTTTCCAGAAGAAACATTCTCCCTTCAGCAAAATGAATGATGTTGAGCGGAATTTATAATTAGAACGTAAAACAGCAGCCCGAACAATCTTTACAATGTTTTTATCCAATGAAAACTCAAACCTTTATTGTCGTTCAATTGTTGCATTCAGGGCATCTCTTAATTGCAAAATTTAATGACCTGCCATTTTATTTGGAGATCTCTATGGTGGCGCGGCAGTCTACATTTGTTTGATACTCTGCATAATGCGAATTACTAAATTTTCAATACTGAAGCTACATTATCCTCGTCACGGTGAAGCATGTCAGCACAATAAGAGAGAGTCAACCCGGAGTCAAGCATCGCGTGTGTTGCTTTTCAGTGGTCTTTGTGAAGTTAAAGTTGTTATCCTTGCCAACTAATTCCTAATCAAATTGCTTCATGTTTATTAGCGCAAAATAGATGACATCACCACCCTACCTTCATAGATGACAAAGTAGGAATATGACGATGTATGTACATTTGTCACATGAGAAAACCACTTGGTATTTTTTGAACTGATTTTCTTAGCTTGAGTGACAGGCGGCAAAATGGGAGGCAAACAGGCACTCCGACCCTTTTTGAGCGCCTGCCGCGCAGCAGGCAGCGATATGACATAAGCGTCATTCAAAAGCAAATCTTTGTTTTCAGTTGATGCGAGTTGTTTATGATTGCCTTATAAAGGTGGATAATCGAAGGGGATGGCTAAATCCGTCGGCTAGATCCGTTGCCTTTAAAATAGCTGCTTTGGATGCTTGGCAGTTATTATTAGAGCAACTGCACGAAAGACGTAAAATGAAGGATCAAACGTGACCTGAACGGACCTTCTATTTCAAAAGTCATTATAATTATAGCCAATAACATCGCGTGAACATAAAACACGTCAAAGTTTACTTTTGCCCTTCGAGGTAGTTTTCTGATATCGCATACACTCTCCTACAAACACACCGAAGTAATCTTGGCGACCCTCGAAGAAGCGTTTGATTTTGTTAGTAAGACATTTCGAATTTCTAGCTTAAATGCGCAGCAAAAAACTGGAATTAGGAATTTCAAAATAGTTGGGCCGGGAAAGAAAGGATTTTCTTGTCAATTAATCTTCCTATTGGTTTCGGAAAATCTCTCCTGTATCGAGCACTACCACTTGTGTTTGATCTTACATCACAAGAGCCTCGTCATAACGTGGTCATTGTCTCACAACTGATATGCCTCATGAGGACCAAGTGTCTAATTTGAAGGAGTTAGGGCTAAAAGCAGCTACCATAAGTTCATTTGAGGATGGTGAGCGCACTCGTGTAGAAACCGGCGAATATTCCTTAGTTTACGGATCACCTGTGGGTGCCGGGTGGTGTTTGTGGTAGGCGCGTTGGACTTTAGATCTGAAGGTGGGTGGTTCGACGCCCAGTCCCACTGTGTTGTTTCCTTGGACAAGAAACTTTACCTCACATTGTCCCTCTCCAACCAGGTGTATGAAATGGGTACCGGCGACATACTGCTGGGGGTAGCCCTGCGATGGACTAGCATCCCATCCAGGTTGGAGTAGCAATACTCTCAGTTGCTTCATGCTACAGAAACAGGGATAGGCTCAAGCAGGAGCCATAATCAGGGACGGAGACCGTAACTAAATGCCATTTTCAGTAGTGGCTTTTGCCCCATCGAAAAAGACAAATGTGCTATTTTTAGAAAAAATTGCACCATCGCACGGGACACACGCGTGTGTATGTTGCGAGGACTCCGCGCAAAGAAAAACAAACAAAATGGCGTCGGAAATTACCTTCGTTGGAGATAAAAAAATTCAGTTTCTGTCATCAGGCAAGCCCTTGGGGAGAACTTTCTAGATGGTGACTCTTAATATGAGGATTATACAAGTGATTCCAATGATGGCAGTGAGAATATTTTAGGCAAATCCTGTGGCGAAGACGCGTCGGACATGTCGGACGACTATTTCCCTGTTAAATGGATGAAACGTTTTGAGGGCAAAAAAGGCGTCGAACTACGATAAAACAGTTGAAGACGAATCAGGCAGGAAAAAAGGGAAAAGACATCCCGAAAATATATTTCCTCTGAGGACGTACAGAACTTGAAGGGCAGCCGCAAAGACTGCAATATGAATGTCCAAGCACAGTGTGAAGGAAAGTCACGTACTGATAAATCGAGTGGAAGATACATACATTCATACAAACAGATACATACATTCAAACTACTGAATCAGGAAAGAAAATGTTTGCCGAGATTTCTCAGCGTATGTTTTCTGAAATAATGTCCGCCTTTACCGAAGTGGCCGAAATGAAGACAAAAATAGCGAAAAGCGCGCTTTATTTTCAATCAAATGCTCTCGCGTTGCGTTATCAATCGTCGATAAAATAGAGAACTGGAAAAACACCAAGAAAAAACTACTTCCATCGATGAGAAGGAGAAAGTGGAAGTGAAACTTCATGCTGCCCTAGTACTGAATATTACTTACTGGGAAATTTACCAACCTAGAAGGAATACATAGCGCAGTGAACGTGGCAAGGGTTTCAACGACAGAGTGAGCTTAATTTTTTTTTTCTCCGCCAGCAACCCGGCGAGAAAAATCACTTTGTATCGATGTTAAATTTAAGAGAAATTACAACTGAACGTCACCGAGACACAAATCTAAGGTGTTTCAGAGTGCTTGACTTCTTAGGACGAAAAGAACCTGTAGAAATAGAAATTTAAGCATTTAGCGCTGTGTTTACAATTTCTTTCATCGTCAAGTCAACCACTTGTTCTTAAAATTTCACAAACAGTAGGTTTTATACGGCTTTGACTCCGAAATATCGAGACAAGACAAAATAAAGCACAGAAAATGGGAAAGAAGCATTTAATAAAAAGTGTCAAACTTTTATGGCCAGTCAGTACAAAAGTCATGCAGCAGTTTGAACAACAAGCATTGAACAAATTCAGTACCAGAAAGGGCGGCATTGTTTGGCTATACCAACCAAAATTGATACTGGTTTACCTGTACTCGTTGTAGCTCTATCTGTGTTCCAGCAGCTCCAAATGTTCAGATACAAATCGGATGCCATGTAAAACATGTTGAATCGCTTTCACAGTTGTTTGAGTGTCGCCTTTACCATTCCGTCCGCGGGCTGTAAACTGAGAACAACTGCGTTTTGTGGTTTGCGTTTAAAAAAGTAAGATGGTGAATTCTAATGTCCTCACCTCCGTAGTCTTGTTTCAGTGAGCTGCATAGAAATTATCGTCAAGTTAAAATGTTAATTCTGTCTTCAGTTCGATCAAACAAACACATGGTGGCTTCGTTGTCAGCGTTGTGCGAACGGAGCGACCACAAACTCGTTTACTTAAACTTCCGCAGCATAACGGTGAGATTGTACAGCTTCAATTCGCTTTGAACGATGGTTACAACAATTTTTCAGGAAAAATCCAACACGTACCACATTTCAGAGCCCATAACTGGAAGAGTTTTTCCAAACCTTGTGCTTGTACGTTCACTTCGGAGCAGTTTCATTATTCATTCAGCTCCGCAAACAAACGCTGCAACACTTCGCAAGGTTTTGGTGCCTTTTTCGATCTGTCATGTGATTGCGATCGATTCTTGTTCCCTTTTATCTCGGAGCTTCTTTTTTTTTCCCTTTCTTGATTTTATAGCAGTTAGTGATTACATTTTTAATAATAAAAACAATTGTTCTACTCGGGCTCGCTGGATATCAAATAATTATAGCCATTTTCGCGCTACGTACGCGCCTCGTTGGTTATCTATCGTATCCAGCGCGCCTTCGTTGTACGCAAAATTGCGTGTACCCACACGCGTTTATGACGTTGAGGGTGGCGCAATTTTCTAAATAGCACATTTGTCTTTTTCGATGGGGCTGGGTGGAGCCCGCGCTTACGGTCTCCGTCCCCTATTATGGCTCCTGGCTCAAGCCGTAGGCGGCCATCGCGCGCATTCGCACGTCACCGACTCATAAAATGGACATTTTGATTGCGTGACGACACTACAAAAAAGGGCTGCGCGAAAAACTACAGTAACCCAAGAGGGAAAAATTGTTGAAACAACGATTGAAAACTTATAATGGATAGATGAGCTCTCATCTGAGGGCAAGATCTAGAATCAACGACTAGATTTTAAAGTAAAAAAAATTACAGCTATCAATAGATTGGCTATAACGCAAGGACAAAACATTATGGAAACAACGGTTACAGTTTGGAGTAATAAAACGATTGCAACTATGGATAGATTGGCTGTACTAAGGGCAAAAAACTTAGTTGAACCAACGGTTAGATTTTGAACTCGCAAAACGATCAAAATTATCGATAGATTGACTATAAACCAAGAGCAAAACATTTTGGAAACAACGGTTAGCAACAAAAAGACTGAAACGGTGTATAGATTGGCTATGATCCAAGGCCAAAAAATTGTCGAAAAAACGGCTAAATTTTAAAAACGATTGAATCTATGGATCGATTCGCTCTGACGAAGGGCTAACGCTCAAAACGTCAGCTTTCAATCTCTTTACGGTGGCCAATCTACCTTATCAACTCAGTTGATTAATCCAAAATTTTGTGAATCTATGGATAGATTGGCTATAATCCAAGGGCAAAAGACTGTTGAAACAGCGCCTAGACTTTAAAGTAAGAAAGCGAACGAATCTATGGATAGATTGGCTATAATCCACATACCCTCTTTTTCTTCCTGTATATCTAGTTATTTTTCATTTTATCTCTCTATTTTGGCTTATATGAACGGGGAGTAACGAGGAGACTAAAAAACACAGTGTCTTCTCCGCCGACAGTGCCGCCATTATGTTTGCTCCGGCGTTCCTTGCTTAAAGGCATAAATACAAAAATGTCAGAGTCCCAAGCTTCGAGCTTAAGTTAACAGAGAACTGGTTTTTCCAATTTGTTAGTACCCATTAGGTCATTTGTTAAGTAGTTCAACAGAGGATAAATAAAGGCAATATAGTTGTGCAAAAGTTATGTCAAAGTTGCAGTTAATTATTACCTTCTCAGTGTTTGTTCAGACCTTAAATTGCGTTAGAGATGACGGCCGTTTGAGCAATTATCGGAAGTGTTACCTCTATCCCCATATGGGCGCCAGCTATAGATACTGTTCTTTTGCGTCCCCTGTGGATTAGGGGGAGGAGAAGGCTGACATTTCAGAATAATTTCAGCAAAACAAACACAATATACACAATATACCACCAAATGTCGACCGATATACCATCGACAGTCGACCGATATGCCGCCCACAATTCATCGTAACCTAACGGTCGAAGTGTCGGCCGAGTGTAGACGGACATATCGACCAGGTATCGACCGATACAGGCGACTGACGGTGTACCAACTTGAAGAACATGGCGACCGACGCTCGACCAAGTGTCGGTCGATATCTCGCCCGATTGTCGACCGATATGTCGGCTCAGTATCGGCCGAGATATCGGCCGAGTGTCGCCGATAGTGTCGGCCGATACTTGCGATCGACAGGTGTCTAAGAGCCCTATCTTGTGTCTAATAGCGGGTGTCCACCGACATAGCGATTGACACCTCGGAGGACTGTCGGTCGACATGTCGGTCGATATATCGGTCGGGTGTCGGTCGAGTGGCGACAGACGAAGCGAGTATCTCGCTTCAGTGTCGGCTGATATGTCGGTTCAGTATCGGCCGAGATATCGGCCAGTGTTGCCGATAGTGTCGGTCGATACTCGACCGACAGGTCGACCTAGCCATGTCCCCAAGAAAGCCACGGTCAAAAGGTCATCCCTTTTCCGTCCCCACCCCCATATATCATTAACATAGCAATCAGTCATCCAGTGACCTTGAACAATTTACTACGACAAAAATTCCGTATTGCAAGAGGACGGTGCCCTTCATGCCTTTCTCAAATACTCTTTTGAGATCTACCACCTCAAACTTAAGTTGCAGCAGGATGTGAAGCCTGAGTAGATTTTTCTTGCGTTAAGCTGTGGATCATAAAGATACTTTGTGATGGAAGAAGCGATTTGCAATGGCTCACACTATTCTAAGTGACCTTCTGTGTCACGCAATTGTAGGTGATTTCTTCTACGCTATTCTAGTTGATTTTCTGTCATGCAATTGTTATAAACTTCAGTCTATGAAAGTGCTGCTTTAATTCCTAGAACGCTGGGAATCCATTTCGCAAGGATTGCAAACCTGAAGCTACATCCCTTTTCAGAAAGAAGTATCGCCAACACAATGAGAGAGTTCAGGCAGTTATTCCTGCAGAAAGGCTTCTTGATTACAATGTTAAACAAAGATGAAAACCACTGTGTGAATTTCTTGGATGCGATATTCCGTTGACTGAACTTCCGCGAGCAAATGTGCGTCAAGCTGATGACAAAATGCCGCCAAAAACAGATCCAGAATAGCCTACATCTGTCTGCTGGGAATTTTGCTTCGTGCTGCTGTTTTAATGATGAAATTCATAGGATCATGAAACCGTTGTACACAGGCTGACATTTCAGAATATTTCAGCAAAACAACGGTAAACAATACACAATATACCACCAAATTCGACACCAAATGACGACCGATATATATACCACCGAGAGTCGACCGATATGCCACCGACAGTTCATCGTAACGTAACGGTCGAGGTGTCAGCCGAGCGATAGTGGCGACTGACGGTCTACGGACGCTCGACCAAGTGTCGGTCGATATCTTGCCTGAGTGTCCGCCGAGATGTCGGTCAAGTATCGTCGGTCGAGTATCGGCCGAGATAACAGCCAAGAGTCGGCCGAGATGTCGGTCGAGTATCGACCGAGATATCGGTCGAGTGTCGGCCGATAGTGTCGGTCGATACTCTATCGATACACGAGTGTCGGCTGATAGCTGTCGACAGTTGTCGGCCGATAGGTGTCGACAGATGTCGGTCGAGTGTCGGCCGATAGTCGCTCGAGTATCGGCCGAGATATCGGTCGAATGTCGGCCGATAGTGTCGGTCGATACTCTACCGATACACGAGTGTCGGCCGATAGCTGTCGATAGTTGTCGGCCGATGGCTGTCGACGGATGTCGGTCGAGTGTCGGCCGATAGTCGCCCGAGTGTTGGCCGAGATGTCGGCCAACACTTGGGCCGAGATATCGGCCGACTGTCGGCCGAGTGTCGGCCGATAGTGTCGTTCGATACTCGACCGACAGGTGATTAAGGTAAACATGATTACTTTCTCCAGAAGCCAAAGTTAAAAAGCTGGAATGAGCATCTCCGTGTAATTTTGACGAAAGAAGTTTTTGCGAAGATCACCCTTTGGTGGATTAATGGGCTATACTTCGTTGATACTTTGCACAATGCAATTTATGGGAGTTCCAAAAAGCTTCAGGGTGAAATATCGCGAACACAATGAGGAAGTTCAGGCCGTTGTTTCTGTAGAAGGATTCTTGTTTAAAATGCTAACAAGGATGGAATTCACTTTGCGATTTCCTTGGATGCGATATTCCCTCTACTCAGTTTCCCCGAGAAAATGTAAGAATATTGCTGTTCGGAATATTGCTTTTTGCTACTGCTCTTGTGATGAAACTTAGCGAATCATGAAATTCAGATCCAGAAACGATTATGTCAGAGATAACTTCAGTTGAAGAAGGATATAGGGTCTGTGTAGATCATTCCGGTAAGCAAATTACTGTAGCATGCACGTTGTTATATTCAAAACCTGCAGCAATATATTTACTGCAAAGTGACAGCCTACTAGACAACATCTTCGTGCCATCCGGTCACGCTATTCAGTAAGTGATCTTTTGTGTCACGCTGTTGAAGGTGATTTCTGTCATGCTTTCTCTGGTAATTTTTTGTAATGCAATTGTAAGTTATACGCTTAAATAACACTGGACCTAAAGAATCCGTCTGTAGAGATACTACTGGGCAACTCTTTCATTTTTTTTTTTGGAAGATCGCCTTTTCGCATTTTTGTCCTCTCTATCCACAAAACAAAAAAGAAAAAAAACAAAAAGATGCTGCAGAATCATGCAGCGGTTTCACTTAACCTGTGAAGTAGTTACCACACAACATCGCAGTATTAGACACTAATTCCATTGTTTTCTTTACTTATGGCTATTGGGTATTGTTTCTCAGTAGAAGTAAAAATCTCTCCGAAACCTTTGCAGAATAATTTTCCAGCAGAAACATTCTCCCTTCAGCAAAATGAATGATGTTGAGCGGAATTTATAATTAGAACGTAAAACAGCAGCCCGAACAATCTTTACAATGTTTTTGTCCAATGAAAACAAACCTTTATTGGCGTTCAATTGTTGCATTCAGGGCATCTCTTAATTGCAAAATTTAATGACCTGCCATTTTATTTGGAGATCTCTATGGTGGCGCGGCAGTCTACATTTGTTTGATACCCTGCATAATGCGAATTACTAAATTTTCAATACTGAAGCTACATTATCCTCGTCACGGTGAAGCATGTTAGCACAATGGGAGAGAGTCAACCCGGAGTCAAGCATCGCGTGTGTTGCTTTTCAGTGGTCTTCGTAGAGTTAAAGTTGTTACCCTTGCCAACTAAGTCCTAATCAAATTGCTTCATGTTTATTAGCGCAAAATAGATGATATCACCACCCTACATTCATAGATGACAAAGTAGGAATATGACGATGTATGTACATTTGTCACGTAAGAAAACCACTTGGTATTTTTTTGAACTGATTTTCATGGGAGGGAAACGGGCACTCCGACCCTTTTTGAGCGCCTGCCGCGCAGTAGGCAGTGAAATGGCATAAACGTCATTCAAAAGCAAATCTTTGTTTTCAGTTGATGCGAGTTGTTTATGATTGCTTTATAAAGGTGGATAATCGAAGGGGATGGCTAAATCCGTCGGCTAGATCCGTTGCCTTTAAAATAGCTGCTTTGAATGCTCGGCAGTTGTTATTAGAGCAACTGCACGAAAGACGTAAAATGAAGGATCAAACGTGCCCTGAACGGACCTTCTATTTCAAACATCATTATAATTACAGTCAATAACATCACGTAAGCACAAAACACGTCAAAGTTTACTTTTGGCCCTCGAGGTAGTTTTCTGATATCGCACACACTCTGCTACAAACACAACGAAGTAATCTTGGCACTGACAGCTTGCAAAATGGCGATCCTCGAAGAAGCGTTTGATTTTGTTAGTAAGACATTTCGAATTTCTAGCTGAAATGGGCAGCAAAAAACTGGAATTAGGAATTTCAAAATAGTTGGGGAAAGAAAGGATTTTCTTGTCAATTAATCTTCCTACTGGCTTCGGAAAATCTCTCCTGTAGCGAGCACTACCACTTGTGTTTGATCTTACATCACAAGAGCCTCGTCATAACGTAACGTGGTCATCGTCTCACAACTGATATGCCTCATGAGGACCAAGTGTCTAATTAGAAGGAGTTAGGGCTAAAAGCAGCTACCATAAGTTCATTTGAGGATGGTGAACGCACTCGTGTAGAAACCGGCGAATATTCCTTAGTTTACGGATCACCTGTGGGTGCGCGGTGGTGTTTGTGGTAAGCGCGTTGGACTTTAGAATACGATTGCATCTTTGGATAGATTGGCCATAATCCAAGGCCAAAAATTTTTAAAACGACCTTTAGATTTTTAAGTAAGAATACGATTGAATATACAAATAGAGATTATAATCCAAGCCAAAAACTTGTTGAAAGAACGGTTAGATTTTCAAGTAAGAATACCATTAAATCTTTGGATAGATTAACTATAATCCAAGACCGAAAACGTGTTGAAACAACGGTTGGATTTTCAAATAAGAAAACGATTGAATCTATGGACAGATTTGCTTTAATAGAAGGCCAAAAATTTGTTGAAACAACGGTTATATTTTCAAGTAAGAAAAAGATTGAATCTAAGGAAAGATTGGCTATAATCTAAGGCTAAAAACTTGCTGAAAGAACGGATGGATTTTCAAGGAAGAAAACGATTGAATCTCTGCACAGATTGGTTATAGTCCAAGGTTAAAAACACCGGTTAGATTTTAAAACAAGAATACCATTGAATCTTTGGATACATTAGCTATAATTCAAGGCCAAAAATTGAAGGTATGGATCCATTACCTAAAATCCAAGACCAAAAAATTGTTGAAACAACGGTTAGATTTTCCATTTAAAAACACGATTGAAACTATGGATAGATTGAATAAAATGCACGGCCCAAAATTGGTTGAAACAACGGTCACATTTTCCATTTGAAAAAGAGATGAAACTATGGATAGATTACCTTAAATCCAAAGCGAAAAAAATGTTGAAACAACGGTTAGATTTTCCATTTGAAAGTACAATTGAAACTACTTATAGATTTGTTAAATTCCAAGGTCTAAAAATAGTTGAAACAACGCTTAGGTTTTCCATTTGTAAACAACATTGAAACTATGGATAGATTGGCTAAAATGCACGGCCAAAAATTGCTGAAACAATGGTTAAATTGAAACTATGGTAAAGATTGCACAAAATCCAAGGCCAAAACATTGTTGAAACAACGCTTAGATTTCCCATTTGAAAAGAAGATTGAAACTATGGATAGCTTGGCTAAAATGCATGGGTAAAAATTGTTGAGGCAACGGTTAGATTTTCAATTTGAAAACACGATTGAAACTATGGATAGATTGGCTAAAATCGATAGCCAAAAAATTGTTGAAACAACGGTTACATTTTCCATTTGAAAACAAGGTTGAAAGTATGGATAGATTGGCTAAAAGGCACTCCCAAAGACTTGTTGAAACAACTGTTAGATTTTCAGTTTGAAAAAGAAATTGAAACTATGGTAAAGATTGCCCAAAATCCAAGGCCAAAACATTGTTGAAACAACGGTTATATTTCCCATTTGTAAACAACATTGAAACTATGGATAGATTGGCTAAAATGCACGGCCAAAAATTGCTGAAACAATGGTTAAATTGAAACTATGGTAAAGATTGCACAAAATCCAAGGCCAAAACATTGTTGAAACAACGCTTAGATTTCCCATTTGAAAAGAAGATTGAAACTATGGATAGCTTGGCTAAAATGCATGGGTAAAAATTGTTGAGGCAACGGTTAGATTTTCAATTTGAAAACACGATTGAAACTATGGATAGATTGGCTAAAATCGATAGCCAAAAAATTGTTGAAACAACGGTTACATTTTCCATTTGAAAACAAGGTTGAAAGTATGGATAGATTGGCTAAAAGGCACTCCCAAAGACTTGTTGAAACAACGGTTAGATTTTCCATTTGAAAAAGAAATTGAAACTATGGTAAAGATTGCCCAAAATCCAAGGCCAAAACATTGTTGAAACAACGGTTATATTTCCCATTTGAAAAGAAGATTGAAACTATGGATAGCTTGGCTAAAATGCATGGGAAAAAATTGTTGAGACAGCGGTTAGATTTTCCATTTGAAAAAGGGATTGAAACTATGGATAGATTGCTTAAAATCCCCCGCTAAAAAATTGTTGAAACAACGGTTAGATTTTCCATTTGAAAAAGAGATTGAAACTGTGCATAGATTGCTTAAAATCCAAGGCCAAAAAAATTGTTGAAACAACGGTTAGATTTTCGATTTCAAAAAGAGATTGAAACTATGGATTGATTGGTAAAATCCAAGGACAAAAAATTGTTGAAACAAGATTTAGATTTGCCACTGGAAAGCAAAATTCAAACTACTTACAGATTTGTTAACATCCAAAGCCAAAAAATAGTTGGAACAACGGTTAGATTTTCCATTTGAAAACACGATTGAAACTATGGATAGATTGGCTAAAATGCACGGGAAAGAATTGTTGAAACAGCGGTTAGATTTTCCATTCGAAAAAGGGATTAAAACTATGGATTAATAAGTAAAATCCAAGGACAAAAATTGTTGAAACAACGGTTAACTTTTCCATTTGAAAGCACAATTGAAACTACTTATAGATTTGTTAAAGTCCAAGGTCTAAAAATAGTTGAAACAACGGTTAGGTTTTCCATTTAAAAGCAACATTGAAACTATGGACATATTGGCTAAAATGCCCGGCCAAGAAATTGATGAAAAAACTATTAGATTATCCATTTGAAAACAAGATTCAAACTATGGATAGCTTGCCAAAAGTCCAGGGGCAAACAATTGTTGAAGCAACATTTAGATTTTCCATTTTAGAAAAGGGATTGAAACTATGAATAGCTTGGCTAAAATGCACGGCCAAAAAATTGTTGAGACAACGGTTAGATTTTCCATTTGTAAACAACATTGAAACTATGGATAGATTGGCTAAAATGGACGGCCAAAATTGCTGAAACAACGGTTAAATTTTCCATTTGAAAAAGAGATTGAAATTATGGATAAATTGGCTAAAATCCAAGGCCAAACAATTGTTGAAACAACGGTTAGATTTTCCATTTGAAAAGAACATTGAAACTACTTAGAGATTTCTTAAAATCCAAGGTCAAAAAATAGTTGAAACAACGGTTAAATTTTCCATTTGAAAACAACATTGAAACTATGGATAGATTGGCTAAAATGGCCGGCGAAAAAAATTGATGAAACAACGCTTATATTTCCCATTTGAAAACAAGATTGAAACTATGGATAGATTGGCTAAAAGGCACGGCCAAGAAATTGTTGAAACACGGTTAGATTTTCCATTTGATAAAGAGATTGAAACTATAGTATAGATTGCCTAAAATCCAAGGGCAAAAAATCGTTGAAACAACGTTAAGATTTTCGAGTTGAAAACAACATTGAAACTATGGATAGACTGGCTAAAATACACGGCTAAAAAATTGTTCAAACAACGGTCAAATTTTCCATTTGAAAAAGCGATGAAACTATGGATAGATAGATTACCTAAAATATAACGACAAAAAATTGTGGAAACAACGATTAGATTTTCCATTTCAAAACACGATTGAAACTATGGATAGACTGGCTAAAATCGATAGCCAAAAAATTGTTGAAACAACGGTTACATTTTCCATTTAAAAACAAGGCTGAAAGTATGGATAGATTGGCTAGAAGGCACGCCCAAAGACTTGTTGAAACAACGGTTAGATTTTCCATTTAAAAAAGAAATTGAAACTATGGTAAAGATTGCACAAAATCCAAGGCCAAAACATTGTTGAAATAACGCTTAGATTTCCCATTTGAAAAGAAGATTGAAACTATGGATAGCTTGGCTAAAATGCATGGGTAAAAATTGTTGAGGCAACGGTTAGATTTTCAATTTGAAAACACGATTGAAACTATGGATAGATTGGCTAAAATCGATAGCCAAAAAATCGTTGAAACAACGGTTACATTTTCCATTTGAAAACAAGGTTGAAAGTATGGATAGATTGGCTAAAAGGCACTCCCAAAGACTTGTTGAAACAACTGTTAGATTTTCCATTTGAAAAAGAAATTGAAACTATGGTAAAGATTGATAGATTGGCTAAAAGACACTCCCAAAGACTTGTTGAAACAACGGTTATATTTCCCATTTGAAAACAAGATGATTGAAACTATGGATAGCTTGGCTAAAATGCATGGGAAAAAATTGTTGAGACAGCGGTTAGATTTTCCATTTGAAAAAGGGATTGAAACTATGGATAGATTGCTTAAAATCCCCCGCTAAAAAATTGTTGAAACAACGGTTAGATTTTCCATTTGAAAAAGAGATTGAAACTGTGCATAGATTGCTTAAAATCCAAGGCCAAAAAATTGTTGAAACAACGGTTAGATTTTCGATTTCAAAAAGAGATTGAAACTATGGATTGATTGGTAAAATCCAAGGACAAAAAATTGTTGAAACAACATTTAGATTTGCCATTGGAAAGCAAAATTCAAACTACTTACAGATTTGTTAAAACCCAAAGCCAAGACATAGTTGGAACAACGGTTAGATTTTCCATTTGAAAACAAGGTTGAAAGTATGGATAGATTGGCTAAAAGGCACTCCCAAAGACTTGTTGAAACAACTGTTAGATTTTCCATTTGAAAAAGAAATTGAAACTATGGTAAAGATTGATAGATTGGCTAAAAGACACTCCCAAAGACTTGTTGAAACAACGGTTATATTTCCCATTTGAAAACAAGATGATTGAAACTATGGATAGCTTGGCTAAAATGCATGGGAAAAAATTGTTGAGACAGCGGTTAGATTTTCCATTTGAAAAAGGGATTGAAACTATGGATAGATTGCTTAAAATCCCCCGCTAAAAAATTGTTGAAACAACGGTTAGATTTTCCATTTGAAAAAGAGATTGAAACTGTGCATAGATTGCTTAAAATCCAAGGCCAAAAAATTGTTGAAACAACGGTTAGATTTTCGATTTCAAAAAGAGATTGAAACTATGGATTGATTGGTAAAATCCAAGGACAAAAAATTGTTGAAACAACATTTAGATTTGCCATTGGAAAGCAAAATTCAAACTACTTACAGATTTGTTAAAACCCAAAGCCAAAACATAGTTGGAACAACGGTTAGATTTTCCATTTGAAAACAAGATTGAAACTATGGATAGATTGGCTAAAATGCACAGGAAAGAATTGTTGAAACAGCGGTTAGATTTTCCATTCGAAAAAGGGATTAAAACTATGGATTAATAAGTAAAATCCAAGGTCTAAAAGTAGTTGAAACAACGGTTAGGTTTTCCATTTAAACGCAACATTGAAACTATGGACATATTGGCTAAAATGCCCGGCCAAAAAATTGATGAAAAAACTATTAGATTATCCATTTGAAAACAAGATTCAAACTATGGATAGCTTGCCAAAAGTCCAAGGGCAAACAATTGTTGAAGCAACATTTAGATTTTCCATTTTAGAAAAGGGGTTGAAACTATGAATAGCTTGGCTAAAATGCACGGCCAAAAAATTGTTGAGACAACGGTTAGATTTTCCATTTGTAAACAACATTGAAAACTATGGATAGATTGGCTAAAATGCACGGCCAAAAATTGCTGAAACAACGGTTAGATTTTCCATTTGAAAAGAACATTGAAACTACTTATAGATTTGTTAAAATCCAAGGTCAAAAAATAGTTGAAACAACGGTTAGATTTTCCATTTGAAAACAAGATTGAAACTATGGATAGATTGGCTAAAATGCCCGGCTAAAAAATTGATGAAACAACTGTTAGATTGTCCATTTGAAAACAAGATTGAAACCATAGATAGATTGGGTAAAAGGCACGGCCAAGAAATTGTTGAAACAGCGGTTAGATTTTCCATTTGATAAAGAGATTGAAACTATGGTATAGATTGCCTAAAATCCAAGGGCAAAAAATTGTTGAAACAACGGTAAGATTTTCGACTTGAAAACAACATTGAAACTATGGATAGATTGGCTAAAATAAAACGACAAAACATTGTGGAAACAACGATTAAATTTTCCATTTGAAAACAAGACTGAAACTATGGATAGATTGGCTAGAATGCACAAATTGTTGAAACTACGGTTACATTTGTCAATTTGAAAACACGATTGAAACTATCGATAGCTTGGCTAAAATGGAAAGCCAAAAAATTGTTGAAACAACGGTTACATTTTCCATTTGAAAATAAGATTGAAACTATGGATAGCTTGGCTAAAATGCACAGGAAAAAATTGTTGAGACAACGGTTAGATTTTCAATTTGAAAAAAACATTGAAACTATGGATAGATTGGCTAAAATCGATAGCCAAAAAATTGTTGAAACAACGGTTACATTTTTTCCATTTGAAAAAGAGACTGAAACTACGGATAGATTGGGTAAAATTCACGGCCAAAAAATTGATAAACAATGGTTAAATTTTCCATTTGAAAACAACGTTGAAACTATGGACAGACTGGCTAAAATGCCCGGGCAAACAAATTGTTGAAATAACGGTTAGATTTTCTATTCGAAGAAGAGATTGAAACTTTCGAAAGATTGCCTAAAATGCACGACGAAAAAATTGCTGAAACAACAGTTAGATTTTCCATTTGAAAAAGAGATTGAAACTATTGATAGATTGGCTTAAAGGCACGGGTAAAAAATTGTTGAAACAACGGTTAGATTTTCCATTTGAAAACAACATTGAAACTATGGATAGATTGGTTAAAATTCCCGCCCAAACAAATTGATGAAGCAACGGTTAGATTTTCTATTTTAAAAAGAGATGGATGGATTACCTACATGGATAGATTACCTACAATGGAATGCCAAAACATTTTTGAAACAGGGGATAGATTTTCCATTTGAAAAGGAAATTGAAACTATGGATAGATTGCCTAAAATCCAAGGAAAACAAATTGTCGAAACAACGGTTAGATTTTCCATTTGAAAACAAGATTGAAAATATGGTTAGATTGGCTAAAATGCATGGCCAGAAAATTGTTGAAACAACTTTAAGATTTGCCATTTAAAAAAGATATTGAAACTGTGGATAGATTGGCTAAAATCCAACGCCAAAACATTGTTGAAACAACGGTTACATTTTCCATTTGAAAACAAGGTTGAAAGTATGGATAGATTGGATTTTCCATTTGAAAAAGAAATTGAAACTATGGTAAAGATTGCCCAAAATCCAAGGCCAAAACATTGTTGAAACAACGCTTAGATTTCCCATTTGAAAACAAGATTGAAACTATGGATAGCTTTGCTAAAATGCACGGGAAAAAATTGTTGAGACAGCGGTTAGATTTTCCATTTGAAAAAGGGATTGAAACTATGGATAGATTGGTTAAAATCCACGGCTAAAAAATTGTTGAAACAACGGTTAGATTTTCCATTTGGAAAAGAGATTGAAACTATGGATAGATTGGCTAAAAGGCACGGCCAAACCAATTTTTGAAACAACGGTTAGATTTTCCATTTGAAAGAGATTGAAACTATGGATAGATTGGCTAAGATCCAAGCCCAAAAAATTGTTGAAACAACGGTTACATTTTCCATTTGAAGACAAGCTTCAAACTATGGATAGATTGGTTAAAATGCACGAGAAAAAATTGTTGAAACAGTAGTTAGATTTTCCATTTGAAAAAGGGATTGAAACTATGGGTAGATTGCTTAAAGTCCAGGGCCAAAAAATTGTTGAAACAACGGTGAGATTTTCCATTTGAAAAAGAGACTGAAACTGTGGATAGATTGGTAAAATCCAACGCCAAAAAATTGTTGAAACAACGATAAGATTTTTCATTTCAAAGAAAAACTGAAACTACTTATACATCTGTTAAAATATAAAGCCAAAAACTAGTTAATAACAACGGTTAGAATTTCCATTTGAAAACAACATTCAAACTATTGATAGATTGGCTAAAACGCACGACCAAAAATTTGTTGAAACAACGGCTAGATTTTGTATTTTTAAAAAGAGATTGAAACTATGGTTAGATTGGCTAAAATCCACAGCCAAACAGTTGTTGAAACAACGGTTAGATTTTCCATTTGAAAACTAGATTTAAAGTATGGATAGATTGGCTAAAAAGGCACCGCCGAAAAATTGTTAAAAAACGCGGTTAGATTATCCATTTGAAAAAGAGATTGAAACTATGGTATAGATTGCCTAAAATCCAAGGCCAAAAAATTGTTGAAACAACGGTAAGATTTTCCATTTGAGCACAAGATTGAAAGTATGGATAGATTGGCTAAAATCCAGGGGAAAAATTTGTTGAAACAGCGGTTAGATTTTCCATTAGAAAAAGGGATTGAAACTATGGATAGATTGCTTAAAATCCACGGCCAAAAAATTGTTGAAACAACGGGTTAGATTTTCCATTTGAAAAAAGGATTGAGACTGTGGATAGCTTGGTAAAATCCAAGGCCAAAAAATTCTTAAAACACCGGTTAGATTTTCCATTTGAAAAAGAGATTGAAAATATAGATAGATTGCCTACAATCCAAGGCCAAAAACTTGTTGAAACAACGGTTAGATTTTCAATTTGAAAAAGAGATTGAAATTATGGATAGATTAGCTAAAATGCACGGCCAAAAATTTGTTGAAACAACGGTTAGATTTTCTATTTGAAAAAGAGATTGAAACCATGGATAGATTGGCTAAAATCCCACACCAAAAAATTGTTGTAACAACGTTTAGATTTGCCATTTGAACGCAAAATTGAAACTACTTATAGATTTGTTAAAATCCAAGGACAAAAAATAGTTGAAACAGCGGCTAGATTTTCCATTTGAAAACAACATTGAAACTATGGATAGATTGGCTAAAATACCCGGCCAAAAAAATTCATGAAACAACTGTTAGATTATCCATTGGAAAACGGGATTGAAACTATGCATAGATTACCTACAAACCAACAACAAAAAATTGTTGAAAGTGATTGAAAGTATGGATAGATTGCCTACAATCCAAGGCCAAAAAGTTGTTGAAACAACGGTTTAGATTTTCCATTTGAAAACAACATTGAAACTATGGATAGATTAGCTAAAATAACCAGCCAAACAACTTGTCGAAACAACGGTCAGATTTTCCATTTGAAAAGAGATTGAAACTATGCATAGATTAACCATTTGAAAAAGGGATTGAAACTATGGATACATTGGTTAAAATCCACGGCTAAAAAATTGTTGAAACAACGGTTAGATTTTCCATTTGGAAAAGAGATTGAAACTATGGATAGATTGGCTAAAAGGCACGGCCAAACCAATTGTTGAAAAAACGGTTAGATTTTCCATTTAAAAGAGATTGAAACTATGGATAGATTGGCTAAAATCCAAGCCCAAAAAATTGTTGAAACAACGGTTACATTTTCCATTTGAAATCAAGATTGAAACTATGGATTGAAACTATGGATAGATTTGGCTGGTTATTTTAGCTAATCTATCCATAGTTTCAATGTTGTTTGCAAATGGAAAATCTAAGTGTTGTTTCAACAAATTTGTGGCCTTGGATTGTAGGCAATCTATCCATACTTTCAATCTCTTTTTTAAATGGAAAATTTAACCGTTGTTTGAGCAATTTTTTGACCTTGGAGTTTAGGCAATCTATCCGTAGTTTCAATCTCTTTTTGAAGTGGACTGAATCTAACCATATGGATAGATTGGCTAAAATGCAGGGCCAGAAAATTGTTGAAACAACTTTAAGATTTGCCATTTAAAAAAGAGATTGAAACTGTGGATAGATTGGCTAAAATCCAACGCCACAAAATTGTTGAAACAACGTTTACATTTTCCATTTAAAAACAAGATTAAAACTATGGATAGATTGGCTAACATGCACGAACAAGAAATTGTTGAAACAACGATTAAATCTTCCATTTAAAAAAGAGATTGAAACTATGGATAGATTGCCTAAAATCCAAGGCCAACAAAATTGTTGAAACAACGGTTAGATTTTCCATTTGAAAAAGAGATTAAAACTATGGATACAGTGGCTAAAATGCAAGGCCAAAATATTGTTGAAACAACGGTTAGATTTTCCATTTGAAAACAACATTGAAACTTCTTATAGATTTGTTAAAATCGAAGGCCAAAAAATTGTTTAAACAACGGTTCGATTTTCCATTTGAAAACAACATTGAAACTATAGATAGATGGGTAAAATACCCGCCCAAACAGATTGATGAAACAATGGTTAGATTTTCCATTTGAAAAAGGGATTGAAACTATGCATAGATTACCTACAATCCAAGGCCAAAAAATTGTTGAAACAACGGTTAGATTTTCCATTTGAAACTATGGATAGATTGGCTTAAAGGCACGGGCAAAACATTGTTGAAACAACGGTTAGATTTTCCATTTGAAAAAGAGATTGAAACTGTGGTATAGATTGCCTAAAATCCATGGCGAAAATATTATTGAAACAACGGTTAGATTTTCCATTGGAAAACAAGATAAAAACTATGGATAGATTGGCTAAAATGAACGGGAAATAATTGTTCAAACAGCGGTTAGATTTGCCATTTGAAAAAGAGACTAAAACTATGGATTGATTTGTTAAAACCAAGGCCAAAAATTGTTGAAACAACGGTTAGATTTTCCATTTAAAAACAACATTGAAAAAAAAAACGAAGGCCAAAAATGGTATTTAAAAAAGTTAGATTTTCCTTTTAAAAAAAAACATTGAAACTATGGATAGATTGCCTAAAATTCCCGACAAAAAAAATGTTGACACAACGGTTAGATTTTCCATTTAAAAAAGAGCTTCAAACTATGGATAGATTGCCTAAAACCCAAAACCTAAAGATTGTTGAAACAACAGTTAGATTTTCCTTTAAAAAAAAAACATTGAAACTATGGATAGATTGCCTCATGTCCAAGGCCAAAAAATTGTTGAAAAACCAGTTAGATTTTCCATTTGAAAACAAGATTGAACTTTCCATTTGAAAACTAGATTTAAACTCTGGATAGATTGGCTAAAATGTACGGCAAAAATTTGTGGAAACAAAGGTTAGATTTGCCATTTGAAAAAGAGATTGAAACTATGGATAGATTGCCTAAAATCCAAGGCCAAACATTTGTTGAAACAACGGTTAGATTTTCCATTTGAAAACAAGATTAAAACTATGGATATACTGCCTAAAATGCACGGCCAAAAAATTGTTGCCACCACGGTTAGATTTGCCATTAGAAATCAACATTGAAACTATGGATAGATTGGCTAAAATGCACGGCCAAAAAAATTTGAAACATTAGTTAGATTTTCCATTTAAAAACGAGATTAAAACTATGGATAGATTGCCTATAATCCAAAGCCAAAAAATAGTTGAAAAACGCTTAGATTTTCCATTTGAAAACAAGATTGAAATTATGGATAGATTACCTCAAATCCAAAGCCAAAAGATTCTTGAAAAACGAGAAGATTTTCCATATGAAAACAAGATTGAACTATGGATAGATTGGCTAAAATGCGCGACCAAAAAATTCTTGAAACAACGGTTAGATTTTCCATTTGAAAACAAGATTAAAACTAACTATAGATTGGCTAAAATGCATGGGTAAAAATTGTTGAGGCAACGGTTAGATTTTCTATTTGAAAAAGAGATTGAAACTATGGATAGATTGCCTAAAATCCAAGGCCAAAAGATTGTTGAAAAAACCGTTGGATTTTCCATTTGAAAACAAAATTGAAACTGTGGATAGATTGGCTAAAATGCACGGAAAACAAATGCTTGAAACAAGGGTTAGATTCACCATTTGAAAACAAGATTGAAACTATGGATATACTGCCTAAAATGCACGGCCAAAAAATCGTTGACACCACGGTTAGAATTCCCATTAGAAAACAACATTGAAACTGTGGATAGATTGGCTAAAATGCACGGTCAAAAAAATTTTCAAACAATGGTTAGATTTTCCATTTAAAAAAGAGATTAAAACTATGGATAGATGCCCTATAATCCAAAGCCAAAAAATTCGTGAAAAAACGGTTATATTTTCCATTTGAAGACAAGATTGAAACTGTGGATAGATTGGCTAAAATGAGAGGCCAAAAAATTGTTGAGACAAAGGTTAGTGTTTCCATTTGAAAACAAGATTGAAGGCATCTATAGATTGGCTAAAATGCACGGCCAAAAAGTATTGAAGGAACGGTTTGATTTTCAATTTGAAAAAGAGATTGAAACTATGGATAGATTACCTCAAATCCAAGACCAAAAGATTGTTTAAAAAACGGTTAGATTTTCCATTTGAAAACAAGATTGAAACTATGGATAGATTGGCTAAAATGCACATCCAAAAACTTGTTGAAACAACGGTTAGATTCACCATTTGAAATCAAGATTGAAACTATGGATAGATTGGCTAAAATGCACGGCTAAAACTTTTTTTACACGACGGTTAGATTTTCCATTTGAAAACAAGATTGAAACCATGGATAGTTAAGCTAAAATGCTCTGCCAAAAAATTGTTGAAACAATGGTTAGATTTGGCATTTCAAAAAGATATTGAAACTGTGGGGAGATTGCCTAAAGTCCAAGGCAAAACAATTGTTCAGACAACGGTTAGTTTTTCCATTTGAAAAAAATATTTAAACTATCTATAGATTGGCTAAAATACACGCGAAACAAATTGTTGAAACAAAGGTTAGATTTGCCATTGGAAAGCAATATTGAAACTACTTATAGATTTGCTAAAATCCAATGCCTAAAAAGTGTTGAAACAACGGTTAGATTTTCCATTTGAAAACAAGATTGAAAGTATGGATACATTGGCTAAAATTCAGGCCCAAAAAATTTTTGAAACAACGGTTAGAGTTTCCATTTGAAAAAAAGATTGAAACTATACCTAGATTGCCTAAAATCCAAGGCCAAAAAATTGTTGAAAAAACGGTTAGATTTTCTGTTTCAAACTAAGATTCAAAGAATGGATATATTGCCTAAAATCGAAGGCCAAAAAAATTTTCAAACAACGGTTAGATTTTTCATTTGAAAACAAGATTGAAACTATGGATAGGTTGGCTAAAATGCACGGCCAAAAAATTGATGAAACAACGGTTAGATTTTCCATTTGAAAAAGAGATTGAAACTATGGATAGATTGCCTAAAATCCAAGGCCAAAAATTTGTTGAAACAACGGTTAGATTTTCCATTTGAAAGCAAGATTGAAACTATGGAAGTACTGCCTAAAATGCACGGCCAAAACATTGTTGACACCACAGTTAGATTTGCCATTAGAAAACAACATTGAAACTCTGGATAGATTGGCTAAAATGCACGGCCAAAACAATTTTGAAACAATGGTTAGATTTTCCATTTAAAAACGAGATTAAAACTATGGATAGATTCCCTATAATCCAAAGCCAACAAATTGTTGAAACAACGCTTAGATTTTCCATTTGAAAAAGAGTTTGAAACTATGGATAGATTGCCTAAAATGCACTTCCAAAAAATTCTTACCACAACGGTTAGATTTTCCATTTGGAAGCAAGATTGAAACTATGGATAGATTGCCTAAAATGCACGGCCAAAACATATTTCAAATAACGGTTAAATTTTCCATTTGAAAAAGAGACTGAAACTATGGATAGAGTTCCTAAAATCCAAGGCCAACAAATTGTTGAAACAACGGTTAGATTTTCCATTTGAAAAAGAGTTTGAAACTATGGATAGATTGCCTAAAATGCACTTCCAAAAAATTCTTACCACAACGGTTAGATTTTCCATTTGGAAGCAAGATTGAAACTATGGATAGATTGCCTAAAATGCACGGCCAAAACATATTTCAAATAACGGTTAAATTTTCCATTTGAAAAAGAGATTGAAGCTATGGATAGAGTTCCTATAATCCAAGGCTAACAAATTGTTGAAACAACGGTTAGATTTTCCATTTGAAAAAGAGATTGAAACCATGGATAGTTTTCCTAAAATCCAAGGCCAAAACATTGTTGAAACAACGGTTAGATTTTCCATTTAAAAAAAGGATTGAAATTACGGATAGATTGGCTAAAATGCACGGCCAAAAAATTGTTGAAACAACGGTCAGATTTTTAAGTAAAAAAGGGATTGAATCTATGGATAGATTGGCTATAATCCAAGGCAAAAAAACTTGTTGAAACAACTGTTGGATTTTCAAGTAAGAATACCAGTAAATCTTTGGATAGATTGGCTATAATCCAGGACCAAAATGTTGTTGAAACAACGGTTAGATTTTCAAGTAAGAAAACCATTGAATCTATGGACAGATTGGCTATAGTCGACAAAGGCCTAAATCTTGTTGAAACAACGGTTGGATTTTCAAGTAAGAAAACGATTGAATGTATGGATGGATTGGCTATAATCCAAGGCCAAACAATTATTGAAACAACGACTAGATTTTCAAGTAAGGATACGATCGAATCACTGGATTGATTAGCTAAAATCCAAGGCCAAAAAATTGTTGAAACAACGGTTCGGTTTTAAAGTGACAAGACGATTCAATCTTTGGATAGATAATTTAAGGCCAAAAACTTGTTGAAACGACGCTTGGATTTTTAAGTAAGAAAACGATTGCACCTATGGACAGATTGGCTATAGTCCAAGGACAAAAAGTTGTTAAAACAACGGTTAGATTTTTAATTAACAATACGACTGAATCAATCGATAGATTGCCTACCATTGAATAGATAGATTGGCTATAATCCAAGGCCAAACACTTGTTGAAACAACGCTTGGATTTTTAAGTAAGAAAACGATTGAATCTTTGGATAGATTAGCTATAATCCAAGGCCAAAAAATTTGTTGAAACTACGGTTAGATTTAAAGGTAAGAATACGATATAATCTTTGGATAGATTGACGATAATCCAAGGCCAAAAAATTGTTAAAACAACGGTTAGATTTTTAAGTAAGTATACGGTTAAATTAACGGATAGATTGGTTATAATCCAAGGCGAAAAACTTGATAAAACAACGGGTGGATTTTCAAGTAAGAAAACGATTGAATCTATGGATAGATTGGCTATAATCCAAGGCCAAAAAACTGTTGAAAGAAATGGTTGGATTTTCAAGTAAGAAAACGATTGAATCTATGGATAGATTCGCTATAACCCAAGGTCAAAAACTTGTTAAAACAATGGTTGCATTTCAAACTAAGAAAACGATTGAATCTATGGACAAACAAGCTATAATCCAAGGCCAAAAAATTCTTGAAGCGACGGTTAGATTTTCAAGTAAGAATGCAACTGAATCTTTAAATAGATTGGGTATAATCCAAGGCCAAAAAATTGTTGAAACAATGGTTAGATTTTGAAGTAAGAAAAAGATGGATTTTCAAGAAAGAAAAATATTAAATCTTCTGACTATAATCAGAAGCCAAAAACTTTTTGAAACAGCGGTTAGATTTTCAAGCACGAAAACGAACAAACAAGCTATAATCCAAGGCCAAAAAATTCTTGAAGCGACGGTTAGATTTTCAAGTAAGAATGCAACTGAATCTTTAAATAGATTAGCTATAATCCAAGGCCAAAAAATTTGTTGAAACTACGGTTAGATTTAAAGGTAAGAATACGATATAATCTTTGGATAGATTGACGATAATCCAAGGCCAAAAAATTGTTAAAACAACGGTTAGATTTTTAAGTAAGTATACGGTTAAATTAACGGACAGATTGGCTATAGTCAAAGGCCAAAGACTTTTTGAAACAACGGTTAAATTTTCAATTAAGAAAACGATCGAATCTATGGATAGATTGGCTAAAATCCAAGGCCAAAAACTTGTTGAAACAACGGTTCGATTTTCAAGTAAGAATACCATTAAATCTATGGATAGATTGGCTATAATCCAAAGCCAAGGAATTCTTGAAACAAAGGCTCGATTTTGAAGTAACAAAAAGGTTAAATCTATGGATATATTGGCTATAATCCAAGGCCAAAAAATGTTGAAACAACGGTTGGATTTTCAAGTAAGAAAACAATTGAGTCTATGGATAGATTGGCTATAATCCATGGCCAAAAAATTTTTGAAATACGGTTGGATTTTTAACTAAGTATCAGGTTAAACCAATGGGTAGATTTGCTATAATCTAAGGCCAAACATTTCTGAAACAACGGTTGGATTTTCAAGAAGAAGACAACCAATTCTATGGTTACATTGGCTATAATCGAAGGCAAAAAAAAATTGTTGAAACAACGATTGGATTTTCAAGTAAGAATACCAGTGAATCTTTGGATAGATTCGCTATAATCAAAGGCCAAAAAATTGAAATTTACATGAAATTTCCACCTTACCAAAAAAATCGCGGACTTTCTACTCAATAAAAATTTTGTTCTTGCGGCACGGGAGATTTGCATTATTTAGCAGCTACTGCACAGAATTTTAAGCGCATCTGACAAAGCGCGCAGACTTTTTGTCTGTGGTGTGGTGATTTTACCTTTCAGGGCCTTCTCCTACCTCAAAAACTCAGTTCCTCCTTACCGACAAAATCGCAGACTTTTACGCAATAAAGAGTTTTTCTGTTAGCCCTGGGGGATTTGCATTATTTTGGTGCCTCTGCACAGCATTTTGAGCCCACCTGATGGAGCGCGCAGCATTTTTTTGTCTATGGTGTGGTAAATTAACTTTTTGCGGCCTTCTCCTACCCTTGAACATGAAATTTTAACCTGACCGACAAAATCGCAGACTTTGTACGCATTTTATGTCTGTGGTATGGTGAATTAACTTTTTGGGGCCTTATCCTACCTCAAAAACTAAGTTCCTCCTTACCGACAAAATCGCAGACTTTCTACGCAATAAGCATTTTTTTGTAAGCGTCGAGGGATTTACATTATTTTGGCACCTGTTCGCAGCATTTTGAGCGCACCTGACCGAGCGTGCAGACTTCTTGTCTGTGGTGTGGTGATTTTACCTTTTAGGGCCTTAACCTACCTCAAAAACTAAGTTCCTCCTTACCGACAAAATCGCAGACTTTTTACGCAATAAAGTTCCTTCTGTTAGCCCTGGGGGATTTGCATTATTTTGGTGCCTCTGCACAGCATTTTGGGTACACCTGTGGGAGCGCGCAGCATTTTGGGTGCACCTGTGGGAGAGCGCAGCATTTTGTCTGTGGTGTTGTAAATTAACTATTTGCGGCCTTCTCCTAGCCTCGAACATAAAATTTTAACCTTACCGACAAAATCACAGACTTTCTACGCAATAAACATTTCTTTCTGTTAGCCTTGGGGGATTTGCATTATTTTGGTACCTCTGCGCAGCATTTTGAGCCCACCTGACCGAGTGCGCAGCATTTCTTGTCTGTGAAGTGGTGAATTAACTTTTTGGGGCCTTATCCTACCTCAAAAACTCAGTTCCTCCTTACCGACAAAATCGCAGACTTTCTACGCATTAAACATTTTTTTTCTGTTAGCCCCAGGAAATTTGCATTATTTTGCAGCCACTGCGCAGAATTTTAAGCGCGCAGACTTTTTGTCTGTGGTGTCGTGAATTTACTTTTTAGGGCCTTATCCTACCTCAAAAATAAAATTTGAACCTTACCGACAAAATCGCAGACTTTCTACGCAACAAACAGTTTTTTTCTTACCCCGGGGGAATTTGCATTATTTTGGCAACTCTGCGCAGCTTTTTGAGCGAACCTGAGCGAGTGCGCAGCATTGTTTGTATGTGGTGTGGTGAATTAACTTTTTGGCGACTTCTCCCAGCCTCAAACATGAAATTCCTCCTTACCGACAAAATCGCAGACTTTCTACGCAATAAACATTTTTTTGTTAGCCTCGGGGAATTTACATTATTTAATTTTGGCACCTGTTCGCAGCATTTTATGCGCGCCTGACCGAGCGCGCACCAATTTTTGTCTGTGAAGTGGTGAATTAACTTTTGGGGGCTTTCTCCTACCTCAAAAACTAAGTTCCTCCTTACCAACAAAATCGCAGACTTTCTACGCAATAAACAATTTATCTGTTAGCCCCGGGAGATTTGCATTATTTTGCAGCCACTGTGTAGCATTTTAAGCGCACCTGAGAAAGCGCGCAGACTTTTTGTCTGTGGTGTGGTGAATTTACTTTTTAGGGCCTTATCCTACCTCAAAAATAAAATTTAAACCTTACCGACAAAATCGCAATAAAAACGCAATAAAAATTTTTTTTTCTGTTAGCCCTGGGGGATTTGGATTATTTTGGGAACACTACGCAGCATTTTGAGCGCATTTGTTCGAGCGGGCACCATTCTTTGTCTGTTGTGTCGTGAATTGACTTTTTGGGGACTTATCTCAGCCTCAAACATGAAGTTTCCACTTTACCTACAAAATCGCAGACTTTCTACGCAATAAAATTTACTTTTTAGGGCCTTATACTACCTTAAAAAAATTTAAACCTTACCGACAAAATTGCAGACTTTTTACGCAATAAACAGTTTTTCTGTTAGTCCTGGGGGCTTTGCATTATTCTGGTCTCTCTGCACAGCATTTTGAGCGCACCTGATGGAGCGTGCGGCATTTTTTGTCTGTGGTGTAATGAATTAACTTTCTGGGGCCTTCTCCTATAAAATGGCAAACTTTCTACGCAGTTAACATTTTTTCTGTTAGCCCCGGGAGATTTGCATTATTTTGCAGCCACTTGGCAGCATTTTAAGCGCACCTGAGAAAGCGCGCAGACTTTTTGTCTGTGGTGTGATGAATTTACTTTTTAGGGCCTTATCCTACATCAAAAATAAAATTTAAACCTTACCGACAAAATTGCAGACTTTATACGCAACAAACATTTTTTTCTGTTACCTCTGCGGGATTTGAATTATTCTGGTGCCTCTGCGCAGCATTTTGAGCGCACCTGACCGAGCGCGCACCATTGTTGTCTGTGAAGTGGTGAATTAACTTTTTGGGGCTTTCTCCTACCTCAAAAACTAAGTTCCTCCTTACCAACAAAATCGCAGACTTTCTACGCAATAAACAATTTATCTGTTACCCCGGGAGATTTGCATTATTTTGCAGCCACTGCGCAGCATTTTAAGCGCACCTGAGAAAGCGCGCAGACTTTTTGTCTGTGGTGTGGTGAATTTACTTTTTAGAGCCTTATCCTACCTCAAACATGAAATTTCCACCTTACCTACAAAATCGCAGACTTTCTACGCAATAAAATTTTTTTCTCTTAGCCCGGGGGAATTTGCATTATTTTGGCACCTCTGCGCAGCATTTTGAGCGAAACTGACCGAGTGCACAGCATTTTTTGTCTGTGGTGTGGTGAGTTAACTTATTGGCAACTTATCGCAGCTACAAACATGAAATTTCCACCTTGCCGACAAAATCGCAGACTTTCTACGCAATAACGTTTTTCTGTTAGCCCTGGGGGATATGCATTATTTCGGTGCCTCTGCGCAGCACTTTGAGCGCACCTCACGGAGCGCGCAGCAGTTTTTGTCTGTGGTGTGGTAAATTAACTTTTTGCGGCCTTCTCCTAGCCTCGAGCATGAACTTTTAACCTTATCAACAGAATCGCAGCCTTTCTACGCATTAAACATTTTTTTTCTGTTAGCCCAGGGAGATTTGCATTATTTTGGAACCTCTCTGCAGCATTTTGAGCGAACCTGACCGAGCGCGCAGTATTTTGTGTCTGTGGTGTGGTGAATTGACTTTTTGGCGACTTATCTCAGCCTCAAACATGAAATTTTCACCTTAGCTACAAAATCGCAGACTTTCTACGCAATAAAATTTACTTTTTAGGGCCTTATACTACCTTAAAAAAATTTAAACCTTACCGACAAAATTGCAGACTTACGCAATAAACAGTTTTTCTTGTTAGTCCTGGGCGCTTTGCATTATTTTGGTCTCTCTGCACAGCATTTTGAGCGCACCTGACGGAGCGTGCAGCATTTTTTGTCTGTGGTGTAATGAATTAACTTTCTGGGGCCTTCTCCTATAAAATGGCAAACTTTCTACGCAGTTAGCATTTTTTCTGTTAGCCCCGGGAGATTTGCATTATTTTGCAGCCACTGCGCACCATTTTGAGCGCACCTGAAAAAGCGCGCAGACTTTTTGCATGTGGTGTGGTGACTTTACTTTTTAGGGCCTTATCCTACCTCAAAACGAAAATTTAAACCTTACCCCATCACCTTATAGCATTGGGTGGTTGGCTGGTTCACCGACAAAATTGCAGACTTTTTACGCAATAAACAGTTTTTTTTTCTGTTAGCCCTGGGGGATTTGCATTATTTTGGTGCCTCTGCGCAGCATTTTGAGCGTACCGGACGGAGCGCGCAGCATTTTTTGTCTGTGGTGTGGTAAATTAACTTTTTCCGGACTTCTCCCAGCCTCGAACATGGAATTTTCACCTTACCGACAAAATCGCAGACTTTCTACGCATAAAACATTTCTTTCTGTTAGCCCTGGGGGATTTTCATTATTTTGGCGCCTCTGCGCAGCATTTTGAGCGCACCTGACCAAGCGCGCAGCATTTTTTGTCTGTGAAGTGGTTAATTAACTTTTTGGGGCCTTATCCTGCCTCAAAAACTAAGTTCCTCCTTACCGACAAAATCGCAGACTTTCCGGACTTCTCCTAGCCTCGAACATGAAATCGCAGACTTTCTACGCATTACACATTTTTTTTCTGTTAGCCCCGGGAGATTTGCGTTATTTTGCAGCCACTGCGCAGCATTTTAAGCGCACCTGATAAAGTGCGCAGACATTTTGTCTGTGGTGTGGTGAATTTACTTTTTTCGGACACCTAAAAAACCGCGCAGACTTTTTGCCTGTGGTGTGGTGAATTTACTTTTTAGGGCCTTATCGTACCTTAAAAAATTTAAACCTTACCGACAAAATTGCAGACTTTTTACGCAATAAACAATTTTTCTGTTAGTCCTGGGGGGTTTGCATTATTTTGGTCTCTCTGCGCAGCATTTTGAGCACACCTGACGGAGCGTGCAGCATTTTTTGTCTGTGGTGTCATGAATTAACTTTTTGGGGCCTTATCCTATAAAATGGCAGGCGTTCTACGCAGTTAACATTTTTTCTGTTAGCCCCTGGGGATTTGCATTATTTTGAGGCCTCTGCGAAGCATTTTAAGCGCGCCTGACCAAACACGCAGCATTTTTTGTTTAAATCAATCCAAGGCCCAAAATTGTTAAAACAACGGTTGCATTTTTAAGTAAGAATACGATTGAATCTTTGTATAGATTGGCTATAATCCCAGGCAAAAAAATTGTTAAAACAACGGTTTGATTTGAAAGTAAGAATACGTTTGAATCAATCGATAGATTGGCTATAATCCAGAGCCCAAAATTGTTAAACACGGTTGCATTGTCAAGTAAGAATACCATTGAATCAGTGAATAGTCTTGCTATAATCCAAAGCCAAAATCCTGTTACAACAACGGTTAGATTTTCAAGCAAGAAAAAGATTGAATCTGAAGACAGATTGGCTACAGTTCAAGACCAAAAAATTATTGAAACAACGGTTAGATTTCCAAGTAAGACTACGGTTTAATAAATGGATAGATTGGCTATAATCCAAGGCCCAAAATTGTTAAAACAACGGTTGGATTTTCAAGTAAGAATACGATTGAATCTATAGATAGATTGCCTATAACAAAAGGCAACCAACTTGTTGAAACAGCGGTTAGATTTTCAAGGAAGAATACGATTGAATCATTGGATAGATTAGCTATAATCCAAGGGGAAAAAATTATGAAAAACACGTTGGATTTTCAAGTAAGAATACAATTGAATCTATAGATACATTGGCTGTAATCCAAGGCCGAACAATTGTTGAAACATCGGTTGGATTTTCAAGAAAGAATACGATTGAATTTATGAAGAGACTGGCTATAATCCAACTCACGTAAATTGTTGAAACAACTGTTAGATTTTCAAGAAAGAATACCATTGAATCTATTATAGATTGGCTATTATCTAAGAGCAAAACATTCTTGAACCAACGGTTAGATTTTGAAGTAACAAATAAATTGAAACTATGGATGGATTGGCTATAATCATAGGGCAAAAAATTGTTCAATTAACGGTTGCATTTTGAACTAACAAAAAGATTGAAACTATGGTTAGATTGGCTATAGTCCAAGGGCAAAAACTTGTTGAAACAACGGTTAGATATTCCAATAAAGAAGAAGGTTGAAACTATGTATAGATTGGCTCTCACCAAGAAGAATCCAAAAACAAGAAATTGTTGAAACAACAGCTAGATTTTCAAGTAAGAAAACGATTGAATCTATGGACAGATTGGCTTTTGCCCAAAGCCAAAAAATTGTTGAACCAACGGTTAGGTTTTAAAGTGACAAAACGATTGAAACTATGGATTGATTGGCTATAATCCAAGGGGGGAAACATGTTAAACAAAGGTTAGATTTTGAAGTAAAAAGAGATTGAAACTATGCATAGATTGTCTAAAATGAGAGGGCCAAAAATATCTGAAACAGCAGTTAGATATTTCAATAAAGAAAATATTCAAGGGCAAAAAATTGTTGAACCAACGGGTTAGATTTTCAAGTATGAAATCGATTGAAACTATGGATTAATTGTCTATAATCCAAGGGCTAAAAAATTTTTTGAACAAGATTGAAAGAGTACATAGATTGGCTACAATTCAAAGACAAAAACTTGTTTGAACAACGGGTAGATTTTCTTTGAAAAAAAGATTGAATCGGTGGATAGATTGCCTATAAGCTAAGCCAAAAAATTGTTGAAACAACTGTTAGATTTTCCAGTAAAGAAAAAGACCGAAATAAGTCAGATTTCTCACAATTTCAAGACAGAAAAGGATTGAAACAATTGCGGTTTCCCAACCGAAAAGTCATTTGCCACAATTTCAACATAAAAATACCATTAATACAATGGTTAGATTTCCCAAACAAAACATCATTGTAACAACGGTCAGATTTTCGACAATTTAAAGATACGAAATCGTGGAAGCAATGGTTAGATTACCCAGACAAAATATTTAAGGAAACAATGGTCAGCCTTGCCACGATTTCAAGATAAAAAAGTCATTAAAACAATGGTCACATTTGCCACATTTTCAAGATAACAAAATCATTGAAACAGTAGTTAGATTTCCCATAACCTGCGATCAGGCTCTATTTTCGTTTCGCTCGGTGAAACATTCCGGCGGGAAGGGCGAAACGAAAAATAGGGCCTGATACAATTCTTCTACGGAACGTCTGCCGCCCACTTTTTTGATTGATTGACATTCAACAAAACGGCCAATCAAAATTTGTTTTGCTTGCACGCTCCTCGGTATGCAAATTTCCCATATGTGTATGTAATGGCATTCGCAAAAAGTCCTCAAATGTCGGCAAAAATAAGAAAATCACAGGCTACGATCAATCTTGGCACTAGCGTTCAAATTTACAACTTGAAGGTACGCGCTCTGGTATTGTTCATAGTTGCTCTGTCTGAGCTGAAACTGAATGAAAATTCAGAACACGACGAGGTTGTCATGTACCAAAATGTGCTGCATGTTTGAATCCTTTCTCATTTCAGGTGGTATCCGGAAATATTCTCTACGCTTTTGTCACCGATTTTCTGCGTAAAATACCTTGGGAAATTAAGAGAAATACCTTCAGTTTCGAAAAAGATATCAATAAAACCGTTTATAAACAAACGAGTGTTTTGTAATTTAATTTAGTTCCAGAAGTGATAAATATTTGAGATTACCAGCGAATTTCATCTCTAAACAGCAGCGAATTTTAAAACGAAGAACATTTATTATAAGCCGAGACAGATCCTTTGATATCAATGTCAGAGGTCATTAAAACGACATTATTACAAGTGTAACACTGAATGAATAAACTGAAAGTCTTTATTACTTAGGTAAAAATAAATACAGCATCTCGCTGAGTGCGGCTCTCACTAAACATCAGCTTATCGTTAAGTTTACGGAATTATCGGTTGACTTGTTGGTCACTCTTGGCGAAAGGTACTTGCTGTTCGTTTTGTTTCGTAAAACGCGGAAACAACCACTACTCTGCTTATATTTTCAATACTAGCTGAAAGCCTTCAAATGAAAATTTGGAGACACCATGTGATAAAACGGGATACATACTTCACTGTTGCTGTACTTCGCTGCTCCGAGTGAGAGACAGCTTGCGGCAAACCGGACGCCATTCTCAGGAGAGAAAGAAATGATGACAATTCTCCTAGAACGACGAGAATATCTTTGAGCGACACGTTTACCTCGGCAGACTTGTTCCTTGGCCATGGCGGTCGGATTGAAAATTGTGAGCAAGTCTCGTAGACAATTTACTTCCGTTGACAGCTCTATTGTTAAAGGGCCAATCAGATTGCGAGATTCCCACGGCCAAAATTTGGCCGCCGACACGAAGTCTTGTGAGAGATTGTATCAGGCCCTATTTTAGCGAGCGACCCACGTAAGAGAATATGAGAGCGATGCTAAAATTCGGCCTGATCGCAGGTTAGATTTCCCACGGAAACGAGTATTGAAACAATGGGGTATAAAATGGGTTGTATGAATGGGAACCGGCTAACTGTTGGAATCCTCACAAAGAAGTTCCAGTGAGCCTTGTGGCTCGTTCAATCCTGCCACACGAGTTGGATCTTTAAGTACTTGGGCAAAACCATGTAGTCCGAGTTGTTTGCAGGACCTTCTTGGTATATTTACACGACTTCGGTGAAATAACATTCGCGTTGAAGCCACCCATAATAATCAAGTCCTTTTCTGCTTCATCACCCAATCTTGGAAGAAATTCTTGTTCAAAGCCAGATACATTTGTCTGAATTCATACACGGTGGCTTATACATTACATCACATATTGTTTTCTTAGCCTCGTTGGGACAAATCTCCATGCACACAATTTCCAATGAGTCAGATTCCAAGTCAGTTCTTCATTTGCTAGGCCATCTGTTCCTAACAAATTTAGCACATCCACCACTGTCCCATCCAAGGGAAGTAGTGATGCTCCTAGTCGCTTCATGGTATGGAAACCGGATCGAGTTAACCGGAGTTAAGCGGTGGCTGTCCCTTTCAATCCAGTAGATTGGACACCGGGCTTTATATTTTTATATATAAGGAAGTAATGTGCATAGTGAAATTGTGGTTGGTTTATTTGGTGTACGATGATATAGATTTAACTATAGGCACCACGACGTTGTCTAAACAAAGTCATTCAGGGTTTTTTAGTTCTTGAATTTACGGTTTACAGTAAATGCGTGACGTTTTTGTAGAAGTGACGATGAGGTTTTGAGCAGTGACTGGCAATTCCTGGATTTTAAACAGGAATTTTTAGTCGGCAACAGCCAGAACCGTATTTCATCCATAACTTTGCATAAAGACAATTTTTGTTCCTAAAATGTTTTACAAAAGAAAGGTTTGTATAACATCTACCTGAAAATGACAAAAACATATGTCTAGAAAAAGTGGTCAATTTTAGGCTACCCTGATATTACCATAGCGCATGTACGATTTTTTTCGAAGGAGACCCCCGTAGGTAGGTGGCCGAATCCAGTAACCAAATAATCGTATCTATAACAAAACGCGAGATTAGAAAATCTACGTGCCCTTCGGGGAGATATTTTTAATTATCAGTTTTGCAAGCAGTGAAAAGACAGCCATAAAAAGAACGCATTTCAGTGCACCTGATTGACGCACGTGCAGCATAGTTTTCCGATTACAGCTATCCAATTATAAAAAGTTCAAATTGTACAGCTGTAATTGGACACCCACGTGATCACCCTCCAATATCGTATCAAATTGGCACGCGGAGAACCAACCACAATCGAGCATTTTGTTATAGATACATTACTATTATTATTGTTGTTGTTGTTGTTGTTTTGGGTGAAGATTGCTGCATCTGTGCTGCAGTTTTGGCAAGCCTTTACAGTGAATTTTGTGATATTTAATGAGTATGGCTAGCAGAGCATTACTGAGAAAATGAATCGAAGTACTAAAGGATGGGGGAAGTTTGGTCACGGGATCGGATACCACACTAAAAACGTACTACTCAAGATCTTCATTTAAATGGGCACAGTGAAGAATTTCAGCTGCAATGGCTGCAACTTGCCTTGTCTTCTCGTAATTGGCTCAAGTGTGAACGTCACTAAAACTCCAGCGTAAGCAAGTGAAGCATGACTGCTCTGCCATCTTAAACCGATCCACACGCACATTCATTGAAGGCAGTGGCTGCAACTTGCCTTTGCTCTTACACTTGTGTCAAGTATGAACATCACTAAAGCTTAAGCGATCCAATCATGCATGCACGCATGGTATTCCTTGCGCTTTAGTTTCCATTAATAATTTGTCAAAGGCGCTTGCCTTTGTCTTGACATTTGCGTTTGCGTTATGTGTGAACATGGCTTGTGTTTGAACAGTAATACAGAAAAGTACTTCTCATGAACATTCATTTGAAGGATTACACTTTGCAGTTTCATTCAATGCCTCAAACGTTAGAATTACATTTGTTTCAGAGAGTGAATGCTGTTGAGGGTGTTGTTGTTATTCTTTAGGATGATTATCATGATCTTCGTTGCCTTTCTCTTTCCCTTTCCTTCTCCCCATAACCTTTTCCCACCAACCGAACCCCCAGAAGTGTTCTTCACCGAATTTAGGAGCATCATGTTTCTTTAAAAACCCTCCTTTTCTCTTCCGTTCCAAGTCTTGCAATTCCTTTCTCATGACATCATTACTCCATGTGATATAACTTGCCTCGTCCGCCCAGTCTGCTGAGCCTGTAGTGAGTGGGGTCAGTGGTAACTCGCGCGGAGCCTCACTACTCTCTTGTTCCGCAGTCTCAAGCAGTTTCAAGCGTCGCTTGTGCTCGCGTTCCCGACGTCGATTTTCAGCCTCCTGGCGTTCTTCAAATGAGCCTAAGTAAGGAGAAAAGGCTTGGCGGCGGTGTTTCTGCATTTGATAAAGTTCACTTTGCATTTCTTTGAGTCGTGAGATGCAACGCTTGAAGGAGAAAATTTCTTCTTCACCAGTCAAAATCCCAAGCGATCTCAAATCGAGCTGGGTTAGCTGAAGATCGTATGCCAACTCGCCAATCATTTCAATGTGCATCTGGTCTTCGTTAAGAGGGTCATCGCTTGGAATCAGCGGAAACAAATCATCCGGTGAGCTGGCCGCTGTACAAAACATTTTTACTTTGCTTTCATAGGCAGCATCCACAAAACTCAAAAAGCGTCTGGCCTCATTCTTCTGGTAGATGCTCATCTGGGGAATGTCTTCCACAAAAACTGTGTGGAAATGATTGCATATTGTGATGTAATCAGCAGGCCCCAGTGGAGACCGACAAAGCTCGCTGAATGTAAATCGGGCGACACGATTCTCCGAGGCAATGGGCACGATTACTTTCCTTCCATACACTGGAAGAGAAACCGAGGATAAACGAAGCCCGCTTCCAACTGCCTGGCAAAAAGCTTCATCGAATGCTTTTTCTGTTTCAGCAGTGATTGGGGTAAAGCAAGTCTCCTTTCCTCGCTTCTGGAAAATTCGGTAATCTTTCTCCGAATCTATGGCTACCACCTCACAATGCTCTGTTAGTAAGCTAACAAGTGACGTCACAGAGTCTAAAGCCTCTTCTTCGCGTCCAAATGACGAGGTTCCAAGTTCCATGGGAGATCTGGAAACGAAAAAGTAACACCAAAATCTTTCATTTAAGTGGTCACATGTTAGGAATTTGGATACAGACTCAATAGTTAGACTTACCTTGTGCAGCACAATAAACAATGCCATAGGAAAGTACGGATTAATAACTTTCATTTCGAAAGACACACTTTCGGATTTCAGAGGCACAAGACAAACGGAGTGCACAATAAAACAAGTTGCCTCACCTGTTTGATGTTGTAACAATAACTGTCCCATTTTCCATCATTTTACGAAACACACCCTCAAGGAGACGAGTAGAGCCAAAGTCTGCCAACTGCATTTCATCAAAACAGAGCAACCAAGCCTCCCCGGCCAGCTCAGAGGCAATGGACTCTACCGGAGTAACATTAAAGGTATGGTCATCGCTTGGACAACACAGATTCCAGCGATTCAGCAATGAATACAGTTGGAGCATAAACGAGTAAAAATGGACGCGTTTCTTGTTTCTGACAGGGATGCTGTCATAGAAGACGTCCATTAGCATGGTTTTACCACTTCCCACCGCTCCGTGAAGATAAAAGCCTTGTGGTGCAGGCAACTGTGTATCTAAAAACAGATTGAAAGATCGAAAAGAAAGTCTTATTACTTCTCTCTTCCTTGTAACTAGTTTAATAAGAGATAATATTCATTACTGTACCATTTACACAAAAGGCCTTCTTTCCAAACAAACACACACACAAATTACAGCTCAGTTAGTAGCATACACAAAGTAGACCTGGAGGTCGGAGAATTGAGTCTTGTCCAGAAAACTAACCAGGGTCTTGACTACCACATTGTGGCTATGCAAAGTTTCTCGCGAACATATCTTGGAAACCCTAACTTCCACAGATAAGCAGCTTGGCCACGTTTGTTCCATGGAAAAGGTTTCCAAGATTTTCGTCTCAAAACTGTCTTTGGCAGGACACGTGACCGGCACAGAAAAAAGCCTAAAACACACATGGCGTACAGTTTTGGTTTTTCAACAGTATTCAACAATAACCGGGATGCAAACTTGACATGACGTATTGATTTCTTAAAATTCGCATTAAAGAAGTTATGACGTCACATGTACCTATATGTATACATTTTCTACTGTAGTTTGTCTTTGATTTGACTAAACAGTGATTGCTTACGCCAGATTACAAAGAAAACTTAGTTATCTCCGATTCGTCAGAACAAATCGGAATTCTTTTTTTCCTGCAAATTTTAGGGCTTTTTCTTTCTAATGCGCGGTTGGACGCTGGTACTAGCTATGCAGTCCAATCTACCGGCAGAAAGCGTTGCCAAACAGCATATGACAAAATACATGTACCATCTACAAAAATCCCTTAGCAACAACACCAGGTCTGCCCCCATAATATAACTGGTTTTGTCTCTTACACGTAGTGACACTAAGAAAGGGATGTAAAAGATTTCACATCCCTGCTGGAAAAGAGTAGGGAACAAAGTCCTCTTTATTGTGGTCTAGCTTGTCAACATTAATCCACAGGCTGACTGGGCTGGACTCATAGAGATAGCATCTCTCATTCTCGCCTTGATATTTTTACCCTCCAATGTCATTTCCTCTCTGCTGTAAATTGCATTTTAAACATTATACATATGGAAAATATACTTTTAAAATCTCACTATCAATTAACAATCACCAATAACACTAGCACAAATATAAGTACAAGGACATGGTACTATTTCACATTGTATGTTAAAAACACAGTCTGAGATATGCAAAGCAAGTTCAAATATGGGACCGTTCATTTTTTACGAGGTAGGGGGGGCTGGTGGGATTTGGGGGGGTTCACGTAAAAAAAATGGCCTTAAAAGGGGACCATCTAAAAAATAAGGGAAAAGGGGGGGGGGGGTCACGTGAAATATATTTTTGTAATACTTAAAGATGGGATATGTTGTACTATTTTTAAAAAATATATCCCCACCGAAATACACAAATTAGATTTAAAAATCTATTAAAGAAGTTCCTTCTGTTTTTAATAACGTTTCCACGGCTGCAGACTACAATTTTAAAGCTAGGGAACTTTAATAAACCAACAAAGTTTTCTTTCTATTTAGTTAGTTAATTTTCATTTCTGTATCTTTAGTGGTAGCTCGACCAGAATAGCCTAAGCTACAGTGTACCTGCAAGCTGCTATAAAGGCCTGTAAACTATCTTGAATGAATAAAGTTACTGTTACTACATTGCTTCTCTCTGCTAATCTTCTTCAAGCTCTTCCTCGTCGCTTGTGCTGCTAGCGCTGTGGGAGTCGCTTTCGTTCCTTTCAGGCAGAGCATACTCTTCAGGATACAGGAAGCAGTACACATCATCTCTAACGTCAGGCTTGAGGTTTGTGATTATTCTGCTTCCTGCCGCATTGCTGAAGTGGTTTGATTGCAACATCTGTGCAATATATGGTGCATCTCGTCTATTCAGTAATTCTGCAACATCTTCGACGTTAACGCACTCTTCAGGGATGGCTAGGGAAGGAGGATACACAAGACATTGCAAGATCATTGCCTAGCGGGTTTCCAACACAGATGCCATACACTCGCTGGACGTTGTTTGCATCCCGCTTCTTCTTCCTTTCATTTGATTTTCTTCGGTTTTCTTTCTTTCTTCGCCTCTTGCTTATATGTTCTTTATGTATGCCCTTATATGTAGTGTGGAAACTTTTCTTGTTTTCTTCTAGTATTTCCATATCCTGCTTGACCTTCAGCAGCTTAGCCTCAATGCACTTGATCTGCTCCACATTAAAATCGTGAGCAAATTCTTCTCCTTGCTTCAAGGTAAGTCCATTAGGGCTGAAGAGTGTGGAATCATGTTCTTTCAAATGTTTCACCATGCCATTCAACTGGTCAAACATGCTTCTGTGCTCTTTGATGAAGACGTTCAACCTTCTTCCATCACTGGGCTTCAAATGATATCCTGGTTTGGAAAACACACTTGCTCTTTTCGAACACTCATCCGCACTTAGAAAGGTAACCTCTTTTGATTGTAAAACATCGTATCGACAGGATCGTTCAGTGGTGAACCTATTCTTTAACGACTCGTCACTTTCGCCATTCTTTCGCATTTTGGAATCAGCCTCTTTGAAAATGCTCATGTATTTTTGCACTCTCTTTCCTTTTGGATTTACAATATAGCCAATACTTGTTTTCTGAAGTCCCTTTGAGGTGTCCGCATCTTCAGCAGGGGAGGAACTAGTAACCTACCAGAACAGAAAGACGACGTTTTATATAGATGTTATTGGGTGCATTGTGTTGTAATCGCTTATTAAATGCTGTATTCGATTGGTCGAATGCAGTTCAAATGTAGTTCGCAACATTTCAAAACGGAATCATAAGACAAACGATATCAATAGATGTCACAATACATCATACCTGGTACAGTTCCACAACGCTGGAGCGAAAAAAGAGTCTGTCCCTGGTAACAACTACTTTTCCAAGATTGAGAAGTTCATAACTGAACATTACGAGGAAGGGGAGAACTACAGGGAGTTTTTAAAGTTTTCTTGTAGAGGAAAGGTAGGAGCCAATTGTTCTCTTTGTAAAGAATGGACTGGACCAATCATAGATAGATGTCCGAAGCCTTTTCCTGACCATTCCTGTCTTCCCGAGTACCATTACCTACCGTACAACAACACTCCAAGGAAGGGCCGTAATCCAGACGATTGGCAGCCCAGAGTTCAGTTGAAGAAGGACAGTGGCAGGCTAGTTTTGTCAGATTCAGAAAGTGTAGCAACATTTTCTGACAAGTTTATTGTTAAGCCAAAGTTTGTTGTTGAACACCTTAAGCATCTTGAGGTGGTAGATTTCAAAAAGAAGAAGAGGGCAGAGGAGAGGGCCAAGGAAAGCCAGAAGGCGAAGGAGAAAAATTATGAGGATTATGCTTGGAAAGATTTGTGCGAAGATCCGACAAAATTACAAAAGCTTCGAGTGCCAGAGCTTAACAAATACCTCAAGCACCATAGACTAGACAAGCACCCGAAGAGCACCAAACATGACAAGGTTAAGGTAACTGCCCGACACTGGCTTCTCCAAATGAATCCTGAAAGAACTGATCTCTTACAAACAAGATTGAGAGAAAAAGACTCAGCTGAAAATGAATCTTTGCTAGACATTGATAACGATGATAGCGATGAAGACGACAACAGTGGAAGCGAAAGCAGCAGTGAAAGAGACGAATCGAATGTCATTTTTGCCTTCATCGATCACGATGAAGAAGTGGCCTTCATCGATGACGAAGAAGTTGAGAGGCCAGCCACAACACGTTCGGGAAGGACCATAACCAGAAGATCAGAAATTGATTTTTCTTTTTTTTTTTTTCAAAGTCTATAGCGAGCTGACACATTTCTCTTTTGCTGACTTAGTACAGTTAAAAGTGGCAAATGCAACTGTAGTATTAATTGTAATATATTGATATTGTCAAAAAGATGGTTTCGTTAACTGTACAGTATGCATAGCTGGCTTAATTGAGTTTTCTTTTCCCATGCACCCCCCGGGCATGAGAAAAATTTGTTGACTGAGGGGGGGGGGGATGCAACTTCTTAACGACAGTTCAAAAATCCCACCAGCCCCCCCTACCTCGTAAAAAATGAACGGTCCCTATGATGCAATTTTTATGCTCATGTTTTGAGCCTGACTTGTATTTTTCAGGATTAGATTTTTGTTAACTGTAAAAACCAGGATAACTTTGGCGTTCTTTTGCATGGCTCATAACTCTACTTAGCACTTAAAAGAAGAAAGAAAAAAGGTGTAGTTAAACAGCTGAGGCCCACCATTTGACTTACAAATTAAAAAGGGGCTTGTAAGCGCTACTTCAGGCAACTTAGCACTTGTCTTTTTAAACAAGACTTAGGTAACATTTTGGCCACTCATCAGCTCACAGAAAGATGGTACACATTTCATTGGTAGCTCATCATTGCTTTATAGATCGAGGAAGGCAAAGTTAAACCCCAACTTGTAGACACCCTTTAAAATACCAGCACCTAAAACCCTGGCCATTAGTCTTGGGACACTTTGCTCAAATCGCCTCTTGTTAGCGTCATTTCAAAAATACTCTTGCCTCGCCCTCCTCCCCCCTGTACAATGTTGAAGTTTGGGATTTGAAACTGATGACTGCCCTTCAACATTGTTTGGGGAGGTGGGGAGGGGGGCACAGATGGTCATAACACTTGTGAAAGACTTCTAATTACAGTGTAGGGTACATTTTCTTACTTCTCATCTAAGTGTCCCAAGTTCTAATGGTCAGGATTGTAGTTCTTACGGACAGCTTCTACGGTCCAACCTACATACTTTCTGTTTAACCAATACACTTAACACAGACACCCTAATAGGGATGTTGCCTCCTAATACAGGGGTATATTTGCCAGTTTATCTCTGTGTGGGAAAAGCAGATCTTAGCAAAGGCTATTGAAATCCAATAAGAAAATTGTGGGTAGCTGTGTATTTTTCAGAGTTCATCAAGCAACCACAATTCTAAAAGCTTTAACATACATTCTAACAAAGTTTAAGCTCAATTAACAGTGAGAAAAGCATAGTTAGCCCCTAAGATCTGCTTTTCCTGCATACAGTGTAGTTGTAAACTGTGCAAAAATCACCTTGTATTAGTAGGTACCATTATTAAGATGCTCGAGTTTCTCGGAACTTCCTGAGATGTGCAGAACCTATGTACAGCAACAAAAGGAGGCGTTGTCCTTAATACAGACATTAATTTTTTTTCTGGTCCAGATGGTGTCTGCTACTACCGGGTTTGACTGTACTGTACACATTTTAGTGGTTGGCAGCTTGGGGCTAATATTATTGATAAAACAAGAAGGTCTATAATTTTTTGGTGACCCTAAGCTGAGGGTTGAGACTAGATTAGCTGAGTCTCGACAGTTAAGTAAAACTATTCTAAAACAAGGAAGAACATATTTTGGTGGCTAAGTGGCTTACGCAGCCCTTTATGGAACGAGGAAGCTGTATTTTACAGTGTCTTAGTGGCTCGCTAGTGAACTGTTGAGCCACCAAGCCAGCTTTGAAGTGATAATGAGCACAAGACAAAGAAAACGTCTGAGTCCCCACTGGGAATTAAACCTATTAACTTGTATAGAAAGGGCATACATCCACTGAGCTGATGGGAGGTTTGTGGCGAGTGAGGTCATAGGCAATGATAGCAAGTGTGGCAGTTTGTCATGACAACCTGAAAATTCCCTCTTTCTCGTTTCAAGCTTAAAATTTACCATCCTTCTTTCCTTATCATGAACTGTGTTGTCTTTTGGACCAAGCAAACTGTCCATATTGTATACATCGTATGTCTACATTACAGGTGTCTGTACTTGTAAGAGAGGTTCAAATTTACCTGGAAAATTGGCCCTGCCTTTAATCTACAACTCACAGCCAGGGGTTACTTAAGGGTATTATGTATGGGTCAGATGGGTCCAAAATGAGTCCATTTTAAAATAGTTTACATGAATCTGCCAACTTTGTTTGAATTCCTGATAACACTTCTCCAAGGTTATTTTTTTACCACAGAATCCAAATTTGAAGTCAAAAATTTCAATTTCCTGTCAGAAAGGTGTGACAATTAACACCCAAAAATGTCACTCGAATCAATAATTATTTTGATTTTCTCCCTAGCTTTTCTTTTGGAACCTTTCTGCTTTGTAGTATTTGACACTTGTGGAAAAGGGATTCTTGTTTGACTTAGCCGCCCTTCAGGTCAAAATCTTGCGGAAAAAAAATCAAACATATCTAAACTAGGCAAGTGACACACCACAACATCGATCCTATACAACGAGAATGGCACGTAAGTCAGGGAAAATAGCTCCACTTGTGTTTGTTAACTCTGGCAACTTTCAGCAGAATTGTTTAAAGTGTGTAAGAAATATTTCTATTTTCACCTTACGTGTTAAGAATCTGTCGAATTTTGCACGTCTTTACGCTTTCATTTGCTCAATTCTTGTATGCCATGTTTGTTGTTTGTGTAATAAGTTGCATGGCCTTCTGGGACAGTCATTTCGGGGAAGAAACAAGGAAGATGATGTATTTCGAGCAGTAGTGCATCCCAGAATCAAACACTGGTAGAGTCCCCAGCAACCATGACATAAAATTATTATGACGCTGCAATCTTTTTGTCAGCAGTAACAATGCACACAAGCCACTAACCATATATGTCACGCATGTTTGAGGAAGCTATAGAGTATTCACATGGGCATTTGGTTTCCTCAGCAAAAGATTCAAGACAAAACAGTTTTTCTTCTGTTTATTGGGTGCATTTTTCTTGTTGAATGGACTGCGAAAGGGAAGTGAAATGTCCTGTGGAAACGTTGCCATTCTCTGCCATTTATAGCACTCAAGGGAAGTTCGATTTTTCATACAATTGATTAGGTACACATTCTGGCTGGCTCTATGCATTGAAAACTAAAGAGTGCATCAAATAGTATTTGTCAATGTCGGGTAAATATCAGGAGTTTATCAGGGTAACATTAACATCTGACTGGTTTTGATAATAATAGAGACACTCTGATAAAAGGCAGTTTGTGTACACGGGTAATACTTGAAGTGTGATGCAGTTGTTATGGGGAATATTTACAATGTATTGTTATTTTTCATTTTGATTTGTCAACTTTTCCTTGCTGCATAAATGCACGGTATGCTTTTTGTCTTGTTGTGCATTGTTATGATAAACTAAGCTTGCCTTTTTCTAACGAGTACGATATCAAAATATCACCAGGGAGTATGTTAGTATTCTGATTGAAATAGCTTGTCATTATCTATTTTCATTTGCTCTGAATATCTTTAGATTCACAGCTGTAGATTCTAAGACATCCAGCCGTGTACGAGACTGGAAGGGAGACAACCTGCAAAACTCCAAGATGACGGCTTAAAAAGGCATACCTAACAACCAGGGAGGGAAAGCAACTTCCCATACATTCTCTTAGATGAAATCTAAACGATGTTCTCACAACTTGCAAAGCAACCTGTGAGGTTCTAGTCAGCGAATATGCCTCCTGCGCGTGCGCAGATGTTGCATATTCCAACGGAACTTGGATGCTAAAGGAAAAATTACGGCGGCAAAAGGCGACGGATTCAGTTTTGTCCTTTCGTTTAGGTAATTGACGAATTGATCATATTTCACACTTTTATCATGTTTTGTGCTTTTTGCTTCTTGTGAAGACAAAAGTTTACTCATGGAGTTTTTTAGTCACAACGTAGAACAGTAGCGCTTTGATCAATCCAGTCTCCGCTGATCGCCCGTATAGAATCAGATAGAATTTTCTGAAGTTGGGTTAAAAACTGGGAAAACCTGGGTTAAAAACATGTTCAAAGTACTGAACTGTGAAATGATCTTGTTAACACATAACTGGATTATTGATAATAAAAGTTGAATTTTGTGCGTAGGTATTGTTCTCATTAGGTTATAGCAGTTTTGATTGAATTTATTTCCATTGATGTTTTTTGGCACATTTCCTGTTGCAAATTATTTAGACCACGCTGGTCGAGGAAAACATGCAAACCCAGTACAGCCATACAGCATGCTATCAATTCGTTACAGAACAAGAAATTCTAGGGAATTTTCAGGCAGCGCAGAGTCTGTCAGCTTCCTTTCCCTGGGCTGTTATGAATAGTTCTCTACCTTGAATCGAACTTGATTCGGGCTCGGATGTCACTCGTGCTATGGCGCTCAAAACATCAACAGTCTAACATACGTAACTTACCTAGAATGGCAAGTAAACTTTTTATCGTCAAAGCTTCCAAAAAGTCTCTTTCGCTAGCATCTCCAATAGATAACTAAATCTATCTGCTTGCGTCATAGCTACAAATGAAAAATTCACCTTCAAACTCTTCAACAAAGCTAATCTGATGAAATGTCGCGTATATGACAGATTTGCTTTGAGAACTTTCTCGCTTAATGACCTCTCAATGAACTCTATCGACGCAGTGAAATTAAGTGATATTACCCAAGAATGTCAAATATTTCAGAAATTGATTAACTGATAAAATCGGTGACTTTACCTCAAGAAATAAATAGAGGCTACTTGCAATCTAAAACCTTTAAACCTGTGTTTATAAAGATCGGTGTTTACTGTTCACAGCTATTTAACCGCTAGACTCAACAATATCTTCCTTCCTATGCTTTACATCATCACAAAACTCAAGAATGGAGTTTGTCATCACCTTCGCAACCGGTTGAGTTCAAAGCACTATGTAACCACAACTAAAAATACTCTCCATGACTCATAGACGATCTCACACGCTAAACAAAATGGCATTTTAATCTCCCTTTCTATGTCATTTATGACAACGTGCACAAAGCAACACAACATACAAAATTATTTTTATGCCGACATACTGACAACCTGCACAACTCCAAAGTTCTCACTAGCCTTTGTAAAGAGTGCCCCTTAGAAACAAAATCTCCTCAAAAAACAGCAAAATAAACAATTCAACAATTACCTTTACTTAACTTCAGTACACCGCAAAACTCAAAACAACAAAATTACACTTCACACTTTCAATCTCGTAAAATACATGTCATTATAACGAGCCTGATTATTTAGAGCCCGCGCAGAGACTAAGTCTACTGACTACCGCCAATTCAGGAATGTGCTACTTTTATAAGAAAAGACAGGGAATTTCCGCGCGGAGACTAAGTCTACTGACACCCGACAATTCAGCAATGTGCCTTGTATTTCATTACACGGCAGCGACATTTGAGATGTTGCGCCGCCTAATGAGATGTAAAAAGAAACATTGACAGTTAGCTGAGCATTTTTATTTATCACACGTATCAGTTCAGCAGTAGACAAAGACCAAAATTACATTGCGGAATACAAGAAATTAAATCGTGAATAGTTCAGGCGCTTTCTTCTTGGTGAGAATTTTATTTACCTTGAATTATCTAATTCTAGCATTCAACTTTGAAACGTTTGTCGCAAGCCTGTTCTCAAAGTATAAACAAGCGAAATGTGACTGCTGTACAGCTCGCAGCTGATTCACTCGCCACTACAACAAACAAGACAGTGCGAAAACAAAAGTGTCTTCATCAATGTCGCTTATTTATTTATTTATTTATCTTCGGCCAAAAACATATTACACAAGGCAAGAAAAGGACATAATATAAACAAGTACAAAAACAAAAACACTGGCCGGGGAGACGCTACAGCTATGCCAATTACAGCGCTCCCCTTGTAAAACAGATTACAGACAAAAAAGTATAAAACTGACAGTAAGTTCCATGAGAGATTAGTTGCTCACCGCTTACTTTCCCCCAACAAAATACACATAAAATTTGAAAACTATTCCAAATAAGTTGATCGCCATGTCGATCGGAAATATTTATTACTGCAAACACCACTGTCCACATTCTGACTGGACCATTTTGCAAGTTGTGAGAACATTGTTTCTCGGTCCCAGGCCCCGCTTCTATTCCCCCCCCCCCCCCTCCGCTAACAACAAATTTAAACTCAGAGACTAGCAATATCTCTGAGCTGTTATTTTGTAAACAACAAACAAAACATAAACTACACAGTGAGTGAAATAACAAGAAAATAATATTTTTCACACCTTCGCCAGTGCGCAATACCTCAAACCTTCCCCCGATTGGGGGTGTTACTAACACATTGTATGCATAAGTTCACTCCCACCATGGGGGAACAATTAAATAGCACACAGAGCTGCTTCGGTCCACCTCATTTTCATGTGTCGGAGTTCTTTGAAGAACGACGCATTTCACAATGGCTATTACTGTTATGCAATCGCATGCAACTAAATGGCCCTGTATTCTATATTTTAGCCACATAAACATTCTTGAACCATTTTGAACTTTTTAAAATTCACTGAGGATAGGTATAAAATTTTCATTGTTAACGTACTCGCAAAAAAAGAAAGATAAGGTTAAATAAACTTACTGGATTGCAGACGAGGATCATAATCTTTCAGTCTCTCGTACAAACCTTGCAGTTTGTAAACAACTTGAAGCTGACAGTCATCTGGCTTCACCACTTGTTTTTCTAAATGGGAATCATACAGTCGTAACGGTCCTTCAGGAAAGTTAACTCCATGGCTATAACAGGCTTTCCGCAACGCACAAATAGTCTGAATATCCCAGCGAAAACGGCAACTGAAAAGTCGCTTTGTTGAGCGAGCAACCGAGACTGAAAACATCGAATTTTAAGTTACTGTGATCTACTTGCAGCCTTCGATAAACGTTGCTTCTTGAGAATGTTGTATCGTCTAATTTCACTAAGAATTGAAGACAATTGTAGCAGCGAAATTCAGTCCGCGTTGTCCGCCATCTTTAAACTTATGTAATTACAATCCCAGAATGCAATACGTTTGTTAGCGCTGACCAGAGTTGTTGTTTTCTGTTGGCTCAAAAGAAAGAAAGGGTGGGCCTGTGGGCATCCACTGGGCGGGGTGCGGGCTACCCTGCGTCGCAGACAGTCTACACCGCCGGCATAGACCGTCTGCGTAACGGCTCCCAAAAGCTTGTTCTGATATCCCGCAGGTTTGCAGAGGTATTTCTATCCGTTTCTGATTGGCTAGATTCTTACGCGCCTTGTGTATGGACAGTTACGCATCAGATCACGCAATACTCCGCATTGCTGAAAATATTAATCCGATTGTTTTGTTGTTTGAAAACCAAAATGTTTGGGTCATTAAAAATTCCCTAATTTCTAACAGTAAGCGAACGGAGAACGGATGAAAACTTTTTTCCCATAATTGTACGAGTAGAGCAACACAGAAACGTTTCATAATCAGTGCAGACAGATTTATGTGAGCTAAAATAAGCTAAAATACCATTGTGTAAAACAGTGTGCCTCGTCGATAGCGCATGGCGACTCCGATTAACATCTCTTTGAAACTTTCGATAATTTCAAAGATGCTTCTTTAAGACTCAGTAGAGAGCAAGCACTCAGGAGAGCCATAAAAGCTCATAAAGGAGCATGTAATTGCCGCTTATTAGAACCTGCTGGATGAGTTTGCTGTCCTCGTTGTCAGTAATAGCAATCGCTGGACCTCCAATATCATTGAGATGACGAACCTGGTCTTCCATAAGCAATCGCAACGATGATATTACTACGATAAAACTGGAACCACGAGGCATTTCGAAAAGAGCGCATGCCGCGATTGGAAGGCACTGGAAAATCAAATTCACGAATATATTTCGACCTAAAAGAAATTCTCGCAGCGAGTTTTCCTACGCAGGCAGAAGGCTATCAATTTCAAACTGCTCTTTTACGGCTTTGAACACCCTTTTCCAACTTTCTTCTACAATCACCAACATTTTATATCGAAATCACCAGCAATTATTTCAAGCTGTTCTACGGAAAATCCAGGGAAATACAAAATGAGTACAAATTTATTTTTAGCATTGCGGAGTATTGCGTGATCTGTTGCGTAAGTAAATGTCCAATCACAATGCGCGTAAGAGTCGAGGCAATCAGAAACGGATACAGACATCCCCGCAAACCTGCGGGATACCAGAACAAGCTTTTGGGAGCCGTTACGCAGACGGACTATATCTAGGTTTTGAGTGACACGTCCGGCTGTAACGCAGGCTAGGTGTGGGCAGGGCTGATGAGGGAAAAGACAGGAAAAGGAGAAAATGAACGCCGAACACGAAAGTCAAAATAAAACGCTCGGGGCTCATAACGAAATCGGAGACCTAGCGAAATCAACCACAATGGAACCCGCCTTTAAATACAACAACTGGTTAAGGACGGTAGCTCTTTTTGTTACTGCGCATACGTTCTGCGCATCTCGGGATATTCGGGTTTCTCAAGGAATTTACCCCCTAATACAACAACATTTTTGCGCGGTTTGATTATGTGGAAAAAGCAGATCTTAGCAAGGGTTATCAGAATCCAAAACGAAAATTAGCGGTAACCACGCATTTTTCAGAGATAATCGAGCTTAAATTTGGAAAGAAATTGCCATACATTCTTTGCATTTTGACGCTTTTTTAGAATTATGGTTGTTAAATTATCTCTGAAAAATGCGTGGTTAGCCACATTTTTCTTTTTGGATTCCAGTTACCCTTGCTAAGATCTTCTTTTTCCCCATAGTAACATCTGTATTAGGAGGCACCGTCCTTAAAGGAACTAATTTTCATTCACTTGTCTGATCTGACAAAATTATTTTCTCATTGAAGGAAACCTCACAATGATAGTTTCCTAAGGTAGAAAAACACCAAAGAAGTAATAATAAGCCAAAACTAAACAAGGATGGTTACGACTGAGGGAGATTAAGACGGATTACGAATGACAAACTTGAAAAAACTTGCCAGTTTTTTCAAGATGCGTTATCCGTGACGTAGCTCCTTTGATATGACCAATTTTTTGTTGCCCAAACGAAAGCTCTTGGGTAAGTCGACGTCGCAGGAAAACGTTCTTATTAAGAGCAAAAGTACACATACACAGTACGACAAGAGTATTAGCGAATAATGACTAAAAACAACAGTTATAGAGCTTAAAGAATCTTTTTTTTTCTTTGATATTTACTTTAATTCACCACCACAATACAATAATATTAGCTAATTTCCTCAAATTGTCAAAAGCTGGATTCCTGTACCGCAAACTGGGTGAAAAAAATAAAACAGAGTTTGTCTAGGGACATATTCCAGCATAATTTCACAGTCACAGGTAGCAGCAACACTTAAAGATATCTCAAGAAACACTTTCAACAGCCTCTATTCCAACCCCCAGCTTTATAACGCTTTCGCTCCCAGAGTCAGTTATGGAGACATTTAAAGTGGTTCTAAATTTTGAGTCTGTGGATGAAATCCTACGATGTGACCATTCAAATGAAACCTCTTTAGCAGTACTTTCAGATGGTACTATTAATATTTAAGTATTTTGCAAAATGAAATTTGGGATTTGCCTTGATTTTCATTTTGGGCACTCTTAGGAGTGAAAGAGATAAGCAAGCTTGCTTGAAGGCTCCACCATTAACTTTACCACAACCCTTTTGTACTCATACGAGCTCGAGCTACCTGTGACATAGCACACAAATAAATACTTGTAAATAAATGTGTTGACATCTTGAGTAAACTCTTTTTCTTCATATATTTTACTCTGCTTACTTTATATTAGTACTTATTGGTAGTTCACACACAGGCTCTCTTCCTGAGTGCAGAGGTTCGGCTTACCTATTTGACTTCCACTCCAACTTAAAACGTTAAAAAAAGCTTGTGGGAATAAAATTGAAAAGCACAATCTACTGCTGTGAGACATAACTATGCAACAGAAAACAACAGTTGAGATCATGAACTTGTTGGAAAAATTAATAAAGCCACTATTGCAACGCTTACTTCTTCAATCAAACTCTAGAGTTGGAATCAATAATAATTATTACAACACTTTAAAAAAAGTTAGACACTTGTTTAATACAGCATTTCCTTTGTCCACTAAAACAGCCCAAACCAGAAAACAGAACATGGCTTCTCACATCTCCCTCCCCAACGTCCAACCCCAAAGCTAGAGGACCAGATTGCATCCAGCTACCCCCCCCCCCCCCCCCCCGCCAAACTGACTTTCCCATTAATAAAGAAAACACAGAATCCAGGCATGATTATCCCCACCCATCTCTACAGAAATCATGGATGATTTCTATCATAGATAATAACAGTGAAAGAAATTTTATCTTTGGGAAGCATGGAGTGGAACAAAAACCATTAGGATAAATCAGCAAGAATGCATTAACATTGCTTGCCCTTTGGTGAGATGGCATCAGGCAGAGCAGTTTTCAACTGACTGTTATGATTCCCTGGCAGTTTTTTTTTAAAGGCAGATACAGCTCTTTGAAACACAGCAACAAGCAAGTGCAAATTTTTGCTTGATCACTTGCTTGCAACAGATTGCTTCCAACAGTCACTTCAAAACCACTTCACCAATTGATCATTCTAATAATGTATTTCTGTATAATTATTTGTGCAGATTCATAAGTACTTACAGAAATAAGTGTGCAGGGATGCATGTTGCTGTTTCCCTCAAACCTTAAATGAATATCTTCAATGAACTTTGTACAATTTATACACATTTTGTTGGAAGAATTTGTCTTTGAATCACTTAACTCTTTCACTCCCATGATGGTGATGATGATGATGTCGACGACGACGACGATGATGATGATGATACAAACTTACAATTTGCAACACATTTAAACCAAATGGCACTACAGCAAAGCTCAGACCAGTACTATTGGTCTTAGATGTACAAGTCTTTGGACAAGAGATCGAGTTTTTCAGCCCATTTCACGGACCATTGATCTCACTTTGTGGTTTGAAGAAATGATCTCATGATCACAAGTCTGTAGACCATAAAGTAAACCACGTTATTTTGGTTAATGAATTTTACTCACAGTCATCTCTTGTGTAGTCAGAAAAACTTTTCCTTAACTCAAGGCTTACAATCTATAACTAACATAGGATGGTCTTTCATTTCCGTAACAGTATTGTTTGAGAATATCTTTGACGATTGCAAAACTCTCAGCAGTCAACCTCTCAGTACCCAAAAGATGTGATCAAGTAATCACTTTTTTTTTCAAACCATAGAGTGAAATCAACAGTCGATAAAGCAGGCTACAAAATACACTTATCCACAACCATCTTAGATGGTAAAATGAATGGTCCTTGTTTTTGGTTCAATTTTTTCTGCATTCTCTTTAGGTCTTTTGTATCAGATAATCATATTTTCTTTAATACAACTGAACCAAAACCAAATTGGCACCACAGTAACAATGACCTAGGGTCCAAGAAAAAATAAATTATTTGCAGCCCTGGGTCACAAAGTTTTAAGAGCTCGTTATGAGAGTGAAAAAGTAGCAGTGTGTATGACATTTTTGCACTTTGAGTGAGGCGATCAAAGTCTTCATTCCCATTACCTGCTACTTAAATTTCATATCAGTAGGTAAAGAGAATTTTAAAATATGATCACTGCCGGTAAACTAAGGGTCACCAACATGCACACTGCATCTCACTATGTACATGTAAGTACAATGCCCAAAATAAACTCATTTTTACAAGGCTTTAGCAGCCCATTTTTCTGTAATTACATAGGTCTGATGTCCACACAGGCAGGTGTCAAGGAGCTATACTTGGTGCAATCTGATTCATCCAATTTTGTTGTTATTAAAGAAGTTGCAAAAAACTGACCAAGTGTAAGCAGGACATCTTAATCAACATACATGTCTCTTAATAGCACATTTTTTGTAGTGGCAATTGCACGAAGTTCCATCAATGATTTTTCAGCACTGCACACTAAACTCCTTCAAACAGTTTATGCATTGCAAGTCCCTTCCAGCATAAAGGTTCTTTTAGTGGTGTGTAACTTTCTTTCTGACAGACTTGTACTGAATTTGCCCTAATGATGACATTCTAAACGAGGCATTGTATGAATCCAAGATTCCAGTCTTTCTGGTAGAGGGTCCATTGCCATTGTATCTCTCCTTGTGTGGCTTGTTTTCAAAGAGAGCACCCCGGTTCTGATTCTCATCCTTGTTTCTCTTTACCCAATGTCCATAGATACGGAATGCACAGCCATCAATCATTTTGCGGAGTGGTTTCACACCATAAGGCTCATGTACGATCGAATCAAATGTCACGGGTTGCAGTTTATTTGTTGCAAACCTGTAAAATTCCCTGACAGCTATAATGGCTATCACAGTTCCCTAGTAAAAAAAACCAACAACCAATTACACACTAGCCTAGTTGTTATACTGCTACATTCTGAATACTTTATTATAAATACATACAGTTTAACCATTACGATAATAACAATTTATACAGTTTATAATTTATAACATTTTTACATGATTATAATCTTTAACCAATGAGATTATCTACTTTATCTTTGTTGATCAATCCCTTTATTACCTCTACCTGTACATGAGTATGTTTGATTGAGCCTATTAATATTACAAGAAAAAAATTGTTGCTGATCACTTCTGGGACAAATTCACTGTTATGAAATGAACCTCATGGCAAAGTAGTTGCCCTGAAAAGGTTCATCTGCACTGTATGACCAACTAACGTTGTTTTATAGGTCACTGAAGTAACATCACCAAGGCGAGTTTAGTCCTGAGAAAGATTGTTTGTGATGACATTAACTGATGTTTCGACAACCTGAGCGGACATCATAATCAGAGTCAAGATGACTTATGCTCAGGTTGTTGAAACGTCAGTGAATGTCATCACAAACAGTCCTTCTCAGAACTGCACTCAACTATTAGTAAACGATCATACTTCACTGACTTATGATGTGACCCCTGGGCTTAAACCATTTACATGTACAGTGTAAGGTTGTTTTGTACCTTGAATTTCCATCTTGCTGAAAAGCCCTCATTTCGTGCTTGCTGTGAATGAACAACCCACAACAAATTCAATGAGCATAATTAGGGATGTCCTACATGTACCTACATAAGCCTGAGACTTTCAGGTGGAATTCCTCACCACCTAGCAATTCTCTTAGTATTACAGTACATGTTATAAGTATTAAATGTTAGCCTAAGTATTATTATGTGTTAGCATTAACAAACAAAAATTTAGCCATGAATAGAACCCTTCCCCAAGTTGGTAAAAAAATTACAATTAATCTCTAAGAGTGGATTAAAAGCCCTCATAGCATAAAAAAATATTCTCATCAGATGTCACCTTAACAATTTATTACCACTGTAATAGAAATTAGACTCTGAAGACAAACCTGAGCTCCTTTAAACCAAGGATGTTCCAGGGCTTGCTCTGCAGTGAGTCGCACTTTAGGGTGAACAATAAGAAGCTTGGATATCTGAGAAGGAACAAGAACATGCTTAGAACACTCAAAATATGTCTATTATTTTTAAAGTTTAGGTTCAATTCAAGTCCACTTTGCAGGACAGGCAATTTGAATCAGGCAAGCTTTGCTACTCCTTTCCAGACAATTTTGTTAGGTGCCTTGACTCATCATAATGAAAGAAAGAGTGACTGCTTGAGGTCTACTTGAGTACTTGCTCACTGGAGCAAGGGGAGGTAAATTGGATGGGGGGGGGGGGGGGGAGGACGAGGAGGTGGTGGACTTGTTTCCCTGTCTACATAAATAATATGAATTTTGTGCCATTTCGGTCTAACTTAGAATTCCAGCATTCTACCTTCATGCCATACTTACCAGATTCTTAGCATCTGTAGAAATGTCATCCCACTCAGGGCTGTGGAAGTGATATCTTCCCTCCATTATTGATCTCAACATCACAACTTGTCTTCGATGCCAGAAAGGAGGGCAACCTACCAGCCTGGGAGGAAATTAAATAGTTTACATCAACTGGTCAATTCAAACATAAACTGGAAACTACATTTTGTATAATATTTTTTTAATATGCAAAGTTTAGATGTGACCAGCTAGCCTGTTGCAGGCTCCAAGATGGTAGGAATGACAAATAAATAGCAAATGCAAAATGATGTACAGGAACTCTCAACGTGGGTGCTGACAAAGGAATGAACATGCTCATTCCAAAAAGCACGAAGGCCAGAGAGAGGGATTCCCTGTATCTTATTTTTGTGTACCCTTTAAGTTCCGGACACGCTAGAACACAGGTATTAGCAAAAAGCTTCCTAGTGTGCACCTCTTAAGAGACATGTCACTAAAACAACACACTTACTTACACTGTAGTGCAGACAAAAGGATTTTAAACAGGAAATCCTAGATTTTGATAAAATATAGCCTGGGAACTAGAGTACTCCCATTGGTTGATTTTTTGTTGTGTTGCAGGGAAAGGTTGCATGAGCAATGCACACACGATGGCAACAAAAATTTGTGTCACTTTGCTCTCTAAACCTCATGCACAAAACTTAAACCGGTTTGCGTCCATGGGGCCTGTTACAGGGAGAAAATTCTGTCTCAACAACAAGGATTTTTATTATGGTAATGCACACAAAGGATCTGTCCCCATTCCATGTCATTTGCCATGCTTACTATCTGAGAGCATGAAACAGGCTAGTGACTTAAGCAAGAACAAAGGACCAAGAGAAAATACTTACAAGGTGTACATTATCACTCCACATGCCCACCTAAGAAAAAATATAGAAACAGAATAACTCAGTGTGATAAATCATCAGTTATTGACTTCAAAAAATACACAGTCAGTTATAGAGACATTTGAAGTGGTTCTCACTTTTGAGTTTGTAGATGAAATCATATGGTGTGACCATTCAAACGAAATCTCTTTAGCAGTACTTTCACATGGTGCCATTAAAATTTCTGTATTTAACAAAATGAAATTTGGGACTTGACTTGCATCTCATTTTGGGCACTCTTGGGAGTAAAAAGGTAAAAAGAGTAAACTAATGACAATTCTCTTACATGTCAACTTCCTTTCCATAACCTGGAGCATCAGGAAACATGGAGCACTGAAGCACTTCAGGTGATAAATAGCCTGGTGTCCCACACAACTCTGTCAAGAAAAAAAGGTACTACTTGTAAAATCCAAACAAACTACATGTTACACTACTTCACAGAGGCAACAGGGATAGTGCTGAAGTGATACTGACACCCTTTAATGAATGTGGCCAGGAATTGACATGCACATGTGTTGAGCATGGGCTATGTGGGTAAAGTTTGTCACTGCTTCTTGTCCAAGACAAAAGCTGCCTGCTCTAAAAGGGACATGGGATGAACAATAAGGTTAAGGTGGATTCAGTGTAAGTTCTAATATTTAAAAACAGGTGGTGAGGTTCTTGCTAACATGGGATGTGATGCTTGTCCATAACAGGATATTCTGTTTACATACATTGTACAGTACTATTTCGCTACCTTAGAAGGTCTTCCCTCATTAGAAGGGGCTATTACTAAATTAATGACACCATTACCTCTCAAAGTTTCTTCTTCTTTTAGTTTTACTGCAAACCCAAAATCTGATATTTTCACTCTGTAGTTTTCATCGAGAAGGATGTTTTCAGGCTAACAAGAAAGCATTTAAAGGAAAGAATTAATGGCAACAAGAAGACAGAACAAACTAAAATTAAAAGGGCCATATCACAGAAATGCTGTTTAAAAGTGTGCTAAAAGTGGTAACTGCATACCCTCAGAGAATGCTGAACAATGGAACACACAAGTTCTTCACATCACTTTAAAAATTAGTAACCAGGGTCTTTGCACTTGAGTTTAAAGAACCATTTTCCCTGGTTCTCACCCAAACAAAACAAAAACTCTCCAGAGCCACATTTAGAGAGAAAAATGAATCCATTTATTTAAAATGCAAAGAATAATTATTTCTGATCACCTGATGGCAAGCTCTGCTTTTCTGATTTGGAAATCTAGTGGAAATGGCCACCATTTTAAAAAGCCAATGTTTCAGTGGTTCTGCTGACCAATTTCAGCACTATCTATACCCTCACTCACACACAAAAATTAATGTCCCAGAACACTACGATGAAGATTGGTGTTTATTTATTTATTTATTTATTTCAACAATATTTAGACAGAGGTGCCCAGTTCAGTGAGGCTGGTTTGAATGGGGCTCTCTTTAACATAAATTTACATACAAATAACATATTACAGAATACAAAATTTCAGATTACAAAAGTATTAACATAGTAACACTCAATTACTGTAAGCAATGGGGGTAAATTCAGCTAGATTTAAAAAGCTTTTTGAGGCCAGACTAAAACCTTGTTAATTCCTGAACCCTCCTCAGTTTCAACGGGAGGCTGTTCCATATTTTAGTTCCGCTAACCCTGAAGGAGCCCTGGTGCAAAGATGTTGTTTGGCTTTTTACAGTGATACTAAATAGCTGACATGGTCCCTTTTATTACCGAAAAGTAAATACCCTGGCTCTTTCTGGAAGAGGATGAGGAGGGCACTGACTCAGACCACTCAGTTATTTATGGAAACAAGACTCTTGTTTCAAGTCACTGATGAGACAGAGTGTTTGATAAGTTATGCAACCAAAGGTTATTACACAGTGGAATCCCAATATAACAACAGGGGTAGATCCAGGATTTTGGAGGGGGAGGGGGCTGACCTGACAGAACAATATCAGAACAATCCGAGACAAAATCACCTCAGTGATAGTTTTGTTCCCTTTCTTAATTTCAAGCTTAAACGACCCCAAAGAGGGGGGGGGGTGGCCACCACCCCTCCCCGGACCCACCCCTGAAAAAAGTGCCACAGGACTGGCAAAATGTATCTGTTATAATGGGGGTTTGTTTCATCAGGGTACTTTTCCACACACTTTGCCACTACTAGCTTAATGATCTCATTTGTTATGCCGGGTTCTTTGTCATATAGGGGTTTGTTATACCAGGATTCCATTGTACCAGAGCACAATACAAACAATACAAAATAAACAACATTATACTGTGCATCTCACCTTTAGATCTCTGTGCACTATGTCATTGTCATGCATATATTTCACAGCTCCAAAAACCTCCCTCATGATTCGCCTATAATGAGCAAATAATGTCGGTTATTTTGTTATGATTCTAACAACCTCGATTCATTGTGTTCACTGTGTGAGGGTTTAAATTGATGTTTAATCTTTTTTAAGCCACGGCAGTGAGCCACATTTTCCTGAATTTGACTTTTGAATTTGCTGGTTTTTTACTATCAGTTTCAATACTACACACAGAAATTTTGATATTTATCAACTAAAGCTGTACATAGTACACTGGCAATATGTTTAATATAAAGTGGAAATCTTCCACTCTCACCTAGTTTTCTTCTCTGATAATGTTACTTGGTCTGTCAGATGATCAAACAGTTCACCCTTCTCTGCTCTAAACAAAGAAAATAGACCATATTAGTAAAATCAATGATGGATGACTACTGGGGGGTATGCTTCTCACACTGTGCTTGTTACTTATAAATTTTGTAGTTATTTGGAATAAATGGAATTAAGGTTAATGGCTTCATTGATTCAGCACCCATACCTGACTACATGTTAGTGTTTTACCTCAAATGAGCAAACAGTTTGCATACTGCCAGTGCATTTTGTTTAGGTTTACATACCGTACATACCCTCCATCAGTCTCTAGAAAACTAATGTGAACTTACATCTCGAAAACAAGGAAGAAAAATACTTCAGACTCAAAGACATCTACCAATCCAACTGTTGACAAAAGAGACAACATGTAAATATTACAACTACAGTATAAAAGTAATACTGACATTTTAAGTTTTGGTATGGCTAAACAATCCTACATTAACCTAATTCCCTTCTCCAGGTTCCTGTGCATGCCTCCTTCTCTCCCAGGTTCGATCTCATTACCTGACCCCCCCCCCCCTCCCTCTCCCAGTTCCCTCTACTTCCTGGGTTTTACCTGTCCTCTCCCAGTTTCTAGTTCCCTTTCTTCCAATTGAATTCATGTACTCTTACTTCTCACCACCTTTCCTCTCACTCCCCCACTCCTCCTTGTCTTGCTCCTTTCTCTTCCCAGGGGTTTCAATAAAATTTGAAGTGGGCAGCTGGCTTCAGTAGAGTAACCGACTGTATCAGCAAGGGGTTTGAAAGAATCTTTCTTTCATTACTTCAATTTAAGGGGAAAAGTAGCCAACTCTGCCCAGTTCTCACTAGCCTGCGTGCAGACGTCTCCTATTTCCTTCCACCCGCGGAAAAGGGACGTCTGCGAAACGGCGTCGCTAATCGTGTTCCAGTATCCTGCTGTTTTTCAGGAATTCGTGGAAAGTGCTTTTATTGGTTGCTTGACAATAGCCACTGTTAGAAACAACTGTGATTGGCTATCGTCGGGAAATGCTCGAGATAATGTATGCGATCTACATTTAGCAGGGTTTTCCATTGATCAAAACATGTCCAATTGTGTGTTGTGTTTCTCGACTATTCTGAAAAACAACGACAGAAACCTTGTGAAAAGTCACAGTGAATTTAAAGTTCAGGAAGAAATCCTTTCTCTTCAGTTCATCGTACACGAAACATCGCCATATATTTGTAGATCGTGCGTGGGAAAGTTGCGAGAGTGGAGAGGTCTTTACGCCAACGTGATGAAAATCGAGGACGAACTTTTTAGCGATTATAGTTCCAAAGCTTCCAGGGCAGGACTTACAGTAAAAAAAAAAAAAGATCGAGACACTAGGAAAGGACAGCGTAGGAACTTCGGCTTCTCCTGAGAAGCGAATTCTTTTGGAGGAGTCGGTAGATCGTTTGTCGAACGATCTCAGTTCGCTGGCTACGACAACTCCTGTGAAAGCCGTTCGCAATGCTTCTGTGAGAAAAATTCAGATTCCTCCTCTTAGTCCTGTTCGACCTCCGATCATGGAGCGATCAGAGGAAAACGATTCTGGCACAGAAAACAAAACCGTGTTATCATAATTTATGCGAAATTTAAAACGCGAACAGCAGGATACTGGAACACAATTAGCGACGTCGTTTCGCAGACGTCCCTTTTCCGCAGGTGGAAGGAAATAGGAGACGCCTGCACGCAGGCTAAGTTCTCACCCCCTTTGTCCCAGTCTCTCCCAGTCCTCCCCACTCTCTCTCACTCCTCACCCCCATCTCTCCCAGTCCTCCCCACTCTCTCCCACTCCTCACCCCCTCTCTCCCAGTTCCCACCCCCCCTCTGTCCCAGTTCTCATCCCCCTCTCTCCCAGTTCTCACCTCCCCTCTTCCAGTCCCCACCCCCTCCTCGCCAGGTTCCTATCCCCTTTTCACCCAGTAACTGTCCCCTTCTCTCTCTCTGACCTTGTTGTCTCCCAGTTATTCTCCCTTTCTCCCAGTTTCCACTTCCTCCTCTCTCACACCTCCTATCCCACACCCTGCAGTCCCTTTTCTTACTGTTCCCACCCCCCGTCCCTCTCTAAAGCGACTTTACACAATGTATGTAGCTGCTTACTGATGTTCTCATGTCCTTGTAAGGCAAGCAGAATAAGGACTTCTTCTCTGGTAGTTGCCTCAATATCCGTGCCCCCCGCATCACTGAGCTTGTCTATTATCTTTACAGCAAAAGGCTTCCCAGTTGCTTTGTGGTAACATCGCCGCACCACGCTGGAGATTCCTCTAAAACAATAAATGCAAGGGATCTTTGTTTATAATCCAACAAATGTTAAGTTAGGCCACATGTGTGTTTAACAGTTTAACAGCACATCTTCAGCTGCTGTTGATATAGTCATCCCAAACAGCAGAATGTTTTGCTCATACTAAACTCACTTTCCAATTTAAAAAAATGCAGCACTGTATTCATTACTACCTCGGCCAATACGCTTCACAAACAGGTTCACGAGGCTTTGTTCGAGGATGTAAGCATGTCTGCTGTCTAATCCCCTGTTACAATATCACAGCGGCATCTTTGTCATTTGTCACCATTTCCTTCAATTCATTTCACTGTTTCAACACTGTGTCACTAGTCAACAATTATCCTAGAGGACTCTCATTCATAGGTCTGGAAAGTGGAATAGAAACTTGGACACATTCGTTATCTGAATTTGTGCATAGAAATGTTCAATTTATTCTCACTAATTTCTGCAGCTATAAATAATACAACATAGTAATTATTGGTAGAATTATGTGAAGATCATCGCAGTGAAGATGTTTCAACCTAAGCGGTTGAAAAGAAGAAACCTGAAAAAATTCAGGCTTGAACGGGAATCGAACCCATGACCACTGCGATACCGGTGCACTGGTATCACAAAGGTCATGGGTTCGATTCCCATTCAAGCCTGAATTTTTTCAGGTTTCTTCTTTTCAACCGCTTAGGTTGAAACACCTTCACTGCAATGATCTTCACATAATTCTATCTTTCTCCGCAGTTCAAATATATGAATTTCATATATTAATGTTCATAGTAATTATTATTTAACGTGGCCTCATTTTGTGCAAATATTTAGGAAAAGAAGGATTCAAAGGCCTCCAAATTTTGCCAAAATATGTTCTTTGTCAAATCACATTTCTCTCTACAAAACAATTTTGAAAATATCAAGGAAAAATTGGGGGGGAAATACTTAGTCTGCAAACACACAAAGCATCACACTTTGCTCGTTAACATGTGACAAAGAGACATGAAAAGTGCTCAATATTTTATTCGGCCACAAATAATGCCCCAGTGGTGTGTATTACAAAAAACACTTTCTATTCTGGTTGCTTTCTTAATGTTTTTTGCAATAAGATAATACTGTATTGTCTAATCAATGCAATCACCAGAGATTTGAATTAATTTTTCCCTTTCTATCACTTTGGGGTAAGGTAATTCTATTGCTTGCTGGGCATTTCAAACTCCAGAAGATAAAATTTCCCCACAGTAATTTACCTAGGGCAAGATCAGTCACACCTCCAAATGAAAGTTTCCCAAGGGAAGGTCAAATCGAGTTTCCCAAGGGCAAAATATAGTGCACAGCTATAGTAGACTCAGGCTGGAATTTGGCTGTATTACATGCAACCATGACTTAGATTCAGCATCAAACACTTTTCTAAGCCAATTCTAAGTACATGTGCGCCAGTAACGTACACAAATGCAAAGAGGTCAATCGTACATGTAAATCAGAATTAATAGCTCCAAAGAGGTATATATATTAAACGACATATACTAAGGCCAGATCGAAATAAACAACCCATCGATGGAAATTTGATTTACGGCTCAGTTTAATCACAGAAGAGTAGATTTAAGCTTAGTACAAGGACAGGCGATCTCCGACAAAAACTTGGAATACTTCGCTGAAAGATGTCACTTTAAGATGATTTGTCAGCCCCTAAGTGGTTCTTGCTCTGGAGAAGGGAACGCCATATTTGTACGTAAACATTTGACATGTGAATGTCTGCAAAATGCTATGAACATCATGGGAAACTGCCAAAACTTTGTGCCGGCTTGAAAAGCCGACGTAACAACTATCTCTATAAACCTATTTCGAGACGATGTCAGACAAAATTTGAGCAAAATATTGGCAACATTTATTTGACTGCCTCAAGAGCAGCAGCTTATGTAACTTATTCCGTTTTTACAGGACGTAACGCGTTTAAGGAAATGCGAGGCCTAATAATTTCAACTTTAACCCTTCGCAGCCTCTACCTTTCACTGAGCTGAGCGTCTGTCAACAGTTTTGACGAAAACGAAGACTTCAGAGTTCACTAAAAGTCCATGACTTCAAATAGCAAAACTTCAAAACGGGCGAGGTTCGAGCAGAACTTTACAAAAATTATGCATTGCCGAGTTTCTGCGTATACGTAAGCTCGCCGAACATACGGAACACAAGCACTTTACCCAAATCGTGGGGCTTTGCACGCCAAGTTTTCTACTATTTGCTCAACGGCAAGACTTGAACTAAAATTCATTAGGATCTTAAGCTCTCACTGTAAAATATTCATCATATAACGAAAACAAACAAACTCCACTTACGCGCCCAATTTCTCTTTCACTTCGTACTTGTCTGAGAAACCGCCGGTAGCTGCGCTTTCCAAAGGTTCATCTTCTAAGTCAAATTCTGTCATTTCACGAACGCCAAGTCACATCGCTTCAAATTTCGACTCTCAAACATAGTTAACAAATCATCCCGAGGTTGTCGTCTCGACGAGATGTAAAACAAACGATGGCTTAAAAGTAATGCGTTGTAGAATAACTGTGTTGTAATCGACCGAACCGGCCTCTCGAGTCAAATTAGTAATTAGGAAAACAAGTACTTGCATGTCAGCGGTATTGTATATGAATGTCGCGCCAAACAATCCCAAAAAAACAAAAAATACAAAACACGTGAATTCAATCGTAAACGCCGTAAACGCGTGACGTCCCATCAAATATGATCAAAGGCTCCGACATGACCCGAGCATGGTAACAACAAATAAAGTTTCCTTTTCAAAAAAAGTTACAGTGGCGAATTGAAAATAACAGGAACATTAAAGAAATCTAGTTATAAGACGGAGTTTTTTCTCTCCTCGGAGGCAAAGGCCAGTCTGGTCAGAAATAAAGCTTCCGTCGCAGACCGTCCGTTTACCCCTGCATGTTGATGAATCAGCCAGTGGGAGGGTAAAGGTACGTGACTGCTTGGTGATATTCCAATTCAAGACAAGAAGATATTGTATCTTCTCGTGTATTGTTACGAACCGCAGACCAAAAAAAAAGCATGTTGTCTTTGGTTAGAGCTCGGGGGTTATACCCTTCATATACCACTCAGCTGTTTCCGTTGTCGGCATGACAACCATACAGACGGCATACTAGACAGGCCCACCGGTGAAGCCTTTTGTTCTGTAGAACGCTGTCTTTTAGGTATGACACGATTTTTGCGTCCGATCGGAGCACCGCCACGCTGCGGCGGTCTCAAAACATTGAACACTTTGTTGTTCCAGATAAAGTTTTGTGCCGCTTCAGGCGAAATATGAACAGCTAGCCAAACGCTGTACCGAAAGTCTTTCACCGATTTGCTCTAGCCCGAAATCCTGATCTAGGAGTCTCAGATCCGGAAACATTTGTTGTCAGCTTTACTGGTTGATCAGTTGTTCTTGTTTCTTTCTTTTTGTTTGTGTGTGAGCAAATTTTTTTACAGGGTGTTTTTTAATCAGATATCCAGTACCAGCACAAAAATCGACGCAACATACTTTAAAAACAGCGACCACAGCTGAAGTCAGCTAACCGGGTGGGCGTATTTTCGCCTCCGTGTGGACATCGAAAAGGAAAGATATATGTGTTGTCGAGCCGAATGAAAGGCATTCAAGATCCTTGTGAAATTAACCTTTTCACAAGTTCATCTTCGTTCTCACCAGATGCGAATATTAAAGTTGTTTTAATCTTTGCCGAATCGTGATCACCGAGATAAAACAGTGTTTGAGTCTATAAATTGAAGTGATATTGAATGCCGTCAGGTAAATAAAAAGCATTATTTACCACGTCATTAAGATATACTCGAATAAGCATGGCTTCAGGTAAATAAAAATGCGATATTGATAACAAAAACAACAAATTTGATATTGATTGCAGGTCAGAAAAAATAAGAACATAATCACTAAACGTACTTTGCAGCCTGAAATATTAAGCTTCGAGCAAGATCAGAGCTATCTCATTCGTTCTACGTTTTATTTTATTTTACATGCACATGACGTACACTCCTCGGGAATTCTTTAGGTTAATAAAAACAATATTCACTCTATAGTTATGATTGTCTTGTCCGGCGTAAGGGCAATGTGTTATCCCGGCATGACTGCCCGAGCGGACCGGTCTTTTTTCCGGCATCTGGAGATTCATGCACGATAATCTTTAGAAAAAACGCACACTAATCTATTCGACCATTCTTGTTCTCTCCAGATGTAGAGACATGTATCGCATCACGATAAACCAAGTAAATATAACTTACGTAGCTAGCCACTCTTTCCTTGTAGCTCAGTGGTTAGTGCGTTCGGCAGGCACGCGGAAGCTCGTGCGTTCAACTACTCCGGCGGGACGCAAATTTTTTCTTTGTCCCATTATCGTGAAAAAGTAAAGCAGTTTGCTTCTCACATGAGCGAACTCAGCGTATACTATCTTTCTGTTTTTAATATTGTTCTTGTTATTTTCTGCGATATTGACGATAATGAAACAAACTCAGTACCCCACGCAAGCAATCCTCGTCATTGCTGATTCATTTTCCTCTTCGTCATTCCGATGAGTGGATACGGGTGAAAACATTCCTAATTGCCAGTTTCTGGCCCACGATATCGATTTTCTGCGAAACGAACTTTTGTTTGCTTATTGCTTGATTATTTGTTTGTTTCGCAAAATTAAATATTTATCATTTCCTCGGCAGCAAGGACGGTTCTCAAAGGAAAGTTTAAGTTTAAGTGATGTAAGTTATAAAGCCATACCCCTGCCCATTATACTCACACTGACACTCAGCGTGCTTTCGCCCGATAGCCAAAACAGAGCGGTGGATCCAGCATGTAGATGTCTTGTCGGTCAAGACATCTACATAAATCAGCTTAAGTGCAGGATCGTTTAAATACAAAATATTTGGTGGTATAACATCACAAAATTAGACTGAATAAAATGTCCTCAAGAGTGTCAACTTGTAATTCCAACTTTCTAGCAATGACTGAGAGCAAGACACTAGCCATAAATTTAGCGCGCTCATAAGCGACCACCTTCATGAAATCCCGTTCTAAAAAGTTCTTGGGCAAACACTACGCGTGAAAGCCCACGTATTAAAGCGACTGTTTGTCAGTTGTGATCCTAGCGCGGGTAGTCCATTACGAGACATTCAAATGTACCAGAAAAAATTAAGATAATCGAACTGCACTAACCAGAGAATTAAAAGAAAAAAACTTGAGTTGAGGTATTTAATTCCAAACAAACAGCATTCTTTTATTATTCCATAGTTGAGTATTACCCCAAACGGGCAGCACACCGGCAATTTTTGCAAATACTTTAACCTGCCCCAATTCAAAGGTTTCAAAATTAATTCGGATTGACATCAACGAAACTTTCCGCATGATAGTAAAAGTATTCATCTTAAAAACTAAACAGTTTGTCTCCACTTACTCGCCTAACTTCTCCTCGTCTTCATGCTGATAGTACTTGTCAGCGAAATCGCAAGCTTCTTCGTCTCCAACTGCAAGCAATACCTCTTTCAGTTTACGACAAAAGTCAAAATTTATCTCGTCCCTGAAGGAACCGGGAGGCATATCGACACAGGCCAGGGCGCCTGATCTTTGTTGGTAATATAGAAGAGATGTATTTAAAAGCTATGCCATATTACGTAATTAGCTCATGTTGTGCTAGGTCATTAATGTATGCTTAGTCAGTTTCTACCCAATAGACAATGGACATGAAAACGAGGTTCTGGGGAATAAAATATCAAACCGCATAAACTCTATAGTTTATTCCCCAAAGCCTTGTAGTGATTTATACCTTTTGTTTGAGGCTGAATTAACAAAAACAAAATTAAATAACGAAATTGGGCTATAAATACACAAATTGACAGCCACATAATTGGGACTTTGATCGAGCACACGTGATAGAACAAAAGAATCAAAACAAAAACACAAAATGCTAATTTAAATGCAAGAGTGTAGTAATTCATCTTTCCCTCTCTTAGAGTTATTACTGCTTTTTCATGGTGTCCAATGCACCCTATATCATATCCATTCAATACACATCGGAAGTCATTCGGCTCCCCCTACCGACACAGTCATACAGTTTCTATGGAAATCTAGTTATGCCATTTATCATCTGTGAAAGAGCTGTCGTTATTGGTTTCCACTCGACTTGATTACCGTGACAACGATAGTGTAGATCCCTTCATTCTCAACAATCCTGGGCGCGGTTGTTCAAAAGCCGGTTAACGCTAACCTGGGACTAAAATTAAACTAAGGTTCCTGTTTATTCCCTTATTCAAGGGAGTTTTCACAGAAGATTCCAAGTGGCCATTTGAAAGGAACCGAAGTCGAAATGTAAGGCAAAAAAAGATTCACAGGAATCCGTTCCATTTGGCTATAAAACTGAATTGCAAATAAACGCTAATCCTGGGTTACCTTAATCCTGCTTTGAACAACCGGGCCCTGTTTATTTTTCTCAAAATCTACTCAGATATTTTATCACGAACTATTGTGGTTCGAACTACTCAACTTGCACCATCTGTAGGCTAAGTTAGGCCCCAGACAAACGGATGCAGCATTTCCATTCAACAGTGTTCAACATCGTTGAATAATAATAATAATAATAATAATAATAATAATAATAATAATAATAATAATAATATGTGGCTAACTTTCTATGCATTTATAAGTTGTACACTGCGGATAATAACAATAATAATAATAATAATAATAATAACAATAATCGTTTGTCAATCAAATTTCGTTCAACGCGACCACAGGCCAACCATTCAAAATGTTCGAGGCAGCGTGACATCACGTGGGCTGATTTGATCTCATACATCTACTGTATTTTTTAACGGCTGCTCTCGGCTAGATTCAAGTGATCGGGAGAAATGCCCCATAAAATGCTGAATTTGACGTCAAGCTGCCTCGCACAGTTTAAATGGTCCCTCTGTGACACGATCCAAGATCGCTCAACATCACCAAGCATCACACCACAGAGTGCCCAAAGATGTGCAAGATTTTGCATTCATCAGTGTTGAATGTTGTTGAATAGAAATGTTGTATCCCATTGTGCGGGATCTTGGAAAAAGGTCTTGCCGTCCTGTGTTTCTTTTTTTTTTTTTTTTTTCCAATATTTTGAAGCAAACGAAAATCATCGCTGTCTCTTCACGTTTAAAGATCTTTCATGACAAGAAACATTTTGAAATGTCCATTCAGGGTCTCGACAGACTGCGATTTTAAGAGAGAAAAAGAAATTACGAAATTACCCTTGACCAGGATTGAATGAACCAGATTCATCGGTGCCGATATTGTTCGCTTACTGTAGCATATAATGACTAAATGAGTTACCACTTCCCCGGCATTTTGTTAGATGGCCCTGACGTTTTACCTGTAACCATTCACTCTATACACCTGGGTGGAGAGAAACTGAACAGTGTGGAGCAAAGTTTCTTGTCTAAGGCTCTCTCCCCCGCAGAGGCCTCCAACGCAATTTTCCCTTTCGTAAACGGTCGTTGCCATTTTTAAGACACTTAGAAAATTTTTGAACTATTATTGAAAGTTTTTCTACTAAAAAGAAAGATACTCACAACCCAGATTCGAACCCGGTCCTTTCGTATGCTAATCTCTCTCCCTTACCACTACACTACCACGCCAATCCGCCACAATTCCGAAAATTAAAGTATATATTATAATTAACTGCCTTTCATAACTGATACATCTATAATAGGTGACCCTAGCTCTTTCCAGAACTTTTAACGTAATTTCAACTTGGGCTTAATCTTTGTTCTTTCTAAGACTATTCAAAATGTATTTGTTGCCTTATTGTACATTACTCCAGAGCATATATTACTTCTACCATGACTAAAGGCTTGGTTACCAATGATGGCATCGACCGTCAAAAATGGCAACGACCGTTTACGAAAGGGAAATAGGCGCCTCCGACAGTCACGCCTTGACTGCACGCTTGGGAAACAACGCACGGAGGGTGGTCGAGGAAAAAGTAAAGCTCGTAAGGAACGCTGGGCAAACAAGAGAACGAAGGGAGGCTTTTCCCCTCTTCCCATCGTTCCCCTCGCTCCCGTTTTCTCTCCCCGAGCTCCCGTTTTCTCTTTGTCGTTTTCTTTCACTGTTGTTTACCAATAGGGGCTTCTGCGAAGGAGAGAGTGGAAACGACACGATTTAATAGCATAACTGAAAATTTTTAATCATAAAATTTTTGTTCATATTTTAGAATTGTAACCTTCGATATCTTCTGGCCTATTCGTTTTCTTGTTTTTATCTGATATGTCCACTGCCAGATTCTTCCTCTAGATATCTTTATTCCCTTTGTATTTTATTTAAAAAAATGAATATATCTTTATGAATCAAAATCCCCATCGATACCACCCTTGTTTCTGAATGGACCATCCTGTATAAATAAAGTCATTAAAACCAGAAAACTGATTGGATCAAAGGACGGATAAACTTCCATACGAGCGTGAAATTTTTAAAAAATTCTTACAGATTAACAGAGGAGACTGTTGACACTCGGATAACTGATGTATAGGCCATATATATTTTTAATTTCTCTCTTCTATTGCTTTGTTTTGGAAAGGTTGCAAATTTGGCTAAAACACAAAAAAGGTGTACCTTTATAAGACGTGCACGTTTACCACGTTTAGAATTGCTAGTAATGATAGTATGATTTATTAAAATATCAGCTTGTTTCAACAGTGTAAAATATGCATGTTGTTGTAATCTAAAAATACAGTCAAACTGTGCATTATTTAAATATATTGTCAGTCTAAATATCAGCAGTAATAAAGATCATGAAAAACAATAAAAAAATTCAGACTATCACTCGCAGAAAAAAAAAAGTAAAAACAGAAAAATAAAAATAATGTAAATTAATAAAATTCTAAAATATCAATGCCGTCGGTTGCACCTAAGCTTGGATACGTCACGAAAAAAAAACACTGCAGTTTCTGTAATTTGGTATCAGACATGACATGTTTTGTCATCGAATAAAAAAATTAAAGTTTGAGCTAGACTCGTCAAACGAACTTTGGCACTCGAAGTGAGCTGTTTGGCACCGACGTTTGAACGAAACTGTACTTAACCGCGGCTAGGATAACTCTTTCTTTGTGTTCAAACAAATTTAACCAGCTGGAAAATGTATTCGTAAAACAAACGTGTCTCTGGTCGACAGTTAAGGATGCGTACGTTCGCCTACTTAAAACGTAAGACACAACGTGCATGATTTGGGTCAGCCCCGTTCCTAATATCTTTCCCCAGGAGAACGAGGCTGAAATGAGTATTGAAAAAACTTGTATGTATGCGCATTGCAAAACGATGCGAAATGTTTTAAGCTTAACATAGGAGTAACGATGATTGATCGACTGAATCACTGACATTGAGTGGTTGACTGTACGTGAATGATTGATTGACAGCTGTCTCAAGCTGCCTTGGTATTCCTCCATTTTTCAAATAATTTAGAAAACGTTCACGCCATGATCTTTATTGAGGACCTTGGATGCCCTTTTCTCCAGTTTCAAGAAGGGGTCACGATGCGAGGGGACACCTTGTAATATCCTATAAGGTCCCTTCAAGTGGAAGTATGTTCCTCGTCCCAGGTTTCGCTTGCCATACAACGTAGATGAACGATTCCTGGAAAACAATAAATAGGTAATCTTCTATTGATTTATATACCTAGTTGCATTTTTCTTTAGAACATATATTCTTCAGTCGTACATTAAGAAATAATATTCCATATTTCTTTACTTATTTACTTACTTAAGAGTCGAACGATAAGTCGTGTAATGAACTTCGGACTTACGAGACTGGCTGAAATCTTAAAGAATGACCATTCAAATTAAGCACCATTTTCTTGTAGATCTGTTTATTGTCGTGTAGAGGTTAGTTTTACCTTTCGAGCTTTTGCATGAAACCCTTAAGTGTAACCATTCAAATGAAAGCTACTTTCACGTTCATTATGCTGTATAAGTTAGTTCTAACTTTTAAGTCTGTGTACGAAATCCTTATGTGTGACCATTCAGATGACCGCTACTGAGCAGTACTACTCTCTGGTAGTTTGTCTACTATGCTGTGCAGGGTGGTTCCAACTTTCGACTATTTGGATGAAATCCCAAAGTGTTCCCATTCAAGTGAACGCTATTGAGCAGCATTGGGGTGCTTTGGTTCTCGATATTTTGCAAGATCACATTTACAGTTTTGCTTGGGTACTCTTGGAACTGAACGAGTATCGAAGGAGTACAGTTAAAGAAAACAACAGAAAAATACCTGAGCATAACATCCTTTAGGCTCGAGCAGTTTTCAAACTGTTCGTGCAAAACTTTGGTTGTCTCACAAAACAAATGGTCCGCTTGATGGACAAGTTCATCTAGATTCCCTGAAATCATAAGTTGAATAAGAAAGAATTAAATATTCAGGACGACGCGATCGTGAGACAGACGAAATGCGAGGCTCCAACGCGAAGCCAGCCAGCCAGCCAGCCAGCCAGCCAGTCAGTCAGTCAGGCAGTCAGTCAGTCAGTCCGTCAGTCAGTCAGTCAGTCAGTCAGTCAGTCAGTCAGTCAGTCAGTCAGTCAGTCAGTCAGTCAGTCAGTCAGTCAGTCAGTCAGTCAGTCAGTCAGTCAGTCAGTCAGTCATAAATAATTTGCCAGAATAAACCCTACAAAATACAACTGTAAATAGTGGTTTCTTACGACAAATATTTTAATAATGAAGTTACTAAATTCTAAGCGTGAACTTTTCAGGCTGCTTGTTAAAATCACCGGAAAAAAAACGATAAATGTACATCGGAAAAATTTTTCTGGAACAAGGTTTATCGTTTGTGGCCTGCAAAAACGAGGTCATCCGTCACAAAAAGGAAGTTCTATAGCATTGTAAAATACTTGACTCAATTTCTTAGAAATTACTCCTACGTTTGGTACTGAAACGTGACGACAATTACCTTTCATGGTCCTCTCAAAACTATCGTACACGAGAAAGCTGTATTCATCAGAGTAAAGCTGAAAAAAGCAAGCATTAATATACATCAACTTTTATTTTTCAACAAGTTGACACTATGCCCATATATGGTCAGGAAGCCCTCAATATCTGTCATCCAGCAATATTCGTAACTGACCATATTTGGCAGTGCACACTGCAGATCTTCTTTCACGGTTTTCTCAGGCGGCCATTTTGAAAAGCGATGGAGTTTTAGCAATGTTTTCCTGAAATTTAAAAGCGCCCTGAGGGAAATTTTCCAAGATTTAATGCTCTGAAAAAGTCAACGAGTATTTTCTACAGCTTACAGGGATATCCAGAGGTTGATTTGGAATTTTCAAAGTGAGAACTCAACCAGGAAAATGCTATTGCAAGGGAAGAAACTTCAAACTCACTTGCTCACGGAAAAATGAAAGGTTTAACAGATTTTAGTTCACAGGAAGAGGTAGCAATATTTTCTTTTTTTACTTTTTTACTTGCCATTACCAAGCATGAGTTTGTAAATGAGTCTACTTGAAGTGAACGATAGTGAACTTCGCTTTCTTGAAATTTTGCTTTGGTGTTCTAGCTTGTTGCTAGCTTTAGGTGTTTTTATCATAGTACCATAGTCTTTCTTGTTCTGAAAATGGTAGTCGATGAGAATTTGTTGAATAATAAAACAATTATCTTGCTCAATCTTGCGGAATGTCCCCTGATTTAGCCAACTCGGCCTACGGCCTCGTCGACTAAGTATCAGGTGATATTTCGCCCGAGTTCGCAGGATAATTGTTAAATATGTCGTTTTAGGAAGGAGGCGTGGTGGGTTAGCTTAAGACGCAGACACGCGCTCGCACAGCTATCCAGTACCAGTGGACTGGGGTTAGAGTAGAGGGTGTTCCAACAACTTTTATCAGTAGTTGCTGCTCCGGAGTCTGTGGATGAAATCCAGAAGTGCAGCAGTTTGAATCAAAGATTTTGAGGAATACTATCCAGTGGTGAAGTTCACTCTGTTCATTTCACAAGAAACACCACCCCACAAGCATGCCTTTTGCTTTAATCCAATGTCGTTTATAAATAATGGATGTTGTTGTTGTACAAGGTGGTTCTAACTTGAAATGAAACAAAACAAAAGCTATCAATTATTACTTACAGTTGCCGGTTTATCTCCGCAAGACTGCTTGACAAGGAACTCCAGTTCACCAAGTTGATTCAGCGAAGTTTCCCACTGAAAGAAAGTCGATCATAAACTTCAAAATTTAAATTCTTTTCACGGATTTCTACACATTTTTTTCAGTCCTGTCAGGCTCTCACTGATGATGAGTTTCGTTACTTTTTTCATGAACCTTATGCCTGATTTGTAATGATAATTTGCGAAGAAACTTTGACTCTCACCAAAGCTTTGATGCTGTTACAATCATTGTTCAGTCCTTCCTCGGCCAAAAGAATCAGCACAATTTTCGAGTGGGCCTGGACATAGAGGTTCACATGAGTCAAGCCTTCGACCTGTCACAAAAAAACAAGCGGTAAAAAAAGTAAGAATAAAGCGATGCACTGCCTCTTCTAGAGGTGACGTTTGTCTCAGGGTTTGTATGTTGATTTTGTTTGTGGGAAGGAAGGTTCGTGAGCAGATAGGTGTGTGTATCGGATTGGTTGGGAAGGTGTCTGGTTGGTTGGTTTCTTGGCTGGTAGGTAATCGAGCGACAGGGCTGTTTGGTTGGTTGATTGGCAGGAAGGTTAGTGGGATTGAGATTGGGTGAGTGTAGGGAGTGAATGAGTGAATGAGTGAGTGCAGTGCAGTGCAGTGTAGTGCAGTGCAGTGTGGTGTGGTATAGTGTGTTGTGTTGTGATGTGGTGTTTTTTTGTGGTGTAGTGTGGTGTGGCGTCAGGTGGCATGGCGTGGCATGGCGTGGTGTGTTTTGATGTGCCGTAGTGTATTCAAGTGTTACAAGTGGATTTAAGGGGCTGTTTACATGGAGGGAGGAAGATTCTAGAAGGCGAAACAACTTTTCGTTCGGTTTAAATGCAGAAATTTCGGTTGGGGTGGTTATGCAGTTGAGAAGGAAAGCAAGTCGAAATTGTCGGCCTTTACCAGCTGAACGCCCGGCCGTCGTCATGCTTGTTTTTCTGTCCCTAGTACTAGGATTTTCCGAACGAAGGTAGTTTACATGGTGCTAGACTCGTCCTGTATATCTCTCAGCTAAGAAGATCCTAGTGCTAGAAAGGTCCTAGCGCTAAGGTCAAGTACAACCTTTTGCATGTAAACTGAATACAAAAAGCATACGGCGCTAGGATGATCCGCCTTCTAGGATCTTCCTAGCGCTAGGATCTTCTTCTCTCCGTGTAAACAGCCCCTAAGATAATTTAAAGTAATCCCTTACTTGGTTTAACTCGTCTCCTTCTTCTTCAAACAACAATCCCTCTTCCTCTTCCAAATCCGGTTGAGAAGCTAATGGCGGTTCACACCACTGCTCGTGAAGTGAACCATCCTCCGTCTCCTCCAGTGCTGTATCAACAGAAGCCTCACTGCCTTCACCCGAATATGTTCTCTCTAGACCGTCTGTGACATGAATCTCAGAATCAATTGAAACAAGCGATGTATTATCAGGGCGTCCACCTTCCATCGCAGTGTTACAAGCAGTAATTGAATTTGAATTTCGGGAAGCATTTCTTTCCGCCTCTTGAATTCCTGATATTGCCACAGGCACCCCACCATCAACCTCTGAACTGTAAGGGGCATTTAAATCTACATTTCCTGAAACATTTGATTCCGCTTCTGGTATTCCCGATGTCACCACGGGCACCCTATCTTCACCCTCCAAATTATAAGTATCATTTAAATTCACCGCCTCTGAATTATGTCCTTCATTCTCTCGAATTTCTAATTCTGCCACAGGTGTCCCATTGTCAAGGTCTGAACTGCAAGAGGCAGTTGAGTTCACACTCGTGGAATCGTTTCTTTCAGACTCCAGAATTCCTGCATCAATACAACTAAAAGACTTTTCCAAGAACTTCTCTGATGATCGCGAATTGAGATTGCGAACCGAAAACGAGTCACACACAATAGGGGTCTTAATTAATTCACTTCTCAAACTATTTTCAGAAGAATCTGGTGTCTCTGGTTTTATACTACAACTTGTTCTTTCCCCATCTTTACGATCGGAAGCCCAAAACTTTTGCTCCTCAATATCAGGCATGCAGTTAGCTGTTTCTTCCTCCAAATCTTGATCAACACATGTAGGGGCCGTTTCTGTCCAGGTCCCATTGCTTCCTGCTTCGTGGGCATTTTCACGTGTTTCACAAGCGTTCTTGCCCTGTGAAGAAATATCACTTGCTTTTTTCGTATCTATGCAACGAAAGTCACGAGATTTGTGTGCATCTGCGCATTCTTGACAGCACGCTCTCGAAGCAGTGGCGCTTTCGACCTGCTCACTGTATGAGAATGAAGTCTCATTCTCAATCATTTTACAAACTTTATTGATCAGTTCATCCAGGACCAATCCGCAAGGCTGTGTATCTTCATTTTCTGATGCTGTTCCAAACTTTGAACCATTACTCGACGAACAATGTGAACATTTTTTCTTTTCCTTCTCTTCATCATCGCATGACCGTTCTTCAGACGAACCACTGCATTTAACAACTTTTAGTCCTGTCACGTCAATAGCTTCCATGGTAAGACCAAAGCTGCTAGATAAAACACTCTCACAAGAGCTGCTGTCAAAAACTGTGCTGGAGTTTGACACCACTGTTGATCCTGTGAGGTCGATAGATTCCATAGTAAGACTAGCATTGGTAAATGAAGTACTCTCACAAGAACTACTGTCGCTAGAACATGTCGCAGCATCAACGTCATCCACTCCGTCACGTCCACTTTTATCTAACATGTCTTCGGTATTTTTTTCGGCTATAACAACACTAGCCTTGCTTTCAGTTTGCTCATGCTCAATTCTTTTCTTAACAGACAGAGCCGAGGCTTCTCTTTCATTCCGCTCTTTTCCAGTCTTCTTGTCAGCTATCAGAATACTACTAGCATTGCTTTTATTTTGCTTTTCACTTCTTCTTTTCTTACCTATCCGAGCACAAGCCTCCCTTTCACTTCGTTCCTCTCCAGTCCTTTCCTCAGCCGCCTCGCGTTCATTTTGCTTTTTTGCTCGTTTGTTTACTTCCACACTTGTTCTAACACCTTCGACACCACGTTCTACCTCAGAAGAAATTTCAACACCATCCTTCAGTCTTAGTTCTTTCTCACTCACGGCCTTGGAATCTTTACGTTCTTTTTCACCCTGAAGCATGGCGCCGTCAGCCATGTCTGACGGTATACCAGACGCTACACTCCCAACAGAATTTCCCGTTGAATCACCTCCTCGCTCGGTGGATCGACGACCCTCGCTTAAATTAGCACCAACATCACTCGACACATGTTTATCGTCACTCACGCGCCCCGACGAGTTTCTTTGAGACTCGGATGAAGGGTACATGTCCGGAAATGCTCCAGTCGATTCTGCGGAGTCAGGCTGCCTGTAAGCTGATTCCGCCAGAGCGTCGTAAAGATTTAAATACTCGGACAGAGTGAGAAACGCATTCAGGATTCGCACGCCAAATGGCAAATCACATCCTGAGGAAAAAATGTCGACAGGATATTGCACAAGACCATTCTCAAAATGTTCCCACAGCCAGTGATTTTACTATGTGCAGTCGATTTATTTCGCTTAATTAACACTAGCACTTATAGTAGGGAAAGGGACAAGCCCTTTTTTTGCCAAAATTGACTTTGTTTAACGAGGGTGACACTAAACAGTCTTCAACTGATAAACCCGTGGCCCTCGAATTCCAGATCGAATTGGAATTTGGAAGTGGTGGTTTTTGAGGAGGGAAGAAAAACCGGAGACCCGGCGAAAAATCCCGTAGAGCAAGGACGAGAACCAACAGCAAACTCAACCCACCCCCCCCCCGCCGTCCCCCTAAAAAATGAAATGTCCCACATATAACGCCGGGTCCATTAATCGAACCCGGGCCACAATGGTGGGAGGCGAGTGCTCTCACCACTGCGCCATCCCCGCTCCCCGCCTAGCATTAGACTGATAGATGCTCTGTACCTATGCTCTCCATGAGCGTCATACGTTTTGGTACACTTTTGCCGTTCTCTGCACAACTAGAACGTGAAATGGCCCAGGAATGCCATAAGGCATACATGTATTTATGGTGTTGTAACTTCATCAATACTTAGTCAATTTAAAGAATGGTATTAACTGAGCGACTGAGCGAGTGAGAACAGTGTAGGGTCGTATGACCAGCTCCCAGTTGGCTTGAAAGCACAGTTGGTAAAAGCGCTGCACCGGTATCGCGGGGTTAAGGGTTCGAATCCCATTCAAGTCTGAATTTTTTTTCCAGGCTTTCTTTTCGTAACTGCTTCAGTTGCGTACACAACTGCAGTGGTGTGCTATGGTGTAGCGTAGTGCAGTGTAATACATTGCAGTTTGTACGCGCGTTTTGATTGGTCTAGTGCAGTCGCACAAGTGACGTAATGATCAGCAAAGTTCGCCGCGCGCAAGTCCTCAATAGGACATGTTTATGGTGTTATAGCTTGATCAATACTTAGTCAATTTAAAGTCTTACAAAGACCTTCTCGTTTAACTCTCCACATTGTAAGCACATGAGTACACATTAAACACTTACCAGTCTTAACAGGTCTTGCCGGTAGCTGTACCAAAACAAGACGGAAATAAAAAACATAAATTGCTGCTCTGTTCTAAAACACAGCACGTGACCAAGGACTAAAGACTAGATCCAGAGGCATGATACAGACAACGCCTTCAAGCATTTACGGTGTGGCATGGAATTTCGCGGGAGTTAAATTTCGCGGATTTCCGATTTCTTGTGTTTTGCGGGAACAAATTTTCGCGAATTTCGAGTTTAGACTTTACCACAGGGAACAAATTTTCGCAGTTTCTTACAATTTTCTCTCTGGTATTTGACGGACGTAACTTGTATAGAGCAACAAGAAATTTGATATTGCCTTGTTTAGTCTACTTATGACTCCAAGCTACCGAAAGGTGTAATTTTGTATGCTATCTGGGCTGGGAGAAATACGCAGTCAACTATTTCAGTTTTGCTCTTTGGCAGGAGATGGACTCTTCTATGGTTGTTATCAAATTTACCCAGAGAATGCAGAGACTATTCATTATGTTGCGATTGTAAAGAGGAGGTCCTAATATTCTTTTCTCAGTCAACCCAACTGAAATTCAGTAACCTAAATAAGTGGAGTAAATTTTCGCGGGTGATTTTTTCGCGGGAGTTTATTTTCGCGGGATTAAATTTTGGCGGGTCGATGGAAAATCCACGAAATTCGCGAAAATTAGATCCCGCGAAAAATTTCATGCCACACGGTAGTAATCAACTTACATTGCTTTGATTTGGTTTTAGCAGAATCAGCCTCTCTGTTATTGACGGCTCCAGCTGGGTACACAATATACTGAAAACAACACATGGGTAACATAAGTAAATGTCTTGTCTTGTCTCCAAGCCCTTTCTAGTCTAGTATTTTGGCTGTGCTTGTTTGCTTATTTGTTTGCGAACGCACGTCAAAGTCGCCGTGCCGTGATCTTCTCGTCCGACTTTCCTTCAGAAAAAGGAGGGACGACGCGTAGTCTAAAAGCGTCTTCAAAAGGGAAACAAGTTCATCTTGAAATATACAGATTAGCGTGTGCGAACGTTGCAAATACTAACAAGTTACCTTCAGCCTAAGTAGCTGTCTTATTTTTTTCGCGAGCCTTGAGGGCATTTATTGTGAAGAGTTACAAGGGGGTTAGCTTCTAAAGAAAATGTGGGTTGCGTTGGTTGGGAAGTGAAACACAAAACTTTGGATTTATCAACTGAGTTGATAAGGTAAATTGGCCACCGTAAAGAGCGTTTCGAGCGTGGAAAGCTGACGTTTCGAGCGTAAGCCCTTCATCAGGGTGAAGGGCTAACGCTCGAAACGTCAGCTTTTAATTTCTTTACGGTGACCAATTTACCTTATCAACTCAGTTGATAAATCCAAAGTTGTATGCAGAGTTGACCGTCAAACTCTAAGTTCCACTGGGCGTGGCGTAGGGAGCCCAAGGCAGGTTAGTAGGGGCAACTCTTGGGACAGCTTTTCCCTATTGGAACTGGTGTCTCCTATCCTTCAGAGCAGCTTTACCATATTCGTGCTAGGGTTCTACCACTGGTCTTTGGTTTATGCCGGGTGCCGAGCTTCCAACTGCAACACAGTTGCTAACAACATTTATTAAACGAAAATACGTAAAAGAAAGTGACTGAATGATTCGAACCTGTTGCTGTAGAGAATGCATCCACCGAGGATGTGCTTTCGTCGTTGACAGGCTTGTAGAATGTACGAAGCCTTGGTAAAACAAGTGGCTGCAACCCTCTGCAAACACATACAACACTATCACTTACAACATAACACAGCAAATAATTATTCTCACGTATCCACTCTTAATTATGTTTTCTTAGATGGAATACTGTACTTTTTCAACTTTGTACACAATACAGCCTTCTGTGTATGAGACTTTCAGTGTGGATAAAAAAAATTTGAACACTAGAACTATGTACTGTAACTGGGAATGTAACGACCCTCGTTACTTCTGGATTAAGTATAGTTTACTAAATGAGCAGGAGTGCTTTATCAAGTTTAACACACGAAACGGAGCCGAGTGTTTTAGATTTGTAGTGCATGAGCCAGAGGGGGTGAATGGTACCACTTGGGGGGACAAAGAGTGACATACATTTTTGGGAAGCTCTTTACCCTTAGTAAAAGAATATATGTGATAGCATTTGCCAAAGTGTCATCTTCCATGATTTTTCAAGGGGGTGGGGTGAGTAAAATTTTTGGTCCTATCCTGCACTTCCAGTTAATCATGAACTTCTACTGGCCTACCCATCTAGGGTGTGGGGATTTATCTTCTGCAAAATAAGAACAAAAACAACTCTTTTTTTCTTTGCGATCTTATGATGATAATTTTTATGCACTGAAAAGGTTTTAATAAGCCTTCAGTCCGAGCCGCTGACCACTTTGACTCGTGTCACAGCCACAAGTTGAGTAGCCTGCGAGCAGGCTCTCTATTCGGGGGGGCAACGTGAATTATTTTCTTTGAGAGCGCCGAAGGCGCGAGTTTCGGCGAACGAAGTGAAGGCGAGCGAAGCGAGCCCGCGGTGAAAAACGAGAGCCTGCACGTGAGTCATTGAATTTCAATTCCGGCCCCTCGAAATGTGACAACTTGTTGACAACTCGCCACGCTTCCGGTGTCAAATAACTAGCCAATAGGGAACGAGAAAAATATAAACAAACATGACAGAAAGATGCACGTGGAAGTTTTCCCGGGATTTCGTCTAGATCTTTGTGGCTCTTCATGGAAGAATCGGAAGAACGCGTTTTAACTCCGAAAAAAGTTGTCAACAAAGCAAGTGGACATTGCCGTATCTGCAGTTGTAGTTTTTTGGTGAAATATGGAACTGGAAAATCGGGTCGAATGTCCACGGAAAATCTATTTGAAGTTTCAAATCGCGATGGAAGTCGCGGACAAGTATTGGCGACGATGTGCGAAAACATTGGTATTTATTTCGTAAAATTGTCTTCTTTGTCGAGCCGTGTGTGTAATTCTTGCGCCCGAAAAATTAGGAACTTATGCAGGCTCTTCGTGACCGCTGGTTTTTCTCATATTAATTGAGCCTGTCATTTTTGACCAATCAGAGTGCTGCGTTCGTGGACGAACGCGCCGGATTCAAAATTCAATGGGATACGTGCAGGCTCTCAATTTTCACCGCGGGCTCGCTTCGCTCGCCCAGCGGCTCGCTTCGCTCGCCGAAACTCGCGCCTTCGGTCCGCCTTCGGCGCTCTCGAAGAAAATAATTCACGTAAGAAAATAATTCACGTTGCGTTGCCCCCCGAATAGAGAGCCTGCTCGCAGGCTACAAGTTGAGTTGTTTCACGTCAGCTGAGGTTTCTCATGAAGAAACCGTAAAAAATGCATAACTGACCCTTCGGACGATTGAAGTGTGTAATGAAGAGGTGCAGGTTAGACTTTTTTAATTGAAATATCAGGCAATTATTAAGTTAGGTAGAGGGTTAAAGAAAAGTTTCTTTTGGAAAAGGAAATTGAAAGCCACAGGCTTGCAACCACAGATATTACAAATGTCACTAACAAGTGTTCTGCTCACATGCGACGTTCCATTACGGATATGAAGTATACCAAAGCATACCACCTCATGGCCAATTCATCGAGGACATGTTGTTCCAGACAATTTCCCAGTTCCAGAATGCCTGGTCAGATTCTTTACTGGAGTCCTCCTTGGCGACTGCACCGCTGTTAATCCATCTACAAGAATACAGATGTTGATCAACTCTTTCAGCCAAGATCTCATTTATGCAACATCTGTGGCCAAAGCAAACCTCCTAAACACATTCTGTTGTCGTATGGGGTAAAAATTCTGCCTGAAAATGTAGAATTAATACAAATGCTGAATAGACTCGGACATGGTGTGTCCTATTCTCAGCTCGAAAATAATGACACAGCTTTGTGCCCACAGAAGATGGCAGAAAACTTAAATCAGAAGCTGGTTCTTCCAGGGACTATTCAACCTAACGTGCTCCCCACCCTGGCGTGGGATAACATCGACAGGTTAGAGGAGATACTCACAGGAAAGGGAACCACTCACCGTGTTAATGGAACTGCTGTCTGACTCAAGGCATACGGACCACAGCCCCCCAGTATACAGCCTCCAGTTATCAGCAAACGAAAGCAGAGGACCATCACGCAGGAAGTTCAGCCTCTCGCCGTATCCATCTTAGGAGACAGGGTAAGACCACAGCTCCTCAGAACAGCTACGATTGATTATAGTGGCCAGGAACAGATTTCTAGAAGAAAGGACCTACTTTGGCTTATTGCAAGACTGGTTAAAGGAGACAATCAGCGGATCCCAAGCTGGATAGGCTTTGACGTCAAGTTTCATAGCCATGAACCGGTTATGCAAGATGGTGTTGGATATCTTCCTACAATAAATGCTCCTGTGACTCAGGTATCCACAGCCAATTAGATCTTGCGTCAGTCAGAAGGTGTCAGGAAGATTTTAAATCTACCTGAGATTGTGGTTGTCATGGACCAAGCACTTTACGCCAAAGCTTGTGAGGTCACCTGGAAGCACAAAGACCTCTACGCTGAAGTTCTTCTCAGGCTGGGAACGTTTCATACAATTTTTACCTTCTATCCATAATTGGCAAACGGTTCCAAGACGCTGGTTTGCGCTATGTCTGCACTGAATCAGGGATAATCGCAGAAGGGTTAGTCTCAGACGTCCTCAAAGGAGATGTACAATCATGCAGATCGAGTTCACAAGTGCATATACCAGGCCTTACTGCAAGAAGGTAACTGGTTGCTACATCTCTATGCAGTTCATCATATGATCCCATGGTTCTTTGTATACGACAAGTTTAATTATGCACGATATCTGGTGTACTACGCACAAATGGCGGACCTTCCAGTGGATCATCCTCATGTTTGTACATTGGAGTTTTATGGAAGGTCATTTTTCTGTGCAGCTAGCCGGTGGGAGTCCGTTTAGGAGGATTCTCGTGGATCAGACCATGGACGTAACTTTCAACAAAGACACAAAAACGACAGGGATCTTAACAAGATTCATCTTGAAGACCGGCGCTGTAAAAAGATTTTACCTTATGGCAGAGTACAGGTGTGCTTTTCTCGATCAGCTGAGGAGTTTAGTACAAGCAAAGTGACCTCAATTTCACCACCATGAGATGCCATCACCGAGAATGCCTAAAGATGAAGAGCAAGTATTGGCAGTTGAAGCCCTCATCGAGAGCTGGAATATTCCATTCGTAGGAAACCAAGGCCTCAACAGCATCTCGACAGCGAAAGATGCTCCGGTAGATATGTCATCTGACTTACTTCACAACTGTGGGATTTGAGAACAAAAATTCCCGCAGTTCAAGGAGGAAAGGCTTCAAAGCTCCCCTCTTAAGAAGAAGTTTTACGATCCTGTGAATTTAAAAAAACTGAAGATGTTTACGTCACTCAGTAAGAAGAAAACAGTCTCGACTCAGCGAAGAGCCGTGATACTCAAGGCCGACAGATCTCTTTTCGGGAGAATGATAATTACGGGACAAAGACGGAAGATTGAAGTTAAGGAAAAGCTGCAACATAGCCTTGGTCCTATGCTTTGGGCATTGTCGACAGCAGAGATTTTCCTCGAAAGACCAACAAGGCGGCATTGGCTTCTTACCTGCGAAAGAATGTTCAGCTAGCAGACGGGTCACCAAATAACTCAGCTACGGTTTTTGATGGGATGGCACTCGTACAGAAAGTGAGCTTCGAAAGCACCTAGATCGCTTTTGGAAGTCTGGCATCCTCCTTGATGGGCGTGGTCTTACTTGAAGGCTTAGATAGCTTCAGGATCAACTTCGTTTCCTATAAGGAAAATTCCATTAAGAATACAGAAAGAAGCATGCGAGGGGAAGTGCCTGGAGTGTAAGTAGTAAACATAACCGCCCCACAGCTGATTAAGCAACAGAAGACTTTCCTGAGCCAGGTGAAGAACAAAACAAGCTTGATAAGGTTTCTGGTCGAGGAATGGCAAACTGAGCAGTACGTCCAGAGAATTCAGCGAGATAGAAAAGAGCTGTATGTCACGTGTGAGGAGAAATGCTGAAGGATTTCTGGAGACAGAACAGTGGAAGTGCCGGAGTTATGCAGTTGCCAAGAGGAGGCTGTCACTCGTCTACTGCTACGTGCAAGGTGGTTATGACGCAGTGGTGGTCAGGTCAGAAGATACCGATGTGTTTGTGCTGCATCTGGCCTTTTCCAGTTCCATTGATACCAGTTTGTTCCAGAAATGCGGTACTCAGACACGCACAAGGTTGATTGACATTAGTAAATTGGTTGCTACTATCGGGGAAGATGTTTGTCAGGCTCTCGTTAGTCTTCATTCCTTCACCTGATGTGACACAGTTGGTGCTTTTGCTGGTAAAGGCAAACTCATTGCCCTAAAGATTGTCAAGTCAGACAATGATGCAAAACAAGAATTCACTGAACTGAGTCAATCCTGGGACCTTTCGGACGACCATTTCCCCAGCATCGAGAAGGTAACCCGCTCTTTCTACTCATCTGGGGCAAATGCAAGTGACATGAATGATCATAGATACATTCATTTCTTTGCGAAGAATGGAGAGATTGAGTCGCACCAGTTACCACCTTGCAAAGTCAGCCTTCAAAAGACACCATGCGGGCAAACTTTCAAGCGTGTATTTGGAGGCGCAGTCTGCAGTGTAGCCCATCAATCCTCGACCCAGTTGGATTCAGATGGAGCATGGGAAGCTCAGCGGACGACGAATCAAGTCTGCCAATTGACTGGATGGATTGAAAGCCTGCTCCCGAGGCAGTGCTGGAGCTTCTTGCATGCAGATGTCCCAGATCGTGCAGACTTTCAGACTGCGTTTGCATGGCGAACGCCCTAACATGTACACAGACTTGTGTTGACTGCAGGACCCAAGCCGCACAGGAGGATGTGGAAGTCATTGTTGATGGAGATAGCGAAGAGGAGGATGAAGATGGTTACTGAGAAATCCGCTTATATACCTGATACTCCATTTTATTGAAGAAGTGAAACACAGTTGACTAGCACCTTTTCCATTTGAATACCTCTGAACTTAGAGTGAGACTAAAGAACTCTGGTTCATGAAGATTAATGGATACTCAAGAACACAAATACGGTGTGAAAGCATGTTTTACTGTGCTAAAATCAAGTCCAGAATAGAGCAGTTTTCAATTGACTGTCGAAAGTAATTTGCATTTGCTTTGGTTTTGCCTTACTTTGCTCTGCGGTTGGTAAAAACAAAAAACACTTTCTCAACGAATCAAAAGTGAAACCAAACCAATTCCGACATGCTCGCAATCGTTTCGTGCTTGGCATCGGTTACATGTATTTGCTTGTCCTTCTGATTGGTTCATTGTGTTGTTGGAAAAGAAAACCGCTCTAACACGTGACAGTAACTTATTGACTGACTCAAAGGAAAGTATTAAAAAGAAACTTCACATTTCATGATGAAACTTAGTCCTATTTCCATTTTTCAGAGCAATTCAAATTAGCAGGAGTAGATGTGATTTATGCAATCCAACTAAATAGCAAAATTTGACCAATTAGCAGCGATAGGCCACTTTGTTTAGTTCGAATGAAATCTAGGGGACTGGGTACTAGTTGTCAAGGATGCCAAAAAGTGAAATTTTGTTGTCACAGTAGACATTTTTTCGGCTTTAAAGTATTGTGATAATGATCTCTAGCAAGTAGGAAAAGATTAAAACATAAAACAGTGTAATATTATCGAAAAAGAAAGCACTAGAAAGAAAAGAATGCGTTTTCGACTATTAAAGCTCACGTGACCAGTCATGTGATTACACCCTGTCCAAAAGTATTGATTGAAATGGTGTACTAGTTGACTGGGCTTCATTTTTGACCTGTTTATTAAGTCGTTTCCCCAGTTCCGTACAATAAAGTAAGTAAATTATGTTGGGAATGCTATGTATAATTCTCATGTTGGAAAATGGCTCAAGGGGGGAGGGGTAAGAAAAGGTGTCATTTTCCCCCTGAAGGTGACATAATTGGCAATGCTATCACCCGAAAATGTAAACTAGGGATGTTGGCCTACATCACCATGGACATTAGCCTTCGTCCCTCTGAGTGGTACCAATCGGCCAAATTTCAGGTCCTGGCTCATGCACTATTGATAAAGCATCAACGGCAAGTTTATTGAACAGCTTCAAGAACTTCTGATATAGATCTATTCATTCTTGTACTGAAATTAAGATTTTGGGTTGTTTTGGCCAAGAAAACTGGACGTTAAATTTAGCCGTGCCTATATCAGATATTAAGTCACTCATTAAACATTAATTTCCCTTTGTATTTTCTTCATGAATGATTATTCTTCTACTGTTAAACATACTTTTGGAAGCTCCTTACATGTACCACATATGCGCAGATTCATCTGAGTAAAACCATATAATGATTTTTCAAAGAAACTAGGATTTGCTTCTCAGAGTCTCACTCTATAGAACATTAACGGTAAAACTAGAATTGGCAGTTGTTTCAGATGTCGGATGTATAGTCTCTTTCACGTGGGTGAAATGGATGGTGAAATGAATGAAACGAAATGAAATGAAATGAGTGGAATGATCTTTCACAGTGAGTTAGCAAATTAAGGATTTGCTTCTTAGCTTGAAAACCACTTTGGTACAAAGTGGTTTTTCCCATTGTTTTTCATACATGGGGGGGGGGGGGGGACTTTTGCAATTCACTAGCAACTGTCAAATTTCAATTATTTCACATAGTACTATTTTAAAAGATTCATGACAAATTGGAGAGCACATACTTTGGGCAGATCAAGAAAAGGCAGAGGATCAAACACTCCTGGCAAGAAGTCTCCATAGTGACGAACAAAATGCAGATAACAATCCCAAATGACATTCATCCATGACAGGAACTGCTTCTGACTCTGACACATCTACAATAAAAAAATAATTAATGCAAAACATTAATCTTCAGATGACCTCTGCTTAAAATCAAAAATAAAACTTCCCCCTGAGCATGCCCCAATTCAAGCTAGGCAAGCTGAGGCATCAGTCCTTTGTAGGTCATGGGACATCATCAGGTCATGCATGTCTTTTCCCCTTATGTAATAAATAATTATTGTATTACGTCTGAGTGGTCCTTGGTGTTGGGGAGCAAATAATTGGAAGTAGGGTACATCCCCCCTCCCTACACTTACGGTTAACATCAGTTGTACGATGGTTTAAGTCATCCCTTACTCATAAGTCTCCGTTCCCCTGATGTCAAGACATGCTCTTGTTTTTCCCTTCTCCTCCCAATGTCCTATCACCCATTTTTGCAACTAGACATTTTTGTTTTCTCTGCCCTTTCCTTTACTGGGCCAGATTATGTATTTGGTACTCTTCAATGATACTTGATATTTTGAATTACAGTAGCTATGAGCCTTTGCATCCCCATGTCCCCACATCCCCATCCCTGTGTCCCCGTCGCACTTTTAGCCACCTCTTTTCGGAAGTTATTCAGTATCCCTATAGTTCTTGACAAAAAGATAATCGTTCTAAATAAATGTGACATCATGATCTTTATTCTAATCAACCCACTGTTCTGATCCTGTCCAGTGAGCCATGGTAAAAAGTGAAGAGACTGTGCAATGTCTGCAGCTGCCTGATCAACAGTGAATCAGGTTCACCAAGACTCCCACCAAGGGCCTGCAACGAGAAAATATATCAAATTTATTGATCAATGATAGTAAGTGGTATTTAATTGAAAACATTTGTCCAGACATTACATCTGATCACAGAGATTTTATAAAACATAAGCAAATTTTCAATGGCCATTTCAATGGCCAGCTGTTATTGGCAGCTCTGACATCATCATCAAAGGCCTCTATGTTCAATGGCATACAGGCTGGAAACAAGCTCCAATAGTCTCTTGCTTGGAACCATTTCTGTGACAGGTGTGTTTTTTACAGCCGAGGGTGTAGTTGTCAGCCTCACACACAAAGCCTATTGTGAAGGACCAGGTGACTGAATGTGGTCAGTTCTGTGCGGTAATACATATAATCATGCTAATTATCCCTTACTTTAATGCACTAAGTACAAGTCACAATGCACAACTGGGGAGGCAGAAAGTGTGAAAGTATCCACCCCCACCCTCCCCTCCCAACCAATTCATCCTAAGGACCAGGCAGGCTGGAATCCTTGGCTTGCCATCATAATTATGTAGTGGGGGGGGGGGGGGGGGGGTCAGTTGTTGGTTCTCATCCTTGCTCTGACCTTTTTCTCCGAGATCTTAAGTTTTCCTCCCTGAACAAAAACCAACAATCCCAAATTTCTTGCTGAAATTCCAACTGATTCATTTTTCCCATGTTTACACAGCATTTTATTCAATCTCTAATTCTCTTTTCCATTGCCTTATAAAAGCCTTCAAAAGAGACACAGAGGATCTGCAAGAGATTGTATGTAACCATTGGTAGCTGATGTGGACTAATCCCCTCAAACTAAGATAATGATGAGTTATTACCAAGGTGTATCTGCCAGAATGCACAGTTGCCACCTTCTCTGTTTGCAGCTTGCACAGTGCTGGTTTGGAACCAATGAAGCCATGAATGAAATGTGACATTCCAATTAGCTGTCCACATATTGAGATTCTATCTTCAATAGATGCCTGTGGAGAGAGAGGAGTCCCTTAAAACCAGGACACTCCCTTATATAAGCTATGTACAAACAGCCCCGATCAGAATTGTTTTAGCCATTTTGGTCATTAATAGGTAACTTATTGATGTTGGTCAGGCTGGTCTCAGTCAGCTTGTAGGAAAGTTTTGCATACAGAACTATATCAGCCGAAAGAGGGTAACTTGTTAATACATAGTTATTGACTGACTGGGAGGGCTGAATAAACTGAACCGATACTGGCCCACGGACCAAACACAGTGCCTGAGAGCCAAATATTTTCCCATTAAACTCAAGGAATCAGCATTCTGTCACATGACAACAACTTTTTCTTAATACATTTGTAGAGTTTTCAAAACCAGTGTTTAAATTACTACTTGGTTTTGAAAGCAAAACTTGCTTGTTTTGCTATTATTGTTCTGCTTGAAAAGGATATTTTCATGTCAATACTGTCATTATAGCCGGCAACTGGCCAGTATGATTTCCACCTCAATCATCCACGTGCAATGATAATGATTTCATATATAATAGTAATAGTTGGCCTGCATTTGGTTAAAAGCGCTCAGTATTCAATATATTGGTACCACTTAATCTTTTAAACATAAAATCCTAAACAAGCCGCTTTTGGACATCAAAGATTAACATAAACTTTTGCAAGAAGCCCGACGATCAAGATTTATACTATTACATGTAAGTATCATAAAGGGTTGATTATGAAAACAAAACGAAAGGCAATGACATTACCGACGGGGGATAGAAGTACACGATGGCACTTTCTGGCGGGTCTGCTTCTTTCGTCACGGCCTCTCGATCGTAAACGAAGAATATGAGGCCCTCGAAACTGAAATAAAAGAAAATAGAGTTCTTAAAACACGATCAAATATAAGTTTAGATGCATAAGAGTAGTCGAAAACAAGACAACTTTGTTGTGCTCGCAGATCTAGAGACAGTACCGGTATTGATCGATGTTAACCATTTTGTGAATATCTTACCTTGTTGCCCGAACAGGGGCAATTAAAGCAGTCATAAAGTTGCCGAACTGTTTAGGAGCGGGTCAACTATCGCTCGATTTTCCTGGAAATAACGGAAGACGTGTAAAGTTTGTCGTGATGATTTCATACTCATTTTCAGTGCAGAGAGTCACGAGAAACTTAGTAACCGCCCTAAAGTCCATCGGACAAATGGTCACGCATATCTTCTTATCCGAAGTCACACAATGTGGCCAGCTTGAGATTCGGAGGACAAAACGATATTATACTGATATTAAACAATGACAGACCAGTGGTGTTTCAAATTATTTCAAACCCCACTGCAGTTTCTTGGACAAAGAGCAAGGGATGTCTCAGAAAAATTTTTCTGTCTATTGAACGGGTATTAATAATCGGGAAGTGAATAGGACTCAATAGTCTTTCGTGACAGACTTTTGTCACGCCCGTAAAATAACAGACGCTGTTGGATTTGTTCATTTACATGTTATGATTGTGTTAAAACATAGAGCCTTCTGAAGCATCAGTTGCCGAGATAACTCAGTTGGGAGAGCGTCAGACTGAAGATCTGAAGGTCCCTGGTTCAAATCCGGAGAACTCTGTCGAGTTCTGAATAATCCCGGGTCTCGGCAATGTTTTTTTTTTTTTTTTTTTTTTTTCTGGCCAAAGATACACACGGATTACCGACATAATAGTGTATAAAGTATAAGGGTTTCTTTAACTTAATATTTCAATAATTCATTTTAAGCATTTTTGCAAAATATACCTTCAGAGCAAAAGGGTTCTTTGTTTTTAAGAATAAAACACAAACAGCGGTGATAAACATTGTAAATAAACACGTTTTGATAAACTTGACGTTTCTTATGCTAGACAACATAGTACATTTTCAAAAGTAACCGATACAGTGTTTGAAAACTGTTCATATAGTTTACAAAAAGGGTCTGGAACCGAGGTTAGTTCGGACTGTCTGTCCTGAGAAGCTGTTGCTAAAACAGCAACAGCCTTTCACTGCTTACGTTAACATTCACGGATGGTTGTAGTTCTTGAATCAGAAAAGTCTCCTTTATTTTACAATGAAAGTCCGTTTTGCCGGTCGCTAAAATGTTAAAATGATCCCATTTAATTACTGTTAAGATCGCTTTTCATAATCTCGGTTCCAGACCCTTTTTTGTAAACTATATAAACAGTTTTCAAACACTGTAACGGTTGCTTTTGAAAATGTATGTTGTCTAGCGTTTATCAAAATGCGTTTATTTACAATGTTTATCACCGCTGTTTGTGTTTTACTCTTAATCAAGTTACGATGGCCTAAGAACAAAAGTTTCTTTGTTTTTGCTTAGCTTGGTCTACTATGTACAAAAACAACAAGATATGCTATCCTGGAGAGTTTGGGTAGTTTGGTTTTAAAGCCTCTTGAAAAAGGAAAGAACGTAGAAATTTAACCGTATTTAGGCTTGGGTCCCTAAGAGGGTACTCCGGATTTCAAGTGAAAGTGAAATTCACGATTTCGTTTTTTCTTTTGGCGGGGGAGGGGATCTTCGTAGTGCTTCTGATTGGCTGAAACGAAATTCCCTCTCGTTTCAACCAATCAGAAGCACTACCTAGATCTGGGTAGTGACGGGTCATCAGGTTATGGAATTTCTGCGCTCGTTACTCAGACGTCGTTTTGCCATGTTTGCGAGGGCTCAATTGGCAACCTCGCAACACGTCCGCTGTTTTCTCAGGCTAAATTTAAATGTGAAAATTCAAAATTCTGGAAAACCAGCGGGTCTGAAATATGGTTACCATGGGCAACATCAAATGTGATAAAGTCTCAAAGTTTGTTGGTTTCTTTCCTGCACATTAAAAAAGTTCAGTAAAGTTCAAGGTCAGCCGCCACTTTGTGCCCGTTTTCCCCCTCCCCAAGCTGAATAGGGTTAAGAGCCTGTATAAGAAAAATGACACTGGCCTTCCTAGCCGTGAAGAAGCTTTCGTTTCTTGGATGCCTTTAAAGAAGAGAGAGAGGTAAAGAAGTTACGTTGATGGACTAACGGAACACATGATACATACAAATTACTCCTTTACATGACCAGGGAGAATGCAGATTTGCCGAGATAGCTCATTTGGGAGAGTGTCAGGCTAAAGATCTGAAGGTCCCTGGTTCAAATCCGGAGCGTTAGATGACCTCTGAAAATTCCCGGGTTTTGCCTATATTTTTCTGTGTTTAAAGACCATAGCTCTCTTGAAATTACTTTCAAGTTAACATGAACATAATTGTATGAGGAAATGTTTGAGTTCTAATGTAAAGGCCGGCACACGGCTAGGGGACATATTACGGGGACATCTTGCAGCGACAGTTTCCTCGTGTGACATGCCTGTTTTTGCGAAAAAGTTTTGTTGTGAGAGCAGTATTTTGTCCCTGCAACATGTTACATGAAATTCAACTGGTTTGAATTCGTGCGTCATGAAGCGGGAACAAAATGATCCCAATTTTCAATGTCGCATCGTATGCACTGTTCTTGCAAACTGTAACCACTAGCGAGAGCCAATAAAAACGCGCTATTACCTATCCCAAAAGCCTTCAGGAGCAGTCTTTCAAGATGGCGACCTCAGGGGACGAAGTTAGCAAAATTCTGCAAATCCTGGAATTAGAAATTCTGCAAATCCTGAAATTACAAATTCTGCAAATACTGGAGGATCCTCCTCTACTAGCTCCTCAAAAATGGTGTAGTACTCAACCTCGTTCCCAGGCTTTTTCCCTTTTATAAATTTGGACCGCCTCTCCAAATTTAAAAAAGGGAAAAAGTCCTGGGAACGAGGTTGTGTAGTACGCTCTTACTGCTTCAGACGTTTGACCGCGGTGGGAAGTACGCCCCTTTTTCCTCGCCACTTTTCCCGTAAACTAGTTACCAGGCGCCCTCAGTGATTTCTGTGATTTTTATGCCTCAATTCGCTTCGTGTGCACCGGCTTGCGCATTGTCCCTGCAACATGCGTCCAATGCAGTGCACACTAAGGAGCTTGTCCCAGCTACATGTCCCCTAGTGTGTGCCGGCCTTATGTGTGTTAGTGTGCAATCTTTCTCATCACTCGCACAAATATGTTTGGATATTTTGGAAACCTAGAACTCAGTCTCAGTACCTTGATGCTTAATTAGCTAATAAACAAATAGACGAAAAAAGCTTACTGTACAGCTGGGGTTATATTTTCTTTAATTTTCCGATATTTCGTCAGGCAACGGCCCGACTTCTTTAGGGAATGAACTAAGAATTAACCATTTAGTTAATTTCCTGAAGAAGTTAGGCCGTGCCTGACAAAATATCGGAAAATTAAAGACAATATTACCCCAGCTATACAGTTAATCTTCCTTCGTCTATTTGTTTATCTCAGTGTATTTTGCTGACTAGATCCAGCAGGATTCTGCGCCTTTGGTTTGTCCGGTTGGCCCTTTTATAAATGAATTTTAATTTATAAATCGCTGCTCAATACTACCGTAATTTTACCAAAAGTACAATTATATTAGAAGTTTAAATTCGTTTCAAAATGCCGAAACGCTCGCCTTTGGTTGATTCAAAGAATCACCCGATCTATTGTTTGGAGGTGCCTTCGCTAGCAAAAATACCCCAGGCCGGGAAAGAAGAAGAGGTCTGGGCTTGAGCTATGGGCATGGTGCGCACTCATTTCCAGGGCCTTATGCACTAGTCGTTCTCACCTGCAATATAAAGAGAAGGCCTAGGGACTAGACTTGCTGGAGGAAACCCTTTGATTGTTTGTAGACGACTGACTGTATAGACCAGACAGGCTGGGGGCGTGATACAAGGTGAGTTAAGATGTTGGGTTCTAGAGATTCCTCTTGAGCTCTTCCCAGTTTAAGTAGCGTATACTGCAATCCCGTTACGACAGATTCCACTGAGAAAATATCCCTCACATGTTACGTTCAATCGTGTCAGGAATATGCAACAATTGTTGTACCGTGTAATATCCTGAGTTCATCGTCGTCAGGAATACGGCGTATAGCAAAAAGGAATGCCTTCCTTAGGGAGAGCAAACTAATTCTCAATCGAAGAAAAGGATTAAGTGAAAATAAAAGTCGCAATACTGAAAAACTAGGTTTCGCTTAAGCTGTTGAATTTAAGTGATATGACAGCAATTTGTTGCGTGAAGCCTATGTTCTTTCAAGCTGATGTCTTTACCAAAACGTAGGAAAGAAAAACATTTGAATTGTCAGTTGTGGCTCAGATAACTTGATCTGATTCAAGATACATTAACCGCGAAATTTAAATTTTGGTGATAACATGTTACCGAAACGCAACAGATATTTTCATAAATCTGCGGCCAAATTTTTATATACTCACGGATACAGAGAAATAAGTGGTATTTATTCGAATTAGGTACGTTTCTAATCTTATCAAGGAAGGCATACGTGAAATAAAATTGAAAATCACAAAACAATAAATGAGATACAGCTACAAATTAAAGGATTAAAGTATTCCTCTTATTTGTTTAATTCGTCACAGCGCCGGTTCAGTTCAGTGAAATTAAAATACTTGCTCAACCATCATTATCCTTCAAAATGAAATTTAAGATAACATTTTGGAGGATTTCTGCATCATTTTTTCCCGACAAGACCATTTTCCATGAATTTTCATACGAAGAGATCTAAATTATTATGTTAAAGGTTCGTGCGAAGGATGATCCGTGCGAGAAAGAAACGTGAGCTTGCGTGCAATCCTTGAGACAGCCTGACCACAGATTTGCAAAATGACAAATGTACATCCCAAAATTTGCTAAGCATTAAGTATTTTTGTTGCAGCACAAAATTTTCGTTTATTCGGTGGTGATCCCTCTTCATTAAAAAAAAAACTGAATTTAAGGCCCACACTGGAGGAAATTTAGGAAAGAATTAACTCAGTGTGACAGAAAAGATCTTTTGAACAATTATTCACTTTCCAAACCTGGCTAAGCCCAAACCCAAAAAAACCTTTTGATATATAACAATTATTAATATAACCCTAACTTTTCTGAATTAGTCATGATTTTCTTTCCAATTAACGTCAATTATAGTTTCTTTGTATTCTGCAATTGCAATTTCCATATTTCAATTTCGCAAGAATATCCTTGACAAAAATACAGATAACGTGAAGCAGTTTATACTAGATTTTTTGAGATCAAGAATCTCAGCCATAAGAGAAAAAAAGAATATTGGACAAGCAAAATAGGTTGAAACAAAATTACAATTACAAGAGTGCACTACGTTTAATCTAAGACAAAACATTTAAACCAACCCGACACCTGCATTAATTTCAACTCCTCTTAAATGAATTTTTTGTTCCAAATACAGTATGAATTACACTTACAATGACATTTCTATGAAGATGCTTCTTACTACATGTTTGACACATCCCATATTGGCCTCGTCGAAAATTAATGAAATCATCTCTTTTTTTTATGAAAACGTCTCTTTTAAGGTACAAATTTACCATTTAAGGCCATTTAAAGGATATACATAATTGATTACTTGAAAGTGGAATTCTTTGGGCATAAATAACTAGATATATTCTTAAATTTTAGGTTCGTTTTGACTTTTTAATTTCTTTAAGAAACGTTTCAACATGTTGGGGATCCGTGCACCCTCCAAATTCATTTATTACCTTTGATTACTCCTACAACCAAACCTTAATCTCTAAGTGCATTTTAACTTTTTAGTGCATGGATAAGACCATATGGTGTGGCCATTCAAATAAACGTTATTGATAAGTACTTTTCTGTGGCAATATTTATTATGCTGTATAAGGTGATTCGAACTTTTTGAGTCTGTGTACGAAAATGTCACCATTTGAATAGTAACTGTTAGACATTGCTGTCTTGTAGTATTGTCTGTTGTTCAATGCTTTGCAAAAGAAAATTCCCTATAGACTCAAAAGTTAAACCAATTTGCACAGACTAAAAAACAATACCACGGAAAAGTACTGCTCGGTAACTTCCATTTCAATGACAAATTTTAAGACTACCTCCACAGGCTCAAACGTAGGTAAAAAGGTTTACTCCAAACAATTTCCGTCACCTGGTGCATGATCAGTTTGTCGTCCATTTTCCACAGCACCTTCACTGAAGGTAAAATATTTAATCGTTCTTCAAATCTCTTACGTTATAGTTAGTACAGCGAATATCCACATGTAGAAAGTAATCATTTTGGCCTATAATTTCTATTTCATGTCTTGTCCAGATTCAGATTCGCTCCTTTTTTTGGCAACAAAGGCTGACAATATTCGGTGTTATATTGTCTCAGTAATTTAAACTTTTCATGATTGCATTGTTAAATCAAATGTTGCTGTTGTTGCAGTACTCGAGAGGTTCACGATCATATTGTCAAATTAATTGTTCACAATACTTCAGTTACTTTCTGAAATAATGAATGTGTATTGTGAAGGCATTGAACGCCATTAAAGTTGTACTTGGATAATACTGCAACATCTTTTTCCCTACACATCTTTAATTTCATAATGACGGTTCCCCACCTGGGTAAAGTTTGAGATATGGCACGAAACCCCTTGAGGGACACTAACACTTCTACAGAAAGAACTCTTTCGATTCATATCATTTATTTAAATGTTCACCCTAACGGATTTCATCTACAAACTCATAAGTTGGTATAGTGCCACCTTTTACGGTATAATAAATAGTTCCATAGAAAAGTAACGCTCAATAGCTCTTTTATTTGAAGTTCACAGACACAATCAAGGAATTGATCCATGGACTGAAGGTTCAAACCTCACCTCATCAGTAATTCAAGTTTTGCCTCTAAGAGAAGACACGACAGGGAATTTTTTTGTGTGATAGCATTGAGCGATGCGTGAGTTAACGCATGGGCAGGGTGTACTAAAATAAGGAAAGCATTTATCGTAGTTCTAACCGCTAACGATTAAAACAGACAAAACATCCGTTTACGTAAGAACGATTACCAATTTGTCGTTTATACGTGGGGGACGCAAGCAGAAAATGTGAGTTGAGCCCTTCGTTTTCAATGAAAACCTCGAGCAGTTAGAACGTTAAAGTGATCACGACGGGGACGTCGCGAACGAGGTCATAGAGAAAAGAACTTTTTACAATCCTTGTAGTAATAAATATACGAATTTGTCACGACGACTACGTTAAATGTCAAAAATTGAACGTTGACTTTCAACCACTGAAAAAAAATCAGCTTCCTAATTCACTCTCTTTAAAGCAGGAATAAAATAACAAAAGATCTGGCTATTTTAATGTACGTTGTTGTTTTAGGGCTACTGTGGATTGCTAGAGATGAACTAAGAAGTTCATGGGAGCCTAATTTTATTTCAAGCGTAGATTTGCAAAAGCTAGATGTTCTCATTACTGAGGTTTATGTGCACGCTCTGCGTGTCTATATATAAATTTGCTAAAGCTTTGAAATCTCACCATTTTTGCTTTGTCACACATTTTCGAAAAGATGGTAAAATCCTACTTTAAACTACATAAAGTGATGAATTTTCGTTTCAAATACAATGAATATAATTATGATAAACCGAAACGTTTTTCTTTACTTTACTGACGAAAGTACACGGCCTCGGGTCATTAAAATTCGATGTCTTTTTCTTCCACAAAGAAATAAATTCATCCATCATTCAAACTTTCAGTAAAATTTACATTGTAAGCGAAAATGGTCTAGTCCTAAAATAAAAAAAAAAATGTGTTAAAAAAAAAGAAAATTCAAAACACCCCCCTAAGAAAAACCTATAGTATACGCTTAAAAATTACAAGTGTAGCGGGCTAAAATAGCATTTTTATTGCCGAGTTTCGTTATCATAAATTAAATTTTCCATGCAGGAGATATTTTTATGACTGTTATAACTTAACGATGTTAATTTATAGAAGCCCCACAGAAATTCTAACGTGTGACCATTTAAATGAAAGCTGCTTATGAGGTAATTTCCATTGGTAACGTTTATTACGCTTTACACATTGCCGGTGGAGCCGGCAAGAGGAACTTAAAGTAAAAGCTTTTCAACAGTGCTGTTCAGAGTTGGAGTTTGTTTTTATTATTATTATCTGCATAGCAAAATTTGAGGTATTATTGAAGGTAGATGCCCTTTGTAATATTTCAATACGGAGTCATATCCGCAAGACAAAGAGCGTTTGATATCGGATGCGCTATCGGCCTCGTTTAAATGTTTCCAGTCGTGGGCTTACCAATTTGTGAAATGGAAGAACGTGGTTTCCTTAATTACGTTTTAAAAAGTCGTTTCTCTTAACGACCTCAGTTAAATCTGATCAGTAAGTGTTTAAATAGGGACCTCTTTTGACAAAACGATCACTTTCAAATCCACAGCACTTGACGTCAACGACAAACTCTCTTTACAGTCCATCTGGAAACTCAAGGAAGCTGTAAGAAAGGAGGTTTGGGGGATTAGTATTTTATTGCTGTGCCTAACTTGTAATAGTTATAATTTTCTTCTTCTCTTGCTTAACGTTTCTTGAAAGCTAGGTTTAAGAGAAATTACTTAAATGTGAGTTTTAAAGTGTTCTTCAAAGGTGACGACTAAATTTCGGGTAAGCTCATTCATGCCGTACGCTTACAGAAGAAAGCAAAACTGAGTTATTCTCACTTGTCCGTTGACAGTAAAAAATGTTCTCATTTATTAGTTGACTGTTACAATTTAAGCAATTTGACGGTTGACGATTAAACCGATTAATTGAGACCGTCTTCAAATCGGTTTCTAAGGAGACGATCAATTCAACCACGGAAGGAAAAGGATACGTTAAGCAGGCCTCGAAAGAATTTTTTTTTCCCAGGACCAATTCTGCTCCCAGGTCCAAAATTTTAGGAGTAAATTTGGTCAAGCAAGGAGCAGAAAATGCATTTAATATGAAAACCGCCAAAAGTTAAAGGAGCAAATGTCCTCGAACCAGTCGCAAATTGCACATTTGCGACCGTAAATTTCAAGCCCTGAAGTTAAGAGACATTTCTTTGCTTGTGTTCAGCGTTAAGAGATGGCCCAATGGGATCTTCCTTGAAACCATTTAATTCTTGAAACTAACATTTAAAGACCGCTAAGTGTGAAAACAACTAATATCTCAGTTGTCCACCTGCGGGTCTTACGGTTACTGTAGAAATTTGATAAATCGACCCTGGTCAACTCAAATGGCCAGGAGCCTTTCCTTCGCTTAGATTACTGTCAGAAATCTTTCCTCCAGACTCGAAAGTTTTGCGAGCTGGAAAATATATTGATACGGTAGTTGTTCTTAGGCAGTATGTTTGCTTTTCCCTTTTCAGGCGAAATAGAATGAATACTAAAACAATCATCGTCATCGTTTTGATCGCGGTATCAGCGGCTGCAGTATGTTCAGCCAGCAGACTTTCCAGAAAAGACATGCTCTACAGACAATTTCTCCGTGAACTATACAAGAAAGGGAGAGGAAGAGTAGCCGACGAGGTATGACGTACACACTGTACTATTCTGATATTCCTCATGATTCAGGCACCTACGAAAGAAACGTAAAGCCAGAAGGGAAAATCTCTGTCTCCACCAGGAATTTTTGCCTCAGTTTTCCCCACATGATGTTTTTCATGAATCGAAACCCCTCATATTCAAATGGGGAGGGGAGCGAGAACGCGGGAAAAAATGGGGGAGTCCCCCATTTTTCTTCTGCATTCTTGCTCCCCTTCCCCCTTCCCCGTTTACGCCTGCTACGCAGGCTACTCATATTCTAGCCAAGATGACCACAGAACTAAAGAAGATTGTCAATCCTTCTGGAGATTCCATGGTCATGGAATGTAAAGAAAACTATTTTAAGGGCTCGCAGTAATTGTATTTTTAAGAAGACAATTAATCTCGTTGCTCATACAACCAATATAGTCAGTTGGAAGGCTGTAAAGCTGCATTTCAACTGAGGGATATCCCATAGTGTGTTTTTTTCTGGCTAGTTTTCGAAAAATATCTGAGTATTACACGTTAGCACCTTTATTTTGCTGCCCAAGATAAATTCTTTTGGCAAAGGAATGAAACTGAATATTTGGAGCGAAATAGCAAAACATTAATTAGAACTGATACCAGCCAAGTTGGAGATAGCCTTAGGATGATCGATATATTGCCTTTTTATGGGGCGTGATCTTCATTCCTTTCACACGAAATTGTTTCAGATTATTGAAAGATCAGTTTTCACGGCGATCTGCTAGATACTCTCACTCCAAGGTATAGAAATCCTTCAAGTTCAGCTTGCCCTCGAATTTAGTTAGAGTGAGGCTCGAGTTGAGCTCGATTTAAGTTCCAATATGCTGTTTAGTAGTGTTCCAAACCCTTTACTTGAAAACTGGCCGTTAGTACTTAGGCGTACCAAAACAGCGCTTGATCCTAAAGGCAAAAATCGCTGCTTAGGCGTAAAAAGTAAATTCGATGCTTGGTCTTAATTACTCAATAAAATCAAATTTTGGGCCCCTCCCCCCCCCCCCCCCCGCAATTTTGTTATATTTCTTAACTCGATCTCTATATATCTTGAGTAAACAAGAACTTGACACGAAGTGGTCATAAATGCCTTTTCCCCACCTCCGAAAGGGCAACATTTTTCTCAGCGAAATCAAGGCAGATGAAATGTATAACCGTATAACTGTTTTTAGACATTTTATCTTTTAATTAACGTACGACATGCTTTTTGTCATTTTTTAGACCCTAGACATGAAGACAAAAAGAGAGGATCCTTGCCTCTTGATTGGCCAAGACTGCAGCGATCCATCAGTTGCAGCGGCTTGCGGTCTTCCGAACACTTGTGAACAAAAAGAATTGGAGTGTTATTCCGGGGACGGAACATGTCAGCTGAAAGAATCTAGTCAATACCGTTAATAGATGTGACAGCAAGAAAATGACCAGTTTCTAAAAAATACAAAATACCGACCTTGCTTGCCATGGATACGTGAGATCAGACTTGCCTCATTCGAAATTGATGCGTAATTAAGCTTTATTTAGTTTATTGTAAGATTTAGATTGAGATGTAAATTTTAAAGAAGCAAAGAAATAAAATTAAACGAGGACCATGATATTGTGGGGAAATGATTTTTTGAAAAGTAAACAAGTTCGAAAATCGACTCTTTTTACTTTCAGAAGTAGCAGGCTTTTTCTGTCTAGCGTGTTTCGCACGTGGGCCGTGTCATCAGAGTAAAACAGTGACACGTGAATAAACATGCCTTCAAGTTTTATCTTAAAGGTAGTTGTTATGTTCTTTGGAAACCGGTGTACGCCTTTGTCCTTTGAAGTCATACTCTATACGTTATTAACGGATAAAAACAGACGCTTGTATACGGTATTTCTCGGCGATGCTCTTATCAGGTATTCTGGTGTACACTTCACAGCGGTCGATTGCACAACGCGTGCGCAGTTTCCACCATAATTTTTACAAAGGAAACAGTACAGACAAATGTAGAAAGGTACACTTTAATCGCAAAACTTAACGCCGTTTCTAAAAAAACAAGCTTTTTACGTTGAGTATATGTGTTCAAAATGGAATAACTGCCATGCACAAGTTTTGCCGGCTTGAAATTCGGTTTGCCGGGACATGTTATGCACCGTTTTCATAAGAACTTCGCCCTCGTAAACGTTTAAACTGATTCAAACTTCAAGGCTCTGAAATACCGGAAGTGAGGTATCTTTTTGTGTTTGACCGCTGTGAAGGTATACACTAGTATGGCAGCTGCCATTTCCCTAGAGGTCGTTGGCTTTGGGCTGTCACCGCTTTTGAGGGGTCACTTCTTTCGAGGGATTTGAAGAATCATGGTTGCTGACTTCTCTTCAGCCTATGTTACACCAGGCAATGTTCCGAGTAAAATCAGTCTGGGAATTTTTTTTTTTTTTGCGCCATCTCGAGACAAGTTACCTGCTGAATTTAAACAAAATTGACTGTATTTTGTACTAGTACCCAGTCCCCCACAAAAGTCGTTTCTTTTTCATACCCATAATTTCAATAACCTCAAAATTGCCTACTACAGAAATCATATAACAGTAGCCTTAACATTACTAAGCTGAGCTTTCTCTTTCATACCTATATTTTCAATAATCTCAAAATTGCCTAGGACAGAAATCTTGTAACAGTAGCCTTAACATTATTAAACTAATGAAGCCTAAAAAAGGCAAGTAACAACACAACACTCAATAAACGCATAACCTATTGCCGTTAGGTAGTCCCTGAAGTTATTTTGTGATGTGTTAAGTTAGACCACACCCTCACTTCTTCAAGACACAGATAGAAACCCAGGTCTTAATTAATCTCTCGACTTGAATCTCCATGTTTCCCGCGAGTTCGTCGCAAGAAACATGAAAATTTTCGATGAAACTAAACTAACTGTTTTCCTCGGGACCAGTCGGTTGTTGTTCACTTTGAGAGAGACAAGTTAAATTTAAAAATAAAGTTGTCGTGACTAGGCTAGAAGTGCATGTCCAAAGAGAGCCTTACCATTGCGCGCAAAATTGTGGCGCACGCGGTGGAATCAGTGTTTCAGTGAGAACATAGCCAAGCCACTCCACTTCTGGAACAGTTGCGTAATGTTTTCAGGTGCTGCGAACATGGTGCAATTTATACAGTTATTCGGTCAGATATCATGTGCATTCTCTTATTCAAGAATATGTATTTCAGAACTTCTCATTTTTTCTTACTTCTATGCAATTTTTTTAGGAAATAGGATAAGATTTAAGAAAGATAAAAGAGGGATTAAATTTTTGTACACACCCCCAGACAGTCAACTCCCACGCAGGATCACTTGGGCTTGTTTGTTGACTGTTTTGGTGTCCATCCATTAACTATTAACTTTAAATTTTAATTTCCACTCACCTTTGATTAACAATTTTCAATTTCCTTAAACTGAATTCATCAACCCCTCCCCTTAAAATCGCGAAAACGTTTTCACAGATTTATGGTACGTCGCACTATGATCCTAAGGAAGTGTTTTTGGATTGCACAAAATCTCATGGAGATAATTAAGAAAAAGGGCTAAAACGTTGGGAAAACATGGTATCTGCCTAGACTGCCCCCGTATGTGCATCTGAGCAAAGCAGCACCTATATAAGAAAAATGGAGGTCAGGAGTTTATATCTGAATGGTCCCACATAAGAGTTTCATTCGTAAAGCTAGAACTACGTTGTTTTCACTTTGATGGGAGGTGTCGCTCTGGGAATCACATATATATTGTCGGGCCTCCACCTTACTAGCTTGACCTGACCGAGGGCTTATAAATCCTTTCGCGTTTGAAAGTATTAGCTTTGAAGAATGATATCAATAAGTTAAGTATCCTTTAAAAACGACAGGGACTTTGAATTACGTCATTGAACAAAAAAACTTCATTTTTTCAGTAAATAAAGCTACTCTCTGTAAGTTGTAATTCGAGACGTTTTTTCCGCGCTCCCAAACTCAAAAAGCCAAAAGTTGACCGTAATACTTAGACTAATTGAACTAAATTAATTTGGATTTTGTACTCTTAAAGGATACTACAGAGGACAAAAACATACAATAAGAAAGTTAGAAATCGGAAAAATTGCACCACGCCCTTCTTTTATTTATAAAAGAGAACTAAACGACGGATGTTTTCGTCATTAATAATTTGCTGTTTTGTTCAATGTAACAAAAGTGAAGGCGCGGCATAGCCAGCTTTTATCCCATCACAACACAACCCTTTAGAGAGGTGTTCGTTAAATCGCAGTTTGCGTAGATTAATTAACTCTATTTAGTAATTGACTCCACGTGTCCATAAAAGATTCTCTTCAGGAAATGGCAAAATTCCTAAATGGTATTTACATATGAATCTAACGCTAGCGTTTGCCGCTAGATTGATGCATTAAATTTCGATTTCATCACCACCTAACCTCTAAAAATTGAAACTAAGCAAGAGAAACTTAACTGTCCTGCCTCTGTAGTCTAGCTTTTTAAGTGTGCGGAGTTATCAGATTTTTTTTTTCGAATTTCACTTGGCGCTACGCCACTTGGCACTGCTTTCTATGTAAACACTTTCTTCTCGAGATGAATATAGTGGATAAAGGATACATTAGTCGTTTTGTGGTGGGCGCGAGGGCGCAAATTTGTTTGCTAAAATGGGACACGTTCTTCCGGACAGACACTTATGAAAATTAACTGTAGATGGAAAACGAATTAAGCGAGGAAGAATAAAGAATTCTCGTGTTTCGCTAAATGCGGCGCCCCTCGTTTGCTACCGCAAATGTTTTCTACTCTTATCAGTTAGTCTCGTCCGTGAAATAAGAGGCTTATGGACCGAACAAAAGCTGACGTGCTGTAACATAATGTCTTGCTTGCTTAAGCCATTTTTAAGCCATTAATATATTAAGCTATCTTTGGGCATGATGAGCTCCAAAAGTATCTTAAAAGGCCCAAATGACGTCCATTTCAATACAGGTCAAGAACTAAGAGAGAAAATCTATTGAATTGTTTTATTAATGGTATTATCTGGAAAGATAAGGGCTTTGAAGGCGCCGGATCTAGTTGTGTCCGTTTATTCATGTTGATTGTGCCGCAAACAGTTGATACAATCCTTCGCAACCAAAACACGGACTTCCAAATAAATATGCCTTTCCGTGAGAACGAGAGTATCTTGGGTGGTCTTTGGTGTATGAGTAACATAAACTCCAGGGGGAAAATACAATGAAATTTTTCGAGCCAATATACATGCGTAAGGTTGCGCACGAAATTAATATGAAAAAAGTAATGAACAAACACAACTTGTCGCACCACTTAAACTGGCAAACTCTTTTTGTTTCTTTTTGTTTCTCGTCTCTTGTGTTTTAGTGGAGTGAAATTGGATCCGATCCAAGGCCAGCTGCCACATTAGCGAGGCCTCAGAAATCAATTTGCACCAATTATTCCAAATTACCATTCCAAAGAATCCGCAATTGCGCGCGCGATGATCACGGTGCTTTTATGGAGAGCTATCTATCGGCGCGTGGTTCACGCACAAGTTGTCACTCTTCACGCGATAACAAAACTCAATTTTGTCGGTTTTTGGAAGACAATTGTCGTCTCATTCCACAAGCACATATGGCGTGAAACCTCAACTGGACAAAATAACCTTCTAGATCTAGATTCCTTTTAATGGACCGGATTTGTTTTACAGTTGTGGTTTTTATCGCTGAAGTAATTTTAAGCAATTTATAGAACGGCGATTAATCAGTTTTCTGATTCGAGTCACAGAGAGATCGATAAGCTAGGACGTCTTTACTTGCTAGTTGAGTCATAAGAATGAACTGTGTTTTGGCGGAGAAAAAACAAGCTGTTTTAAGAGGTTCATAATAAGATATTTCAATACTCACATCTTGAAAGGCTACTAAAGGTGGAAAATCATCTAAGACTTACAAGTGCCAATTGGCTGACAATTACTTAATGTTCCTTTGATAAATACTCCGAGGCGGCTTCATTGATATGTGAATGAGTCTATCCACAAAAACATAAATATGAAATAAGTAACCACCGACTTATTTTACTTATAAATGGCTGGCATTGTGTTGAGTAACAAAATAAATTTGTTTGTGTCAAATTCGAAATCACAAGTGAATGGTGCTTCTCATTACATAATCACTGCGATAACTTTTGTCGTGAGCCCAAAAATGAGTGAGCACTTTCGCGCCATTGTTTTCCTCGCCGAAAAGCCAAATTAGCCGTACATATTTAATGGCGTACAACAATGGCTAATGGTTTTCTGTTATTTATCCGGACTGCTAAAACCATTTGTCAATTTCCCTTTTATCTTTGTTAGGCGGAGAGTATACTTGCCGACAAAGGAAATGACTTATCTTGACTTCTCTGTATTTTGTGTTTTAATAGTTAATTGAATTCCACCTTCGATTATCTTAAGATAATGATTACTAATTGACACCTTTTCGAGTAATGATATAAACTAATTGTGTAATGATCACCGTTAATTTAACTGCACAGGGAGGGATAAATCATGGCGAATTAACCCTTGCCCAGTTGTTCACTCGGTTGTATCATTTCTGGGACGTTTGCTAGTAGATTTTCCAGTTGTCGAGTGCTTGCAGGGCGTTCGGTATCAACTTAATAAGCTTTGAATGCGTATTCAAACAAGGAAAGCTCTAGAGCTGTCAATCACGCCATCGACGTCCAGCAGCCGTAACAAAGGGCACAAATAAGTTAGCCATCTGCTTCGAAGACATTTCAAGCGATCTGCACATCTGCGAGGAGCAAACTTCTTCATCTGAGCCAAACAGCACCATCATGTTTTACCAAGATCCTTTCTTGCTCTATCAGCAATCGCCATTTTATCACGGCAGTTCGCCTGCGCGAAACACTCAAAACCGGTCGTCGTTTCGTATCGATGATATTTTGGTTCCACGACAGCCCTTCCTAGTTCCAAAACAGCCCAGTTTCCAGGAGTCTAGATCGCCCGTTCCAAATTCCAGCCCGTTAAAATTTGGGATGCACTCGATCCTCACACAACGGCCTCGAGAAGATGCCCACATGTTTCAAGGTGCGTGAGCTGCCCGAGCACTTTTGATATTGTATGCAATTTTCAAAAAATTTGCACGCCAAAATTCTATTGCGAACCAAATGAATCAGGGAACCTTTGGTTCTTTCACATTGCAACATCCCTTTTGTTTCTTTTGCTGTACTCTTGCACTTTTCTAAGTTAGCGATGTTCCAATTTATGGCTTACCCTTAGTAAGCTTTACTTCAGTAGGCTTGCATGTATTTGGCCCTTGCTACAATTGTAGCTAACATGAGAATCATAAAGCTCTAACGCAACAACTTCTAACAAGTTTGGTTTTCTGTCATTGTTCCTATGCTGTAGTTCAGTGCTATGAGTGAAATAAATTGGCGCTCGTTATCACGTTTTCTAGAAAATCAGTAATTTTTTTAATGGGACAGCTACAAAGTGAAAAACACTTTCAGATTGTCCGTTGCAATTCAAGAACGTTTTGAGCTAAAACAAACTAAAAAAATTCTGTTTTAAATTGAATGTACTAAACATTTTTTCTTTGCTACTGAGAAGGTCCAATGTGCCATTTTAACCAAGACAAACTGGGCACTTGTTTGCTGAGGGAAAAGGGAGTAAATTGTCGCGTGTTATTTGGAAGTGACCACCTAGTTACTCTAGACACAACATCTCCATTGAATCACCACTCATAGATAATCTAATGGACGCGGCAATGAACACAGAGAAAGATTAATGACAATTAAAAAGGAAATGCTCAATGCTTTGTTGCATTTTTTACAGTAACAGAGATCAATCTCGGGAAATCCAAAAACAAGTTGCTTGAATTAAATCAAAGACAACGTACAAAGAAACTGTGTATTCGCTAATTCAGTGGTCATCAAAACCTTGTATAGTTTGTAATGAAACGAAATTCAGCAATTTTTGGCGCAATATACTTCCTTGTGGGCAGGCTTTGAAAACAGTAGTTGTTTTTCTCTGCGGGTTAAACATTGCAGAGATCGTACCCTTGCTTTAATACGTAGAAAGGTAGGAATTTATTTCATTTTTCTCCAAAATGTCAGAAGTGTCGTTGGCATTTGCGGAAACGAAAGAAAATGCGACCATTTAAAATCTAGTTTCAAGTGTTGAGTCAAGTTATGCTTGAAAAAACGCCAACAGTTTTTGTTTTGAGCTGAAAAGATAAACGTTTCTTTTTGTGTAGCGTCTGACAAAAGATCGATGTTGAGAGAGGGATAAGCTCTTTGAAGAGTGACACAAACAGTTAGTTTGGGGATAAAACCGTTTGTATTCATCGCTCAGTGACAAATTTTGCATAGCCAAAACTTCACCTGCCTTGCATATAAGGTTACAAAACGTACTCTCTCTTGTGCTTTCTGTTTTATGACATAAAAGCAAAAATGCCATTCAAAATCAGCTTAACAACAGATCACTTCTTTGTAATTTCCTCCAATAAATACACTTGTTCAAGGACTTTGCGCGTCGAGAACTTAAGCAAGGAAACAGTTCTGCCAAAACGACGCGAGTCGAATTAAGCTTTCAAGGGTTTCAATTACCGATCATCTGCTACTTGCTTTTGTTGTAACGAACGAGCTCTTGAAATCTTGGCTTTTTTTAATCCTTTGTCAACACTTCTTAAGCCTTTAGTCATCTCAATTAAGCATTAACCGCCTTGTGTTTTGTTGGCTAAACTCTACGTTCTTCTTTTTCACAGATCCTAGTCCTGAAGTCTTAAGCCAACTACCAGTATATTTTCGCGTTAAGCCGACTCTTAGGACGCCGAGTGGGCGAAGATGCCGTAAATCTCGTACAGTGTTTACTGATCTTCAACTTCGCGTTTTGGAAAAAACGTTCGCGGAGCAGAAGTATTTGGACACGTCGAACCGCGCCAAGCTCGCGCAAACGCTGGGCTTGAACGAGACTCAAGTCAAAACGTGGTTCCAAAACAGAAGAATGAAATGGAAAAAAGAATCAAACCCGAATACCCAAGAATCATCATCGTCATCGAGCAAAACGGACGGTGCGAGCCCGTCAGCAGCGAAAGAAAAATCCAATGAAAAAGCCACAGAAGGCCGAAAGGACTCCGCTGGTGATAAAAACGGCGAATGAAAACACACCAAGAAAACTGAAGACGAACCTTTGTAAATATACGAGACAAATATCTATTTCAATTCAGTTAGCCGGGCAAGTTGATATTGCAATTTAATTTGTTCTTGCCATAAAGCTTAAATACAGATGTAACAAGAAACTGTAAAAATCAGCGTCGATGTACAAAACAGAAGCCGTATTTCTCAATCCATGTTCGTCTCTGAATCTAAACAGGTTATTTTGATTTTCTCAAAAACAATGTATATTGATGTAAATAATGGACATCAACCTTTAGAATTTTGAGTTTCGCCAGGGCTGCTGGTTTTTTGCGCGTTTTTCTTCGCCTTTAACGATTAAGAAAGAGAAAATTTCAACGATTAACCTATTTCTTTGCTCCTTTAATTTTTCCATATAGAAACAGGAATTCATCATGGAATGTTTGATTAGAAGCCTAGAAAAGCTATTTTCAAGAGCAACGAAGAAGGTTTTGTTGCCGTTCTCATTAGAACTGTCCATGTACAGAGCGACGTATAACTGACACCTAGGATGTTCTAATGGGAAGAGAAGGCACTAATTGCCATCTACTCTATTTTCAGGAAAGCAATTACGGCCATTTGTCACTAAATGACAGTAATCGCAAGCTTTTGCGAATTAGATGTACACGTTCTTTCCACGATAACAAAAGAAGAAAGATAAATGACTTCGAAGGGGCAAAGATTGAGGTCGCTTGAGTCCATGTATACAAAAACCCAAATTAAAATGACCTGACTCAGCTTACAGACACAATATAATAAAAAACTTTCGAGGGTAATGGCGAAGAAATTAAAGGAAAATTTACTGACACTGGAAATGCCAGCCCCTTCGTAAACAAAGAGCAAAAAGGTATGGATATTTTTTATTTTCGAAATGGATTTCCCACCTTGTCCGGCATAAAGGATGACACGAAGGCGACAAGTTGTCTCTTTTTAAATTTCCACATTGACAAGTGAAATTTTACTTAAGCTTTGAACAAATTGATCTTGTCCACATGAGCGTCAATTACAAACATTTATAGCTCAGTTTGCCAAAGATGGCTGTCAAAAATATAACATTAAATACGATTCTTTAATTGTTCACAGACAAATCTTAACGTGTGTGGCTAAAAGATAACATGGTCCAAAGACATAAAAAAGTGAAACAACCTGACCTTAGTAAAGGAAGACGTTTATGACTTATTTTTTAGCTTCGTTTTTTTGGTCTTACAAACGAAACAAACTTTTAAGACCTTCGTGTTTCCTGAAGACAAATAAAATATGATGTCAGTATTCGCTTGACTGGGTTTTGCCCACAAATTATATTTACAATTTACTGGCACAAGCTTAGAGCTGTCTAAAAATTAAGTCTTGAAGTGAAGTAAGCCGACCTCGTACTGGTTGTAACTTTTGAGCATGCTGATGAAATCCTTAAGTGTGACCATTCAAGTGAAGGCTGTGATGGAAGTACATTTCCGTCGTTCTGTGTGTTATGCTGTTAAACGTAGTCCTTACCGTTTGAGCCCGGGATGAAATCCTAAAATGTATACTAATCATTCAAATGTGTAAAAGCTATTTATTGAATAATACTTTCCTGTAGCACTGTTTACTATGCTGTACATAGTGTCTTCAATTTTTAAGTCTGTGGATGAAATCTTCAGGCGTGACTTCATTCAAATAAAAGCCCTTATTGAGCTTATCTGTGGGACTGTTTACTACACTGCACATGGTTGCGTGAATTTTTGAGTCTGTGTTCAAATGGAAGTTACCGAGTAGATCTTTACTGTATATGCGTGGAGTTATGTTGAACTGACACAACTGTTTTACCTTTTTTAGTGTGGACGATTTTCCTAAGAGACCATTAATTCATATAAAGCTCTTCGGGGGCACGCTGTCGCAATGGTGTTGTTTGTTTTGTCAAAGTATCTTACCAAATGAAATTTGGGAATACTCTTGAATTTTGATTTGGAGGTTTGGGAAGTGAAAGAGATAAAGTGGATAGACACTCTTAATAGTGATCAGCATCATATTTCTCCTCATTATATCAGTGCATTATAACACATACAAGTCATGAGAATTAAAAAATTGATCGCGGAAGGTGAATAGTCTTGATGTTTAAACAAGTTTTCCAACTGTTTCTCAACAAAATATATGAAGACCGGTAAGGAGAATTTGTTTAAATGATTTTGGAGCTTAGAGGGTTAAAACACTAAGGACCTAGGGCCATCGTTTTCTTGTTCACAATCGTTGTCTAATGTCTTCTTACTATATTAATTGTAGAGATGCAGACGTCCAGTCGAGCTTTGTCTTCATGATGAACAACTATTCCATGAGCGTGAGTTGAAAATGAGATGATAGGGTGCGAACGAGATGCGTTATTACTGTCAAAACCCACCGCTTAATTTTCGCGTGCGCTCATTGGTCGAAACACATCACGTGGTACAAAATCAGACGCATACAAGTCATGAGAATTAAAAAATTGATCACTGCAGGTGAATTGTCTTGATGTTTAAACAAGTTTTCCAACTGCTAGTCAACAAAATACATGGAGACCGGTAAGGAGAATTTGTATAAGGATTTGTATAATGAATTTTGTATAATGGCGGGTATCAGATGATACCCTCCGTCCGATTTTATTGACCAGAGAAAAGCAGGAAAGGAAGTCGCTTTTTAGCTTTTAATATTTCAGATCTAATCACAGTAGGATAAAATCGAGTAAAATAACCAGCTTGGATTTGTTTAGCTGTAAATGTGCCGTGACCCTTGATGAATGTTTTCTCTTTAGCACAATAAAGTGTGCGCGTTGTAGAAAGTAATCGGAGGGTTATAAAATTAACAAACCCCATCTTGGCTTGCTGGTAAGCTTCGCTTCTCGGGCAACTGTTCGTTTTAAAATAATCCTTCACCCTCAGGCATTATCCTAGACCAGCCGCCGGAAGGAGTTTATTTAACAAACATCCAACAAGCGTAAGTGGAATAATCTCACAAATTTTAATAACTACCCTAAACTGCCCTTTCAAACCACACTAATCATCACCTAAAACTGTTCCTTTTTATCCACACTAGTAACCAACCTAAACTACCCCTTTTAACCACCTCTAATAATCACCCAAAAGTGCCTCTTTTTAACCACCTTAACAACCAGCCAAAACTGCTTCTTTTTGACCACCGTTATAAAATCACACTAAACTGCCCTTTTTAATTATAACCAATCTAATGACCACCCTAAATTGCCCTTTTAAGCCACGCTTATAACCACGTTAAAGTGCTCCTTTTAACCATCCTAAACACCACCTTGAAGTGTCCCTTTTTAACCACCCCAATGGCAACTTCCAACTACCCTTTCCCTTGTCCCTTCCAACTACCCTAATAACCACCCTACACCACCCCTTTATAACCACCCTAACCTGCCTCTTTTTAACCACACTAGTGACCACCTTACACTACCCCATGATAACCACCCTTCTAACCACCCCAAACTGCCCCTTTTTAACCACCCTTCTAACCACCCCAAACTGCCCCTTGTTAACCACCCTTCTAACCACCCCAAACTGCCCCTTTTTAACCACCCTACCAACCAGCCTAAACTGCCAGTTTGAACGACGGTACCTCCTTTTGTTACTGCGCATACGTTCTGCGCATCTCGGGATATTCGGGTTTCTTAAGGAATTTGCCCCCTAATACAAAAATATTTTTGCGTGCTTTATGGATATGGGGAAAAAGCAGATCTTAGCAAGGGCTATCAGAACCCAAAAAGAAAATTGGGGGTAACACGTATTTTTCAGAGAAAATTGAGCTTAAATTTCGAAAGAAATTGCCATACATTCTTTGTATTTAACGCTTTTTTATAATTATGGTTGCTTAATTATCTCTGAAAAATGCGTGGTTACCGACATTTTTCTTTTTGGATTCCAAAAACCCTTGATAAGATCTACTTTTTCCCCATAGTCATAACCTTTGCCAAAATACATCTGTATTAGGAGGCACCGTCCTTAAGTCACGCTTATAACCATCGTAAAGTGTCCAATTTTAACCACCCTAATAAAGACTCTAATAACCAAACTAAACAGCCCCTTTTAACCACCCTAATAACGCCCTACACTGCCCCTTCTTAATCACCCCTAAAATGCCTCTTTTTAGCCCCCTAATAAACATCCTAAACTAACCCTTTTCAACCACCCTATTAACCACCCAACATGTCTCTTATTAACCACGCTAGACACCACGTTAAACTCTCCATTTTAACCACCCTAATAACCACCCAAAACTCTCCCTTTTCAACCACCCTAATCACCACCAGATTAACAATTTTCGCTAGCAAAATGGAACGCATGTGGCCTGCCCACACATTCATCTCAAACGTCTAGGCCAAAATTTTGCCGTCACAAGGAGCGCTTGCTAAATGGGTAAAACGCCAGCAACAAGCAAAAAATAAAGTAAAACAAAAGCAACGGGAGTGAGCACGAAAAATGGAAAATATGTTCTGGTTCATGTTCGTCTCTTTAAAAAAATCTCAAAATATCAAAATTTGGAATGGTGCGCATGCCCGAGATCAAACTTTGGGGAAACGGCCCTTACTTGAAAGAAAAATACTTACTTTCCATATTGCAATGTTGGGTTTAAAGGATTCAATGGTAAATGACGAGCAGAAAATGTCATTTGGCGCTTAAAAATTAACTCATCCGTAATTAAGTGATGGAATCGCCCAGCTTTAAATTAAAACGTTGCCGTCTGTATTGACAAGTCAGTTAAACAGTATTTTTCTCCATGTTTATCATGTTTTGGAGCTCTTTTTAATATTGTTTTCATTTTAATTCATTGTATTTTATTCTTGAGTCAAAATTTCATTCATTAATTAGTAAAGGAAACTAATTTTAAAAAAAAGGAAAAAAAAAGAAAAAGAAAAAACATGGGGAGGAATTACTCGGCTCCCAGGCCAGATGGAGAGTAATTCCTAGGTCGCACGCTCTCATCTCCATCCGCGGAGAGGTTATTCGACCCCCAAGCCATAGTAGAATAACCCCTATAAAGTGTGACTCGAACCTACGTCCCTGCACTCCGGTGTCGCGCGCCTTTCACCACTCGAAAAACCTCCGCTTTAGTTAGTATATGAGGAAAAACGGTAGGTGTCAATTGTTTTTGAAATTTTGATGCACTCATTGAGAGTGCGTACTAGGTTAATTCAGTTTAAATGCGCCGAAATATAACAGGGCACTCTGCCACAAGGTTGGAAACTAAGGAGCAATTGACAACTTGCCTTTGATCAAAATACAGAGGGATTCCAGTGGTCTTTTTTATGTCAAAAGTGGGAGCTATCAAAAACATCCCACAAGCCTTCAAAGTCGACAAACAAGAAAACAGCTTTGGCTTAGGCAGGTTTTGAACATCACCCTTCTCGCTGCCGGAGCCGTTAGCCCGCGGACTGCCGAGCTAAAGGACGTTTTCAGTGCCACTGCGTTCAGCTCGCAGAGGTTGGTTAACGTTGCACTGTTCATGTTAAGACATCAACATATTCAAGTTCAAGATTGACTTAACAAAATCCTATCTGACCTGGCTAAATTACTTCTCGTTTCTCCGCAACTGTTAACAAGCTTACTCGCTCCTGCAAGATACAGTGTTACATTTGGACAAAGAGCAAGGTTGGTGTTCGTCTGGGTCCTCTCTGATGTCTTCCTTTCAACTTAACCACCCTAATAGCCACCCGCCACCCTAAACTGCCCACTTTTAACCACCGTATATAGTAACCACCCTAGACTGCCCCTTTTTAACCACCCTAATAACCACCGTAAACTGTTCCTTTTTAACCACCGTTATTACCACCCCAAACTACACCTTTTTAACCACTCTTAAATTAAGGCCCATAACTTACAAAATGGATGAGTAAGGAAGTAAGGAAAGAAAGATGGAATATTTCAAGACCTGGTCAAGTGGGGGTATATTTTTTAAATTATAATTTTATTGTGGAGGGGGGTTACTATTTCTGATACACTACATTTTTCTGAAAATGACTTCCCCGGGACGTAAGAAACGATCGCTTACTTAGACAGAGTAAAAACAGACAACCTTTGCATCACTGCCTAACTTTTTGCCATGACCTCCCAAAGTCATGAGTGGTGTGATGAGGCTCTTAACACTTTCGCTGCGAAAGTCGACTTTTGGTCGACATTTGGAGGAGTAGACATTAAACCACTTGTGACGTCACCATTTTCGACGTCACCAGCAGCTAACACAGCAATAGTCCAGTTCTGGCCCCTCTCTCTGTGGCGTGACAGAGAGAGGGGGGCTAGAACTGCACTAACACAGTAAGGACAGATCCATCTTCAATATCGACCAAATTCTGGCAGAGCTATTTCAGAGAAACGTGTCCAATTTTGGGTACAAAATTGATGGTAAAATAGGCCAAGTCACCTATAGTTGATCAATGTTCCATTTCCAGGTTTTTTGAAGGGCTGAGGCCAAAACTTTTCCAGTGGATAGGAAGGGGATACTAGGTAGAAGATAAAGAGAAACGAAAGGGAGAGAAAAAGGGAAGGAAAGGAAGCAGGAAAAAAATTGTGAATGAATCTGCACTATCAAAATATTGTACAATTTACAGCAGAATCTGGTTCAAAATCTAGCTTAATTGTAAAGAAATGTTTTTGTAGCAAAGTTTAGTAGAATTTGGCAACATAGCACTCAAAAAGCGCTTTAACGGTAAAAATGTGTTTTTTTAAAGAAAAGGCAGCAGTGAAAGGTTTAAACCGTGATTGAATGTGAGAATTCGAAGACAACTGAAAGCAGCGGGAAAAAAACATCCTTGTAGCACTGACATTTTATTACCTTTTCCCAGGACAAAAGTTAAAGCTTTTTTTTGCACTTAGCTCTTAGATGGTGAAGTGTTAAAAAATTACAAATGCCAGTTTTTCAGTCATTTATCGAAAACTTACCAGAAGCATCTCAAGATTGCTTATTAACGACCGTTAATAAAACAAGAAGTTATGACTCCAGCCTACTCCAATGCTGCGGCCGACTTAAAAGCAATCCGGATATCTTAGATGTAGCAATTAGGGTTTCGTATTCTTACTTCATGATAAATGTTTCTTTTAGATTTAGATTATGGACTTAAATATAGCCAATAGGATCTTAAATTAGGTGTCATCAATTTGCTTACTGGTTCCTGTACGTTAGAAGAATACGAAGCGTCCATAAAATTCTTATTTCTTAATACTGGCAACTGAAACATATTAACATAAACATGCCTCATAATTAATGCAAGCCGGATAACTTAGATGAAGCAGTTAGGGTTTCATATTTTTATGTCATGATAGACATGAGTTTTGACTTAGATTTTAGATTTAGATTTAAGATTTAAATATACCCTACAGGATCCTAGATTAGGTGTCCCCGATGACTTTAGTAGTTCCTGTACTCCACAAGAATACAACACGTTCATAAAAGGTGGTTTTTTATTATTATCGGCGACTAATACTGACATCTTAATATACACACAGAAAGCGTTAACTCATTTATCTTTTCTCACTTTCCTATAACACTAATGTCAGAAATCGCTTAGCATCAGTTTAGTTTCTAGAAATTCGCTTCAATTTGCGTAAAACAAACCACTTGCAGTGTCTTTGTTTGGGTGGCTTTTCCTCGCTGAATATCGTCACCTCTGTGTTTGTAGCTTAAAAAGCACGATGAATCGCAACGAAATGAAAGGCAGCTGAATTGTTTCTGACCAAATCTATTATCGCTTGAAGTTTTCTTATCAATTTTATGGTTTATCCCCGGTAATTTAGTCAATTAATCCTGTGTGGTTTTACAAGCTGCACTTCATTTCCGCGCGCTGTATATGCTGCATATACATGTTAAAAAACTAACGTGAGTACCGTATTTGGAAATATTAGCCAAGTTCTTCAGTTTTGCAAGTTTATGGACTTGGGAGAAAAAAACAAGATTAAAAACGAAAAAAAGAATGAGACCAATATTGGCAAAATGGAACTATCAAGCGTGTCCGAAGGTTTTGTTGCTTTGGCTTTGACGTCCGAAAGTTTTAATTTTTTTTTAGTTACGAAATGTTATGACCGAAAGAAAAACGTCCGAAAATTTTCGAAGGTAATTGACCGCCTGTCTTTAATCCGAGGGTGGTCGCTTATGAGAGAGACAACTATAGAGTAACAAAAAAAACCTAGTGTTTTAGGAGGTAGGGGCAAATAAAACCGGGAAGCGGGGCTTCCTATGTAGAGGTAACAGGGGCGTTTGTTCGAAATTTAAAAAATTGACCCCTAAAAGGTATCAGTAGTTCGATTTGTGGGCGTGGCTCAAACTTATTTTCACCCCTAAGTGGTATTTATTTTGGGTATTTTCTTCTGTTCAAGCTTTTTAAGCTGTACCCTAGAAGTAGCCTGCGCCCAGATATTCTATCTGTTTGCTTTCTAGGGCTTTTTTGCCGGCGCAGGAAGGGAATAGAAGATATCTGCACGCAAATTATCAAAAAGATAACAGGATAACTCTGTTCATAGTAGACAGATTTCAACACACTATTAATGGTACCAAGCCAAGAATTCTAACCCTAAATAGTACGGTGACAACTCGGGAAACAAGCCTGGTGTGGCCTGTCGAGACTCGACCTTGTGGGGGGAAGGAAAAAAAAGCGCCGAAAATTCGTGTCCAACTGGCGTGGACGCTGTTCATGAAGCCGCGAATTAAGCCAATCCATGTTTACTGCCAACTTCAACTCGATCCAGTACTCGATGTTACCAAAAACTGTTTCATGTCATTTTGTTTGGTTAACATATTATGACCTTAGCTATGTGATTTTAACTGTAACTTAACTCAAGCAAAAATACAAAGTACTTCAACTGAAACAAGAGAAAGAAAAATCAAAGTTAACTTCTAAGCGCTTATAATCTCCCTTCGTTTAAACATCTTGACCAAGTGCTTCACTGTAGTACTGTTCAGTCGTGTGAGTCGTCATGTGCGCGTCTATAACCAACTTTTTAAAGGAAACATATCCAACCTTTTAAAGGTCGGCACACACGCGTGAAAGGGACTTGTCTCTAGGGACATGTCCCTACGTGTGAACTACACTGGTCTACTCAAATGTGTGCTTGCGCCCTCGATCTACTGTTAACGAGTCCTTCCGTCCAATGAAAAAGACAACCAAAGTCTAATTTGGATTTTTCCTGCACCAAGTTTCCAGTGCAAGTGTGGGCTCAAGGGACTTATACCTGGGACACAGTCTTGCAACAATTGCCTGCAACCATTCCCCTCGTTTAAACAATAAAGAACGACTCGTCCCTGGAATCTAAAGCGCTCGGGAAAAGTCCCTTCGTATGTGCGGTTATCGGATAGTTCCTCGCTACAAGTTTACGTGGCTGTTTGAACAATTCTACTCGTTTCAAGGGTTGAAACTCTATTATAGTTAATGCATTTACCGGCTTTACTCATGCAGATCGATCTATTGTGCTGCCGCGACCCATGAAGATTCAGGAAGCTAAAAGCCTGTTTATACAGATCCCTAACAGAATCTATAAACAACATACAACGAAAACTTTCCCTTTTCCTTCTCCAGTTCCTCTTTTAACCCGAAAAGGCACAAGTTGTTGTAGAAGTAGCCGTGACTTCCTGTTTTCTTAAGGCGCAAATCTGGCATAACTGAACAAGGCGGACAAATTTGCGCCTTAAGAGGTTATCAAAACTAAAATGTCGAGAGCATTAGCAGAAAAGTATCTACATTTTTTAGCAGCTGATTTCATTTTAAGCTTGTGATTACCTTGATTACCTTTACGTCACCCCCAAGCTGGAAACATTAGAAGTTTATGGAATAACACAGTTATGTTTATATTTTGAGCAAGAAAAACATTCTGTGAATGTATTTGATATTTGGCGGAAAACTGTGATCTCCTTACCAGGAGACTATTTTTTTATTATTATTATAGAGTTCCTTACCAGGAAACTATGCTACATGATGCGGAGAATTGGGTGGTGAGGTTAAGCTACTGGTATTTTTCTCCAACACCTTCTTTTAACCCTTTCACTCGAGTCAGTTATGGAGACATCATTACGTAATTCTAACTTTTGAGTCTGTGGATGAAATCCTATGGTGTGACCATTCAAATGAAACCTTGTCAGCAGTTCTTTCTCGGGTGCTATTAAAACATTTCAGTATTTTACAAACAAAATTTGGGATTCGTCTTGAATTTTGATTTTAGGCACTCTTGGGAGTGAAAGATCAGAGTTAAAGCAGAAAGGAACGTTGAAGAACTTACACAACCAGTAACCCTCTCCCACAGATGTTAAGAACACATTTATTCCAAAAGTGTAGGGACATGCTGAGGCCTGATGATATGGTACTGGGCCTGGCCATTCATGGGCTGGGAGAGAGGGGTGAGTTCATGAGCAGACCGTAGGGAGAATTCCCTGTGCGGGAGAGGGGTGGGGTCGTGTGTCAGAAAATAAAGAGAAAGGAGGGGGATCGACCCTCCCCCCCCCCCCCTACCACCAACACTGTCCTTCTCGGGCGTTTTCTTTTCTTCCTCTCACCCAGAAGAGCAGGCCACTCACGTCAATCAAAATGATTCTCAGTAGGATTAATAAAAGAAACGTGAAGGTCCTTGGAAGCGAACCTTGAAGACATACCAGGCTAATCTGTTGTTAAAAAAAGAAGAAGAAGAAAAGAAATTGCGAAAACTGAAACGCAGTCGACTGCACACCTAAAACTGAACACCTCCAATCAAGAGACACCAAACCAATGCTAAGCCGAGGAAAAACAAATCTTACTTAGCATTTTCATTTAGAAAAGAAAGTCAGCAAAACGTTATGTTCAAATGAAATGGTACAGCACTCGATACTTCAATAACTAAGGCAAATAATTAAGGTTTGTTAGTGATCAAGTTCGAAATTACTGCCAAAAATCTTAAAGTTATGAAAAACAGCCAGCACAAAAGAAAACTCACGAAGAGAGCTCTCGTCACTTGGATTATCAAACTTAAGAATTTCGTTCACAGATACAAGTAAGCATAAAAGGGAAAGATACTATGAACTAAGTTAGAAGTCATTACATGACTAAAATTTGACTTTGAAGGAGAAGATTAGTATAATGTAATAAGAGTCTTGGATCGATTGGTTACTGAAAGCAAGTGAGCTTTTCTTCGGCGAAGAATAGCTTCGTTCCCAGAACTACATAAAAACAACGCAACCGAATTTGCCTGCCGAAATAGCCACTACACTTTGAATCTTTCAAGAGGGAAGTCTGCCTTAGGGCATCAAGAACTGCTTAAGTGTTGACCGTTTCATTCCGAGGGAGTGCTCGTATCACGGAAGAAGGCTGAAGTCGTTCTCACTTTTGTTTTTACCATAACTGAGAACGCAACAGCTCACTATAAACCGCCGCATGTGTGCAACCACGCCGCTTTGTTGACCGCAAGTTTTTTTCTTTTTATTTCATTACTTCAACTGGTGCTTACATTGTTTTCCATTCCATTAATTAAAAGCGTAGGAGGTGGCGCATCGCAGTTTACAGGAGGTTTTCAACACAAAAGATCGCTGTAATCCCGCAAGAACGTTCACAGGCTTCGTGCAACAAAAGAGGAATTAGTGCGACGTTGTTGACTGTTTTCAGAGTAACGAGATACGATGTTTTCTTTGAGCTCTCAGTTGGTCCTTCGAGGTAAATATTTAAAAACGTACATTGCAAATCTGGCGTTAAGTGATGATTAAAAAATGAAAAGTATTCGGTCGTTTTGTAGGTGCTGAGCGCAATCTGCCGTCATTTATGTTTTAGGACAACTGGACAACAATATTTATAACTTTTGTGTAAACTTCCTTTGTGAATCCTTTGTAATCGATAGATGACTTCGCCCTTGGCCTAAGGGGATCATTTTCTTCCTTTATCTTCCGCCTTCTTATCGGATATGCGGTTAGGAAAAAACGTGAGCGTAGCAAACTCAGGAATCGTGTGCGCAACAGCCAAGGCAAAGAAAAAAATTGACACAACAGTTGAAATTAAAGGGGTAGTTTTGGCCTTTGTGTGATTGGAGGTTTCCATTTCTTCTATTAAAGCAGATAAAAAGTGCATGGAAACGGTTTGAACTGTTGTCTTAAGAAAATGAGACCAACATAACTCTCAAATCAGAAGGCAAAAGGTTAGTCCGTAGTTGACTGGCATGCAACGCAACTCAGTTTTCAGTAACGTAGTCTGCGATTTTCATGTGGGTAATTTTTTCTTCGACTTTTATCATGGGCAGTGTCCTTCACGAGCACTAAATTGTTTTCCGGTTTTGACTTCGTTTGCAAAGCGTTCAATGTTTCTTTGATCGATATGCCAAGTAAACCCACCTAAATCCTAAGACTTCGAAGCCAGTCACCTTTGCAGGATGCTGAAGGATTTTAGAATTTCATCCACTAAAGTGGGCTTTATGTCATCTTATCTAACGCGTGCGATTTAGTCATGCCGGAAATAAAGCGGATGCATAGATTGCCTTACTGCAAGGTGACATTTACCAACATTTCTCAGTAAAGCTGCGTCATAATTCTATAATGTAGACGACAAAAATACATGATTACTTCAGTGATACAGCATAAATCTGACAAATCACTAAGCTCTGAAAGAAGTATTAAGATAACATCTTTTGATGTAACGAGGTGGATTACGGATATAGACATTTGTGTCAGTTCCAAGAAAATTGACGATTGACTTAATTCAAAGTCCAACCTCAAAAAGATTTTCTTATTAAAAACAAGTCTGAAAAACAAATACTTTTAACCAAATGGCCTAACTTCAGTTCTTTCATGTAAACTTTAACAAAAAAGTACTAAAGATACAAAGAAGCACCACAGCTATTGCCACGTGTATGAAGAAATCGAACACTAGCGAGTTATCACCAAATTTGACAAAGCCTCGACCACCTCTGATAAAGAACCTTTTAGTGTACAGTTCTTCAGCTGTAAAATCTCATGAATATTAAAACTTTATGTTGAAGTTTTATTTGATATTGCACGCGTTCTGACTACACAAAACATCTGCGCAAAGTAAATCTAAACGGCAAAACTAATTTACCTCTAAAATGTTTTCACGCAGAGCTGGCGTTAAACTACCACGCCTCGTTACAAGACTAAGGATACGTGCGACACCCTGTACTTTGTTGGCTAATTTTAGTTTCTGAGCTGTAAACAAAAGATGATTCATGTAAATTAAGTCTCAAGGTCGCGTAGCCTGCTTACATGGTCGTTGAAAAGACTTGAAAATGCCGACTTGTGTTTACTCAACCTGTAGAATGCATTTTTCCCACTTCTTTTGGTTTTTTATTGTCTTTTTTTTAAACATCGAACGAGCTAAGCCTTGAGAGTTATGTTTTCCCTCGTGATTCCATTGTTGTATGTTCTAATTGAATTCTACCTTCGATTATCTTATGATAATGGCCTCTAATTGACACTCTTTCCAAGTTTATTATAAACGCTAATTGAATAATGACCACAATTAATTTGGGTGGTAATGTAAAGTAGTATAATAAAAACCTTTATCGCCTGACCTTAAACCTCGCGGCACTTTTAAAGTGTCAAAGAAAAGAAAACTTTGGATCCGTTTCATAATTACATATGGCATGAGACTGGTAGCCCGTAAATGCCTTTAATAAATGTCAAAACGGCGTTTTATTTGAACGAGATACTTTTCAAGCTGTCAATCAACACAAAGGGGCTTTTTATGTCATTTCCTAAGACCCTTGACAATAAAGATATTCATTTGCGAATGATAGCTGCTAGCTTCAATTTTGTAAGCTCTCGTTCGCTGCGACATCGTATCAGAGACCGTGAGACAGCCGAGATGTTGAGGTATCAAGACTCATTTCTCTTCTACCAGAACCCTCAGTGTGTGCAGAACAATCTTCTGCTTACGCCACCGCCGCACTACAGTTCTCACTTCCTCGACGAGAGTAGAATTTGCAACCCTTCACAGCCTTGTTTTATGACTAAACAAACCGGTGCGTTTAGCCAGCCAGAGTCGTTCAGCCCAAGCGTGGCTCCACAACTCCCCTTCAGCTACAGCACTGACCCAAGAACTCTTCTGCCAACTTCCTCAGGAAAGTTAAGCATCCCTGGTGAGTTTAAATCCACTTCTACAACTTTTAGCGTTGTGGTTCTCTAAATACATCGGTTTGACAGACAACTTAGCACTTTTTATTTTCAAGTGCTAACTCCGTAACGACTTAAGAGTCGTTTGCAATCGGACTTCAGTTTATTTGCGGTTTATCGAGAGCTCGTTAAATTTCGATCTTGTCACGAGAGAAGCAGGTCGTGTAGTAAAACTAAGAATTAATTGTCTTTTAAAATGCGTTGATTATCCCAAGTCATCCCGTAAACTTCTTAATACCCTCATTTTGTGCGCGTGATCTCCTGTCATCGCCTAGCTTTGGATCGGGGCACGAAATCTCAAATGGCAAACGCACAAAGTTTTAAGCAGACTTTAAGGGAGAAAAACTTGTAACGTGTAATTTCCTGTCAAGAATCGACAAAGCTTGTCAGCTTGAAAACTGTTTAAGCCTTAAACCTTAATCTCTCGAATTTTCCACTAACGGACTGCGAACGCCTTGAAAATGAATTTGGTACTAGTCTGTTTTTTTCTTTTCAAAAATGCTTGCTGGAAACAATTTGCTGCGTTAGAGTGCGTGAATACCAAATTTTAAAATGATCAAAGAGGTAAACTGAACACAATTCAAATTGTAAAGTTTGGCTATTGAAGTAAGGGCTTTTAAAGGTTTAATTTGCTTTCTTATCTACACAAAAGGGAACCTTATTTCTTCTTGAAGGAAAGATTTTACATTTTGTATACCAAATTTGCGACCGAGGGGACAAATTGAACACGGATAGAATTTGCGTTCATAGGTTTCCTTATCCTCACTGAAGGAACATGATTTCGTCTTTTAGAAGAAATTAAGTATTTCGCGAAGGGAGATCGCGGAAAGTTGAAGAAATTTTACTTTGAAAAGTAAGCTCTTAAAGTGTTCATTTGCTTTGTGATCTGCACAAAACAAGAGAACAAGATTGTTTCTTTTTGTAAAGATTTGGGCATTTCGTTTTCTTTTTCAGACGCTCCGTCCACCTCAGACATCACCATCCACCATCCCCTTCCAGTTTACTTCCGCGTGAAGCCAAATCTACGAACTCCTAGCGGGAAGAGATGCCGAAAATCGCGCACGGTCTTCACGGACTTACAGTTACGGGTCTTGGAAAAAACTTTCTCAGAACAGAGGTATTTAGACTCAACAAATCGAGCCAAGTTGTCCCGTATTTTGGGCTTGAACGAAGCGCAAGTGAAAACCTGGTTCCAGAACAGGCGAATGAAGTGGAAAAAGAAGGTGTCCAAAACGGAAAAACCCGATAGCTCGACCACAGGAAAGAAAGGCGAGAAAACGGATCGGGTTGAGGGAAAAAACGACAAAGAAACAGTTACAAAGGAGAGAGAAAAGGCCACGAATCAACTAAACAGTTCAACTGAATAGATTTAAACGAAAAACTAATACAAGAAGGAAAAAAGTAGCTTCTTTTTCATTTGACTAGTAAAGCGCGATGTTTGAAGCTGATTCGGTCGAAATAGATACTAGTGTAACTTAAGAAATGACGGTGCTAGTATGACGGAAATTAAATAAGAACTTGGGAAATTGGGAAAAGCAAAGTTACATTTTAGCAGAGATAAGAAATTATCAGCTGAGCTAATCAGCGATCTTCCGTTTAAAAGAAGAACAAGAACTCCTTCCTTTATCTTTGTTGGCGGGCTTTGCCTTTCATCTTGAAAATGTAAATAATGGCGATACTTGTGAGATCCATGTCGTAAGTTAATTCTTATCATAAAAAGAAGATGTTGTAAGTAACTTTGAAGGCTAAAATTGTAATCCGTTTCTCAATTTATATTATAACTTGCCATTCGCTGTCAAGACAACTCCTGTATAAACGGACTCGCAATCAGTGGCAGTATACTGCCGAAAACTTTATGTAGTTGTAGCGTGTTAATTTGTAAATATCGACTTTAGCATTTCCTGATCTAATAAAATACACAAACCATGAAGTAATTTTCGGCTGTAAAAGGACGGCATATATCTGTTGAATATACAAAGCCGGTGGAAATAGGGAATGATGCCACAATGACCTCGCCATGATATATACACAAAGGGCAAACTTTTCAGTTGAATTTTCTAAAAAGGCATTGCCCCAGAGATCAGTGGGAATTTGTAAAAAGCGACACAGATTAATCCGTTTTCATTGCAGCTGGAACGAAGATTAAATGAGGAACAGAGAGGAGTTTACAAACGTAATGGAGTCTTTGTTTACCGGAGGGTTATAAAAAATGGTTGCCTACCGCCATTCTTCAGAAGTTAAGTAATTCTAACATGTGCGTCGGGACAACAATATTCCCACGTAAAAATCAACTTTGAAACCGCTTAAAAAATTCAAACCTTTTGCGCATCCCATAAAGTTCTGTCTCTCATTCGAGTTGCTGTTGTTTGGATTTTCGTTTTCAGGAAAAAAATGTATAAATTCAACATGTGTTAGTTGTTTTAAGTTGCGAGAAAACGACTCCGTAGATCACGTACAAACTTGCTTGTCAGAAAAGCATGTGTCGTATAAATAAAACTGGTGTTCCCTGGGTGATATACACAACCAGGATTATGGCATTTATTAACCTTTTGTGCGTATATGACAAGGAAAATCCAGTGTTGACTTTAAGTATAGGAGAGGTCTCAAAGAAAACTGCGCTTTCCAAATTCTTCTGACGGGTGGGTCAGTCAGTTCCAAAAAAAGATCTTCACTTTCGAACAAATCACGCAATGTTCTATTCCGAGATGAAGTCATTTCATCGAGTTCGCCTGTCGTGAAGAGTTCGTCAAAAATGAATAGGGCCAGTTTTCATGACTTTTCCATTTGACGAGTGTGAAACTTTCAGCGATTTTTCGGTTTCGAAGTTCTTTGAATCTTTGTAATTTAGCTTGATTGTTTGTACGAGAAGAACAATGGGCGTAAACTATCAACAAAGAATAATAACTACACGGTACACACACGAAGGTTTTTGTGAGAAAGGTCAAGAGTGGACGTGCTTAAAAATATCAAAAATTCCAATTCTCTTTGTAAGCCAAGTTCTTATGCAGATGTGTTTTTTCTTAAGGGAAAATGACCTTTTTCTTCCGAACTTTTGAACGCCACTTTGATCAGGCCATAATTTTCTGACAAATATCACCCCAGCGGGCTCGATTATTTGTATAAATGCCACATGTAAAAGAAACCAACTATTCTAATTTATTTTTCTAACTTTACCTTTGTTTTAAAACTGGCTCCTGAAGTATTCATTTCAGAATAATATTGAGAAGGACGCTATCAGCCGTGTGTTAGACTACTGGACTTATACATTACTGTTTCAATTCTTACTTTCCACATTCTGTCTATATACAGTCATATAGACAGAATGTCTATATGAATGTCTAATTTGAATGTCAAATTAGAATGTCTAATTTGACCATCCCAACTGCTGTAACGAAGAAACCTTATTCTGCAATCTTCAAGGTTTGATTTAGGCTTTCCCGTTTCTACTTTGTTTAAACTTTAACTTTAACTTATGTGGTGTGGAGAATAAACTTCAATCGTCATCATCATGTTGTCATATATTACAACGTCGTGTGATTTACCCCGACGGCGGATGCAGGCCTTCGTATTAAGCAGGGGCCCGGGAAAAGGGCGCCCCGTGTATACATTTCCTTTACCGCCTGCTAACGGTTAAAACTGGGAAAATCCCAAATTTGGATTGTAAAAGGTCGAAAATTAAACAAACACTGCCGAAGCTTCAAGGGGAAGCTTTAGTCAAGACCTTTGTTTTACAAGGTTGGTCACTCTTTAGGATGTCATCAACCCAATGCAAAGTTTGCCACCCGCCTAATGGGGCATAATGAGCCTAAGCTCAACCGAAAATACTTCTCAATCAGAGCTTTCATTTGATCGCACGGTCACACTTACTGAGGTTTTCATTCACCAACTAACGTATATGATAGATTCAAGATTTGACTGAGAGGAGCCTCTTTTTCAAAGCGAGGTCTTGACGGGGAACTTCATGCTGTGAGCTACGTTCGAGTTTAACCCTTTAAGCCCCAATATCGACATGTGTATTCTCCTCACTGTTCTCTTGATATTTCGTATGGTACATGTTGGGAGAATTTGTTTGGAAATCAAGAGATTTCATCCTTGGTAATCATTTCCTTTATTCCCATGGCCTGTATGTTTGTTCATGTAGTGGGAAAGGAGAAGTTACATGCTGGACGCTCTTGGTGGAGCTCATTCGAGTTCGAATATTTGAGGTGCAAAATGATTTTAGCGTTCACTGATTAAGTAGTATTTAGGATTAAGCACTGTTTGTAGAATTGAACTAATCACCACATAATTGATTTTGTGAAAAAGGTCAAAAGGTCAAAAACGTAGGTTCAAAAAAGGTTGGCTTTCACACAGGGTATGAGGCCTTTCCACCACGAATTTGTCTCTTCCAATAGGCTTCTTTCAATATATTAAAATTCAGCTTGGTAGCGAGGCCTAGAGGACACAAATAAAAGAAATTTTACAAGCATGTTTATTCATTTCTTTTGTTTGTGTCCTCTAGGCCTCGCTACCAAGCTGAATTTTAATATATCGAAAGAAGCCTATTTCTATGTTTCTATCCCCAACTGTGATGAATATTCATTTTCTCCATTGTCATTACGTCGATAAGGACAAATATCAACTTGGCTGGATTATATGATAATCTTGGCTATTATTAAAGAACCTTTCCACTTTTGACGAACTATATTACAAGGATAGTAAGTCTTGTTAATTGATTTGTAAAATTAAAACTGTGTAAAAACTAAAAAGGGCACTCTTCAGCGTGACTGATCACGGTTGTCACCTTACATTTCTGATCAATTGCTATCTCTTGCCGAGATAGCTCAGTTGGGAGAGCGTCAGACTGAAGATCTGAAGGTCCCTGGTTCAAATCCGGAGAGTTCGTATGAGCTCTGAATAATCCCGGGTCTCGGCATTTTTTTTGCTGCCCGACTTAAGCAACGCAAAAGTTTTAAAGTGCCACTGGGACGAAAATTCATAGGTTTATTTCGGCCAAATTCTGTCGCAGGATATCGCGTTTTGTTCATATTTCCCCAGAAAACTGAACAACAAACCTTCCATCCTAATATTTTTTAGCTGCAAAGTCGCGTAAAATGTGTCCGCCATTACTGAAAACGTGTTCCTTGGTTATTGCGCAATTTAATAGCTCATGGCGTCAGAGGCTCACCTGAGTCGCGTTTCCTTGTGTTTTGACTGAAGATGTCTATCGTCGACTGCGAAACCTCCGAACAGTATTTCTACGATTCGGAACAGTCTTTAGCTTCCGAAGCATCTGAGGATTTGTTTCATTCGGCAAATGAAGAATTTTTCTTAACGTACGGTGTAAGATCTGATGTGAAGTTTCAACTAATAATCTTGTCAACAAACTGTTTAAAGTTTTTTTCTCGCCATACTATTTGAGTTATTTGGCGGGAGTTCAAAACATAAGCGAAAATATGCTTATACATTGATTGTAGTTCAGGCCCCAGTTGCTCAAAAAGTGGATAACTCTTTTTCAACGGATAAGTAGCTGTCCGGCGGATAAAATCTATCGCTTGCTTCATCTCGGTTGTTCAAAGCTTGGATAGCGCTATCCAGCCAGCTGTTCAGCCGCTATCCAGCGGATAAAGTTGTCCATTCCAAGGTTGGTTGTGTAACTTTTATCTACTGAATAAACCTGTAGCAAAATAGACATGGCTATTCGAAGAATTGATCTTTTAAGGTGTTTCGATACAGTTTTTTGGGGACCATACCTAACTTTTTGAATCGGCTCTTAGACAGTCTTTTCCTTGTCAGATCAACGTGAAATTTGCAATACTTGTTGGTTTTGGATTGAACTTTAGCGTGGTTTACATTTTGTAAAAATCGATATTTCCATGACAACGATAAACAAAAATCCTCGAAAACAGTAAAATTGAAATTTTGCACGATCCAGCTTTCGCTTCGAAAAGCAAACATCAGCAACTTAAACTGTGGTGTATGGCAAACAAAATATACATCAACAAAAAATTCTGTATGTTTGTTTTGAAGTAAATCGCAAAAACATTTTCAACCTTAGTTTTGGCCCGAGTAATAGTAAATGCACCGAAAAATAATCAACGCTTTGATGAAATGGCTAGTAAATACTGTTAAAATGTGTCTTTAACTTACTATTTTACGCCTAGAAAGTTTTGTTGAAACTGGTGTTCGCGATCTCGAGAACGACTTGTTTTTCTAAGATCATTCGCATAATAATTTTGTGGTAATTTTTTAATTTGAGCGCTTTTGCGAAAATCTTAAGAACGGCTCGATAGATTTTTTTAAAACATTAAACACGCGTGCTTGACCATGTGACCAATTTTAGTTTTGACTCTTATTAACATTGATTCACTGGAACACTTTTAGATTTGACGTTAAAGAGGATGTATGAACCGACGGAAAGGCTTGCGTTACATACAAACAGTTGACAAGTAAATGCTAATATATTCAAAGTAATGCGAAATGCATTCCTCCGTGATTTTTATTTTTCGTTGTAATCTACAGTGCAACAAAGAACAAAGAAACCGGATGAAAATCACGAAGCAATGAATAACGCATTACTTTGAATATATTAGCATGCACTTGCCAACTGTGAATTTGTAACGCAACCTTCTCCGTCGGTTCATACATCCTCTTTAACGTTAAATCTAAGAGTGTTCCAGTGAATCAATGTTAATAAGACTCAAAACTAAACTTGGTCACATCGTCAAGCACGCATGTCTAATGTTTTTAAAAAATCTATCGAGCCGTTCTTAAGATTTTCGCAAAAGCGCTCAAATTAAAAAATTACCACAAAATTATTACGCCAATGATCTTAGAAAAACAAGTCGTTCTCGAGATCGCGAACACCAGTTTCAACAAAACTTTCTAGGCGTAAAATAGTAAATAAAAGACACATTTTAACAGTATTTACTAGCCATTTCATCAAAGCGTTGATTATTTTTCGGTGCATTTACTATTACCAGACAAAAACTAAGGTTGAAAATGTTTTTGCGATTTACTTCAAAACAAACATACAGAATTTTTTTGTTCTTGTATATTTTGTTTGCCATACACCACAGTTTAAAATGCTAGTATTTGCTTTTCGAAGCGAAAGCTGGATCGTACAAAATTTCAATTTTACTGTTTTCGAGGATTTTTGTTTATCGTTGTCATGGAAATATCGATTTTTACAAAATGTAAACCACGCTAAAGTTCAATCCAAAACAAACAAGTATTGCAAATTTCACGTTGATCTGACAAGGAGAAGACTGTCTAAGAGCCAATTCAAAAAGTTAGGTATGGTCCCAAAAAAACTGTATCGAAACACCTTAAGCTGTGGAAATTTAGACAAAACACCTATAAAAGCTTTAGACTTTGATGCTCGCAAATTCTCAACCATGGGTCGATCGATGTTATTGTTGGTGTGGGAGAAAATAAAAGAAGCTATACTTTGTCTGCCGTTGTTTATGTTCATTATATATAATAAAAAAAGGATTGAGATTTTTGGCCATTCTTGGCTTAGTCTGGGAAACTTTCTTGAAAAACCGTAGTTGTTGTAGTCAGCTGGAAGGCAGCTTATCGTGTCTATCATAGTACAGTGGTCACTTAACACATTGAAACACAAGTGTTTGGCGCTGCTAAATATTTTAAGCAGTTTTTATAGAATTCTTTTTCTGAGCCGAAAGAAGTGAAATAAATCAAAACCTTTTTTCAAGAACTGGAGGTCTTGTGTGACCGGAATCTAAATATTTGTAGTCAAAATTAAAAGCCACAAGGAAAATTTTCCGCTGCTCAACAACAACATGCGGACCGCCGAGGAAACGAGGCTTTCGCTTGCCTTATTCCTGCGTAAAAATAAGAACTTGATATTTATCAAGATTGCTATGACAGTTAAAAGAAATAACATTGTTAAACCCTTAGGCAAATAGTGGCGTGTGATATTTTTTCCCAACTTCAATTTCCACGCGCCGACAATCCGATCTATTAAAGCCTTTATCCCGAACAACAACAGCAAGAACATTTTATTTGCATTCCCAATTACAAATGCCATTGCACATAGAAAAGAGAAAGAAAAAAAGTTGCAAAATCGATTAATTTACAATTCCTGTATCTATTGATCCATTTCTTAAAAGCTTCGTAAATGAAGTAACCAATTTTTTTACAAGTGAAAGCGTCAATGCTATTTACATGTAAGAGAAATACAATTTTGTCATGAGCATTTAAGAATCGAAATCGGAATATTTACAAATAATATCGTCCATTAAAGATTTTCTAATTGCATCATATCTGTTGCAAGATTAGAGGAAGTGAACAGAACTGAGAGAGTTTTCCATGACGAAAATAAATTTTAAAATACGTTAAAAGAAAATCAGTTTTGCACAATGGTGGATGCGTTGAAAAAGAAAAACCATCACTTCAACTGCGCTATAAGATTAGGTACCTTTCGTCTTGTTCGCGCAGATGTTTTTTCCGGTTCTTTTTTCCATATGGTTGGAATGGGCAGTGGCATGATCGACCTCTGGGATCTTGCGACATGAACAGCCCTTTGGAAAAACTCGTCCTTGAAGTGATCAAAAGGCCTCTCGGTTTGAAATTCGCACTGTGTGTGATTACGAACATTGTCCTTTTTTCCATTGCGGGTCCGCTCGCAGGGCTTCGATGAAGCGAAATACCAGCTCGGTGGTTGGATTTATTGTTGTAGCATTGTACAACACAAGTGCTACCTGTCATAACTGCTACAGCAAGGAAGATTTCAATGTCGTGCAGCAAACACTTGGCAAGAAATCTTTTCTTTTGAGCCTCTGACGTCAGCTTCCGGAACAAGGGCCAGTAATGGCGGCCGCAAAATCTCGACAAAAACCGTCCGAAAAAAGCGACTTCTAGTCGTCGTAATAAGCTGAAATTTGGCATGGAGACTAAGAACCACAAACTATGTTCGAAAACATAAAAACACGGAATACCAAAATTCTGGTCCAAGTGGCACTTTAAAATGAGAAAAAATTCAAAACGAGAAATTATCACTATTTACTGCCCCTTTTTCTTTCTTCTAAAATGCAGTACCTTTCTAAAATAAAGTAAATAATTTATCAAAGAAATAAAGATAAATAATTTGTCAAGAAACGGAAAGATAATGTTTTGAGACTTTTAACATCTACTAACGATTCACAGTTCACTTGACTCTGATGATGACTTCCGCTCAGGTTGTCGAAACGTCAGTCAATGTCACCTCAAACAGTCCTTCTCAGGACTACACTCACCCGGACGATCACAATTTACCGAATTATGATATGACTCCTGTGTTCAAACCATTTACAGTTTTAAAATTCATTAAGCGGAACTCTGTCGTTTGCAAAGCTTAACGTAATACTTACAGAAGTTGTCATACTGGCTCCCTTAAAGCAATACTCGTCTTTTGAAATACTAGTTATTTACTAATATTTCTCAGACGCGCAGGCGAATTGCACTGCGACGATTTAATTTCCGGCCAAAACTACGACAGATACACACTTGCGCTATATATACGCACGCAACATCATCACGATGACTTAATTATTAACTTTTTCTTTTGGAAAACATTTTGTTTTCCGTGCCCAGTTTGTGGCCAAGAAGATAAATTCAGAAAATGGTTAAAATTTGCATTAATATTTTGTAGATTGCATTAGGGTTCTCATCTACACTGAAGGACTGGATGTGACTTCTTTTTCAGAAAAGAGTACTTTTTTCGCGACCAAGGAAAAAGGTTTTGCTAGTTTTTCTTTAAAATTAAACCCTTAATGGCCACTTCCTTGTGTTCATTTGCTTTCCCATCCGCACAAAAGCCGAGTGAAAGATTATTTCTTAAAAAATTGAGAGTTTCGTCTTCTTTTTTTCAGATCGTCCATCCACCTCAAGCATCACTATTCTCCATCCGTCTTCAAGTTACTTCCCCGTGAAGCAGACTCAGAGCACTCCAAGCGGGAAAAGCCGAAAATCGGACATAGTCTCCATAGAGGTGCAGCAACGAGTATTGGAGAGAACCTTTTCAGAACAGAGGTATTTCAGGGTTCTATCTAGGGGGTTTGAGGGGTAGAAGCTTCCCCCCAAAAAAATATTGTTCACGTTAGCAAATATCAGAGCTAAATGTAACATTGTCAGAACGCGATCACGACTAAAAAAAAATACCACTGTAACATTATCTCAAAATTGTGTCTCAAAATGCACCAGATTGCATCTCAGCGCATATTCATTTCAAAACATTTCCGGGGGGGGCATGCCCCCGGACCCCCCTAGGGACTTCTCCCACAAACGATAAATCCTAGATAGAACCCTGTATTTAGACTCAACACGTCGAGTCAAGCTGGCCCATATTCTGTGCTTGAACGAGGCGCAAGTGAAAACCTGGTTCCAGAACAGGCGAATGAAGTGGGAAAGGGAAGCGTCAAAAGCTGAAAACCCGGCATCTCTGACCACAGGAAAGAAAGCCAAGAAAACGGATCTGGCGGAGGGGAAGAAAACGACAAAGAAACAATGAGAAAGGACAGAGAAAAGTCCACGAATCAACTGAACACTTCAACTGAATGGAATTTTATGAAAAACTAATGTAAAAAGGAAAAAAGCATTTCATTAATGAATGACAATGTTCGAAGCTAATTAGAACTAAACTAGAAGTGTAACTTAAGAAATAGTGATTTTATTTGAGGTAAGGCAATGTTTTGTTTCACTAAGGGGTTAGAAATTAAAAAGGGTTTGGGTTTGCTTCCACATTGACCGGGCGGGGGGGGGGGGGGGGGTTGAGACGCTACTTTCAACCACGAATTTGTCCCTAACAATTTTCACGTTTCTATTCCCACGTGTGATCAATATCCATTTTTCTTAACTGGTATTATTATTGCACCGATTGAAAAACAGGTAACGAGAATAAAGAAAACCACCGACTTGTCCAGATTGTCTTAAGTAATATCTAAGAAGGTTTCGCTTTTGATAAACTATTTACAAGGTTATAATTTTTGTTGTTAGTTATAGACAAGTTAAAATAGTGTGAAAACGGAACCAGTTAGGGTTGACAACTTATATTTTGTAAGTTATTAGCTCAGTTGGGAGAACGTCAGACTGAAGATCTGAAGGTCCCTGGTTCAGATCCGGAGAATTCGCAGGAGTTCTGAATAATCCCAGGTCCCGGGAACATAATTTCCTTTCTTTCTTTTTCCTTTTTTTTTTTTCTTTTTTGACGAATCCAATGACTCCATTACTACTCCATTCATTATAATAAATATTCCAAGTGTATCGCATGGTTGAGAATGGGTGACTGTCATTCCAAATACACGGTACTGTATTTAACAGGCTCGAAAATAAAGACCCTGATAAAAAGACTCGGTCAGTTCTCAGTACAGTCATGCGTTACAAGATTGTTGTCAGCGTACGTGAATGATAGCCCGTGAGATTCAGAGGAACTGCTTCATAGAGGATACAACAAGCTGCCTACTTTCTCTTGCAAATGAAAGACCTTAAAAGATTCCATGCTGACGATGTAGCACTATGTGTAGCCAAGGGTATTTTGGCTCCACGGATATCACCGAAAACTAAATAACCGTTCACTGTCTCCTTCTGCATTGGTTTCGAAAATATTTTTCTTCTTCTATGTTCCTGAGGACAAAAAAGTGTTTTCTCATTATTGGTATTTAGGCATACTATTTTGAAAGCGCCACCTTTCAGTAGAGTAGAGCTAAAGCAGAGCTAGCCGGCAAGGAAGAGTGTTCGGTCACACCAGTCAGGGCACGAGATCGGCAGACCAAGAATGTTAAGGCAAACAACAATAATTGATTACAGACGGAGAATTTAATTTTTGAGAGGGCTGTAAAGGAAACTGGAGCAAAAAACCGTGCAAAACCAACCGAACGAAAAAATTTAGCCGGCAACCCGAAAGTGCCGATAGCTCAGTTGGGAGAGCGTCAGACTGAAGGTCTGAAGGGCCCTGGTTCAAATCCGGAGAGTTCACATGAGCTCTGAATAATCCCGGGTCTCGGCAGCTCTTTTTGCCACTCTAGTTGCGCTCGACAATAGAAGAACGCAACCCTAATCCCGGCCGCAGTGAAATCGAGATTTTCTCTGTAGTGGATGGGTGGATGGGTGGATGGATGGATGGATGGAGGATGGACGGACACCAATTTAGCCCCCACGAAGATTTTTGCAGGGGCGTAACCTCGGCCGGGAACTGGTGTATACTTTGACTCGCTTTCATGGAACCAAATGACCTCGCTTAGCCAAAGGCGTCTTTGTTGCGAAGAAGTTTGTTTCGAACGAGGGAAGTTCCAGGCTCGAAAAAGCAACCTTTCGCCCAAGGAGTTATTGTAAATCCTTGATCGAAGTCTTAGAGAAGTATGCACGACTCCTTGGTACATATGTCAACCTGCAGTTCGCCGTTCAGTTGGCATTCTAACCTTCTCGCCTTCGATGAAGAACCATTCGGCATACAACATTCAAATTTATATGTCCGTGAAAGAAACACGCTATTTGAATTTACTTGATACTTAAATCATTTCTCTCTCGAACAATGCCTTGGCGAGTCACTCTCGAAGTTTTGTGTAATGTCAATGCTGCCACTTAAAGTTAGAAATCGCGTTGTCTGCTTATTTCGGAAATCGACGTTTATTAACGAAGCCGCGAACTAAAAGAGGTTGAGAGGACCATTGCGTGAATATTTTTGGAGGTTATCAAAGGTAAAGAGTTCAACGGTAGTTGTAACATTTCAGTTTAATTCTGTATTTACATGTGAAGCTTTCGATGAGTACATACAGCCGGTCATGTAACTAAATATGTCCGCCTGAAAAATAACACGTCACCAACTTCGTTATTTAAGATTTACATGTATTTCGTATCCGACAATGTTCGATTTTCTATTGAAAATATATCAACTGATAACAATCGAGGGTCGAGAAAGATCAGAAAACTGAGCAGACTCTTTCTTTCCCTAATTTCGGTGTCGACAAGGGTAGCAGTCAAACGCACTCCACTAATCTGCGATTACTACTAGTTATTTACGTTCTTTTTTCCTCAAATTTTCCTCTCTTGGAGAGGAAGAAGACGACGCCTAAGTGTTCAGTAGCCATTTTTTTTTTGGCTAACAGCAGCTACAGACAAAAGTGTTTCGACACATCTCATAACAAACCTAAAGAAGGCTTTGATTGGAAACATGCTGCTTGCGGCATGAACGTAACCAAACACGGGCACGCACCCACGTTAAGCAAAAGAGCACTGACCACTAGGGCTGCTGACGCAATGCAAGGAACCAGTCACGCACGCACCAGCACCAATCAAGCCCAACGAGAAAGCTCATAAAAGGCGCCCAGGGTGCTCGCAACAGCCAAATAAAAACGCCTTTATTTATTCATTTTGACAAAGAAAGCCTCGACGGCTGTCTCTATGAATCGTTTACAACGAGAAGTCTCAGCATAGTGTTTTTTTTTCATACATCTATGTAACATACAATCTGTAACCAGACCTTTACATCACTGTCGACATTGTCATATGTTATTAGTCCCCTTACCATGGTTTCCGCTAGTTCTCCTTTATCTATACAGAAAGACAGATTTCTGGGCGCTGCAGATTCTTCGTGGCTCCTTACTGAGCCCTGCTTTTAACAGATCCAAGGTGGTCTCGAAAACCCTATTTTCTGAAATAAATGTCTCGACAGCAATACTGTCTCTTTGTCTTTTCGGTAACCCTGTCTAATTGCTGTCTTTCAGAGTGGTTCTCCGTTCGCTGTCGAAAGTTATTATGCACCTTTCAATGTTAAGTAGCACGAAGGAGTGAAGGGGTATGGCGGGAAGAAGTGGAGGATTTTGTGACCCACACTACGAGTCAAATCCGGTTAAATCACCGCATCGTAGGCGACTCATACACCTTTCAAGTACGTACCGATCGTACGTTTCGTACGTTTCACCGTTCAAGTACGTTTATCTACAGTCAAATTCCCAACGTTGGGAATGCAAAAATGGATCAAACGACACCCCAGCATGCGGCTTAACATTGAAGATGCATTATGTTTGATTTGCTTTGTAACTTTTCAAAATAACCCCACTCTGCACCAATCAGTGCAAACGTAGCACTTTTTCGACCATTCAGTTGCAAACCAAAACCGCATTCCCGCGTTTCCCTAGGATTGACAACGGTTGCATATCTTCTGGTCGAGTTCTAATTGGCTCTTTGCTTTATTTACGTTTACCGTGATTGGGCAGATGCAATTACTTTGACTTTGGTTTAACGACAGCTGTCAGAAGACTCTCTATCAACAATTGACAATCTTCCGAGGAATAAGGGCAGGGCACTTCTTTTGTGGGATAAGGCGAAAGTCTGACCATGCGCTAATAAACAATACAGTTCTTTAAAAAAACACGTCTTTAAAGGCAGCCACGTTTCTATTAACCCTGATTATATTAAGATCAAAATCAAGTTTTCTTACTGTAGTCCACATCTTTTCTATCCTTCTCCTTGGGAGAATTTTGTGATGGGTCAATTAGACTCTTTCGCTGAGCTGATCGAGACATTAATACTCATGACCTAACCTACTTGAAATACTTAAGGTTAAGAGAATGTAGGAATTGGCCACTATTAGGGACTAAAGGGCTAAGCTAATTTGACACTTGCTTCTAATTACATTATATAGCTGAATAATTACTTAAAAAAGGACTAGACCTCGGGAAAACCTGTGGGAGTCAATTTAAGGTACTAACAAAGCTAAGAACATCTGAAATCATGTACAAGTGCAACGACAACATTTTCATGACCATCTTTAGACGGCAGTACAAATTACATTGTCTTGCAAATAAATATACATAGCGGAGAAAATCGACTCGTTCAATTTTCACGCCGATATGGTTAAAATTTGCTATGTCAATTCGATGTAAATGTTTCAAACTACCATTTTTACTTATGCTTATATTTCTCTCCTTCAAGCGAATTTTTTTTAATCTTCAGATGCTAAAAGATAAACAGACAGAAATACTCTTATTTTAAGTTACGAATTGGTTTAGAATTTTGTACAAGCGTAAAAGATGAAGAAATTTCATAATAAACCTATGGACATCAATATCTTTCTTTTCTGGTATGCGCAGCACCAAGGAAAATCCCATACGCCTTAGATAGATTCATGCGAGACCATATCAATGAACACGAAATTAAAATGGCTAAATAGGATATTAACAAGTTAGAGACATCATGTTTTAGCCATCTGACAGCAAATAAGGACTTCGCGAGTCTCATCATCCATCAAAACCCCCCTGTCCTTCTGTCCCTTGTCCCCATGCGCACTGCGCAATCTATACCTATAATACTTTGCGTGCCTATAGACAGGCATGACAAGTGATTGACAACTACTGTACCAATCATACAACGCCTATTCACTACGTCACGTTCTACGCCACTGAGCAGTATAAAGGCTTGTTCGTTCAAGCTGGACCTCTCTGTTCTTCTTCTGTGTGTATTTACATGACGAATAATTTGTGCGTGAGTACGATTTTGTTCATGGCGAAACAGGTCCATTTTCCTCTTTGCTGTATTGTGTAATGTAACGGTTGCCAGAACTCATGATTTTCGCGCCCGCGCGCATCATGACTTGCGCCTGCTGGAATGACTGTTTGATCTCTTTCATCCATTCTTGGAATTCTGTCTCGGTCTGAAGGTAAGTTAAAACAGAAAAAAGAATGATTCGTCGACATTATGATCAACAGCATAGTTTTGCTATGGCCTTACAAGTGGTATGTATATGTTATGTTATGTTATGTTATGTTATGTTATGTTATGTTATGTTATGTTATGTTGTTATGTTATGTTATGTTATGTTATGTTATGTTATGTTATGTTATGTTACGGTATGTTATGGTATGTTATGTTATGTTATGTTATGTTATGTTATGTTGTTGTTATGTTATGTTGTTATGTTATGTTATTACAAGAGCACAGTGGCAAGATTTGAATAGTGATACAAATGATGGCAATGATGATGATGACGATGACGATGATAATGATGAGACTGACAATGAAATTGAAGTAACTGACGCTGACATAGACATCTGAGGAACGTTATATCAGCTCAAAAACCTTCTGAAAATGACAAGAAATGACTTGGAAAGGACGCCCATAAACCCATACTAGGATAAGCACACGATATGGGGAGCGGCAATGGCGCACTGGTAAGAGCACCTGCCTTCCACCAGTGTGGCCTGGGTTCGAGTCCCTGGTGCGGTATCATATGTGGGATGAGTTTGATGCTTCTTCTCGTCCTTGCTCCGCGTTCCCCGGTTTTTCCTCCTCCACAAAAACGAACATTTCGAAATTCCAGTTCAACATGACAACAGTGAACGAAGAGTTACTTTGTGGATATGCTCCCGCAAATTTTCACATTATTTTACTTTTATTTTCATAAGCAACATTCCACGAAAAAGTTCACTGATGTTAGGTGCTATGCATAACGTTTTTCAGCTCACCTCTGCTCTTAAGATGTGGTCCCGGTTATCCCGGATATTTGTGCTGATCTTGATACATTTGAAGCCTTTGACCTGCGTCTCTTCAACTCCTGTGATGTTCTCCATGCATAAAAGACTCGGCATTTGCTGAATAAAGAGAGTACAAAACGAACACCGCTTATGTATGTGAACAGACAGTTGAATAAATTATGAATCGCCTTTTGGACATGTGGATAAAAAGCTCAACTGTGACCATTCAAATGAAAGCTATTGAGCAGTACTTTCCTGTAGTACTGTTCGTATGCTGTACAATGCGGTTCTAAATTTTGAGCCTGTGGATAAAATCCTAAAGTGTGCCCACTCAAATGAGAGCTACATGTACTGGACGGTATGTACAAAGGTTACTTTCAGTCTGGATTAAATCCTGGAGGTTAACCTTAGTGTCAACTCCCCCCCCCCCCCCAGTTTTGTTGGAAGGGCTAAGTCTGCGGAGTCCTATTTAGAAAAACTTGATTTCTGCACTCGTTAAAGCATCGGCAGGTTTTACCGGGTTTTTCACTGAGGTTGAACCAGTCCTGTGACCTATCCAATGGAAGCTTCTGGTAGGTACTTCCTTAAGGTATTGCTTGTATTTTTTAGAATTTTCACAACGAAATTTGAGATTGTGACAGAGAATTAAATCGAACCTGACAACTGGAAACTGGAAACTAACTCAGGACAATTCGGACGGCATCCACAATTCTTCGTCAGCAATGACATTTGAAATCATTTTTCACCCTTGCACTTGCACAACCTCGGAAGAGAAAAGATAAACTTACCGACAACTTACCCCACCCCCGGAAAAAAAAAAGACAACTTACCCCACCCTGCTCGCCTCGCCATTCCAGTCGATTGGGGAAGAGGTGGAAGTATTTTCTCGGCCAGTTGCTCATCAACGTACCTCCTAACTTGTACAGATAACCTTCTAACAAGTGGTCGCCATCTTCGGCTACTAAAAATGACAGATTTGATATGAGAATCTAGTAGTATTACGGCTAGAAAAAAGGTTAGAGGCCTACAACTTGCCTGTAATCGAATTCTGGTGTTTCGCTTTCTTTTTGGCTTCTAACTTGTCATGTTCTTCGTTGACAACCTTAAATACGGTTTCTGTAATTAAAAACGCTATGTCAGTATCAAGTTCAAATCTTAGTCAACATCGCTTCGATATTTTAACACGTTTCTACAACATAGAAATACCTGTTCAAACGGTCACAGCATAACGCGTAAAGTAATTTGGCAGATCTAGAAACTTTGTTACCATTAAGCAAATGTCATTTCGCAAGAATAATAAGCAATCTGTGCGATAGAAACCATTTCATCGGGTCATTATGCGCGAAAATGGCCGTCCGTACCGCAAACTTTAGGTTGTTCCACAGGGGGTTTATATGACGGTTCACTATATCGTAACCTGTGCGCAAGCGACTTTATCAGAACTGTACTGTATATCTTTGGACAGGCACTTATCTTGACATACCTGCGATTTCCTGCTGCCATCTCTCTGACACTGTCAAGTTGAAATCTTTATAAATATCCTGATCACCTTCCGACAACTAACGAAGAAAAGTTAGTATGTTAAGTTCGATACAAAAGTTTGCTAATAGACTAGGGAAGATAACATAGTTTGCAGTTTAAGTTCTAACCCGAAAACAACTTGAAAAAGACACCCTCGCAACCCCCCACCCTAAGTCATGTCAAACACAGCAGTGTTAGATCCAGCTCCCTCAACTCCACGATTTTGTGAGTAAATCGCGAATTTGAGTTTGATCAAAGTGATTGCAAGTCGTCTTGCAAGTTCCTATTGTCCAAACGGAGTCACAAGTCAGCGCAACTTTCAAATACACCTTCTCGCGATTCCGTTTGGTAAGGGTATACCTACCAACAACACTACACGTGTTTGTCACTATTAAATCTAACTCGCAGTACCTTGATTCCTTTGACATCATCCTCATCGAATGAGCCGATATCAAACGCGTCAGCGGCATTCACCTCGCCTCTTGGAGGAACGAGTGGTGGGGGATACTGAATAAATACAAAACAATATCACATGAGTTGGTCAACGTTTATGGCCCATGGAACAAAATACATGTACGTCTTATTCCTCAGCTGCTTTTATATTTGGCACAACGAGTAAGTATATGTGAGTCGCTTCACCCAAGCCTCAATTCCACCAGGCTAAGTCGCACATTGGCCGCAAACAACCCACACGACCAGTTCTTAACTTCAGCTTCTGTAGGATGAAGCAAGTATGAGTAGTCAGGTTACTCACCACCCCCCACCTCCCTGGATGGGATGCTAATCCAAGACAGGGTTACCACCAGCAGTTTGTCGCACGTAACTGCCAATGCCCGTTTACACATGAGAATTTTTGATGCGATTTTTGTCGCACTGCCCAATGCAACTTTTGTCGCAAGTGTAAACTAGCGGCCATTTCATTGCGATTTCTTTGCGATTCGAGTGCGATATTTGCTGCACTTTTTCTTAAAATGGCCGCCAAGTTGCATCGAGTTTAGAACATGTTCGAAACTTCTGCGATATGGCCACGACAAGTCGCACAGAAATCGCAGCTAGTTTACACTTGCGATTTTTATCGTGAGCTCGAGCGCGACAAAAATTGCAGTGAAAAGTACGACAAAGATTGCACGAAAAATCGGCTGTGTAAACCGGTCTTTATACACAAGGGCGAAGAGAGATAACCTGAAGTAAATTTTGTCTAATAAAACAACACAACACGATGCATAGACAAGCCTTCAACCACCGACATTCAAACGCACTAACCACTTCGCCAACGCGCCTCCCCTAGGGGTGCTTTTAATTAAGGCTGAACAATTCAAGGGCAATTTGATTGCAAACGGACACGACACATTAAGCGATAAGGCCTCTCACCTTTAAGAGTTCAACTAGTTTCCAATCCAAATCTTTGAAGAACGTATGATCTTTCACCTCTCTTGCTCTATAGACAAACAAGAACAGATTGAGGTTTGTTTCATCATTTGAACAAAACTCACAACAAAGTGTTTTCTCGACGTAAATACATGTAATAGATGTTCTTTTTTTTGTTGTTGCAGGTTTTCCCGCCTTAACAAAAGCGAGAAGCACCAAAAAATTTTTGTGAACTACGTATCAGTTCACCCCCTTACGATACACCCTGTAGATGTATTCAACCTCGTCCCCAGGGCCTTCTCCTCGTTCAAAATGGCGGTCAGAGAAACCCCTGGCCAAGGCTGCCAAAGTGGCTCCAAAAATTCGTTAGAATTCCGTTAGGTAAACACGATGAAATGTCTTCGTTTCGTTTGGACAACGGTTTCCGATTGCAGAAAACAAACAGGGCCGCCAGTCGCTAGAAACAACCTCCAAAAAAGCCATTTCTTCATGTGTCACGTGACAAAATACTCCACGATTCTTGGAGTATTTCAGCAGCCTTGGCCAGGGGTTTCTCTAACCGCCATTTTGAACGAGGAGAAGGCCCTGGGGACGAGATTGGATGTATTCCGAGCTCTTTTGTCGCCATCTTCAGGAGTGTGAAAACAAAACAACCAAAAAAACGGTTTACCCAGAGCCTTTGCAGCCAAGCCTGCTGGGAACGTCTCTGCACAGGAGTCCCGCGAGTAACGATTTCATTTCTTCTGAAAATGACTCCGGATACTCTACATCCTACGAAAGTGAACAACACACAAAAAATTCACCATACATTCTACTGACAATAATTTTATTTAGAATTACGAACCTTTAAACCTCTTAAATGTCCCTATATGTACCTCTAGTAGGTACTTCTTATATGTAACTATTTCAATAGTGAATTAAGGGGTTAGTTTCTAAAGAAACTATGGTGTTGCGTTGATTGGGAAATGAAGTACCGAAAATTGCATTTATCGTCTGGGTTGATAGGGTAAAACGGCCAACGTAAAGAAATGCGAAGGCTGACGTTTTGAGCCTTAGCCCTTGCTCATTCGTTCTGAAGACGTGCTAACGCTCGAAACGTCAGCTTTTGAATCGCACTACTGTGGCCATTTTACCTGAGACAAACTCTTGAGACAAATTTGTATGGATATCAAGGATCTTAAAAAATCGCGCATTTGAGAATATGATCTGGTCAAGAAAAATTTGTGGCCACTTTATTGTTGGCATCTCGACTTCTGATTGGCTAACTGAGTGGCCTCGGTTTGTGTGGTTGCACTGTAAACGCAACCGTCAAATGCTGAATGAAAGCGGTGCAAATGACCTTTTTAGTCGCTGGCTGGTGAAACGAAATTACACTGCAATCAAGAGACTATCACGTGGGTCTAAACAACAATCACAAAAATTCGAATGCATTTTTATCAGTACTTACGTAAGTTAACGTTAGTCTATCGATCTCATGCTTGTCTTTCGTTTTGTGCTGTCTAAAGGGACTGTGCCTGTGATTTGTAGACAACAAACCATTAATAATGTATAACCCGTAAACGCTTCTTCCGTTGTATTACAAGTAAGCACTGAATAGCTTGTACGACCGGATAGGTCCGTTCGTGGGGAAAGATACGTCCGAAGAGAAAGGTAGTACAGGAGCGGATCCAGGGGGGTGGATTGGGTGGCTAGCCACCCCCTCTAAGCTTAAAATTAAGAAACGGAACAAAACTATCACTGAGGCGATTTTGTGTCGGATTGTTCCGATATATTTCTGTCAGGTCACCCCCCCCCCCCCCCCCCTTCAAAAATCCTGGATCCACCCCTGTAGTAGCCCCATTAAAGCTTCTATGGGGTCAAACAACAGTTCTCCACAAGTTGTGAAGCAAACGGCGAATGGCTCAGAAAGGGCATACGCAGACGAGCGGACAAAGATTAAATTTCATATTTTAGTGCTACCTCTAACGATAATCTCAAAATGGATCCATTCATGACTGTTGTGCACTGTAAATGAACACGTAAAAACTAAGTTTGCAAAATGAAACCACACCATCTGAAATCAGACTCTCCGCCCGGATTTACTTGTTTTGTCTCTAAAAGGCATAACTGGCTAAAAGACGACGGCGTTTGAACGCCTTTTCGGCAACAGGGATAAAACTTTCGTAGAGATAAAGTAGTACATTCCAGAGCTGGGTGCTTTTGCCAGTGGTATGCAAAAGGTTTCGTTTAACCACTGAGAAGCATTAAACCGGCTACAACCGTCGTCAAGAGTATTAGAAAGGTTACAACTCTGTGCATCTCATCTAGCCTCCCTTCCCTCTCCTTTTTCAATTGAGATTGCCCTTTAAACAGGGGCACCCAACGAGAAAATTTTGGGAAAATGCTTGAAATATCATTTTCTGCTTTCTAAGATTGTTTTTAAGGCACATTTGTGTAAGCTAATACAGGTTGAACGGCCTTTTTTTTGCTCAATATTTAGGCCGCAGAAAAATTTTAGGAAACAATCGTATACGCCGAATTTCCGAGGTGCTGATAGCTCTCCGAAAATGCTAGCTGACCTTATATTACACTATGCACGACATATTTGTCCCTCCGAAAACGATAGGAATTGATAACTCCTATTGTTACGAAAGTCCGAGGTGATGTTTCGCCAAAGAAATCTCTAGTTTTCACTGCAATTACAGTAAATCCGAATATCTAAGACGATTTATGCCTTCCGAACAGACATTCCCGGAAGCAAACCGTTGGGTGCCCCTGTTTAAAACCCCACATTTAAAAGGAAGAGTGGAAGGGGTTCAAACGCACAACTCTTTTTGTGCCTCGTGGGTATGGAATTTCAAGGATTACGTTTGTACAGGCTTGAGGTGTCTATGAAAAGCTTTGGAGATCATAAAGGACACAACAATTGAATTATCTTGTCTTCTACTTTTCGCTAAACGGTTCTCGTCAGCTCTCCCCTAAAGTGTAGCCTTGTACCTACCCAACAAGCAATTTGAACAGCATACAGCCGAGAGAAAACCAGTCTGCACAGGAATCATATGCTTCACCTTTTTTCAGAACTTCAGGAGCCATATAGCCATGGGTTCCACTAAACAAGACAAACACAAAAACTGAAATCAAAGAAGAGCAACAGGATCTCAAGTACCGCGGAAGTAAAAAGCTTTTGGGTACGCCTAAGTCCAACTCTTCATCATTTCACTTTATCACCAACACTACTGGGGGGGGGGGGGGGGGGTGTTTAAACCTCCCGCTTCCCGTACTCTTTAATCCCTGTATTTGTTGGCTTCCGCCTCTTTGCATTTTTTCGATTGTAGAATATTGTGCAATGTTGCATAATTTTTCCCTTTTTCTCCCGCTTCCCGCCACCTTTGTAATCCCGCTTCCCACTCCCTCTTCTTTCGCCTCCGATACACATCCCACCCCTTTTTCTTCCGGTCTCCCGCCCCCCTGTCCCCCTCCACTACTTACACGCTGGCATGTGGCTTTTTCTTCGAGAAGTCACAAGCAAGTCCAAGATCAGATATTCTAACGTGACCGTGTTCATCTAGCAGGATATTGGCGGGCTGCAACAAATATTACTTAATTAGTATCTTCGCAAAGTTAACAGTTTAGTATCTTCGCAAAAATTAAGTTTAAAATCTTCGCAAAATTAGGTGTAAAATGCGACAGTGCCGTAGCTTGTATAGTAATTTGTAGAGAGGAGCAAACAGCGGATCCAGTGGGCACATTTTTAGGAGAGGGGTAAAGAAAGACGTCCAAAGAAAAAATAAGCACGAAAATTAAAAATTACCAAAAGATCAAAGTAAAAGCAAATGACATTGTAATTTTCACAATAGGCGGATCCTTGTTTATGTCGGCTGTCGGCAGTCTTTGATCTAAGCATTATCATAAATTATCGAAAATTTTATAGTTAGCTTGGAAAACGAAAACACGAAAAATTGAAAGAGACTAGCACATTAAGTAAAAATAGCAAATACGAGAGAAGAATGTTGAAAATTGAAGGAGATAATCCTTTTTGAAAAAGGTCAAATTTACAGACGTTTGTATGGCTGGGTGGCCACCCAGCCATACAAAGCATCATTTGAAACCCGTTTTCATCATTTTTCTTTCAAGCTTCGCATGTTAACCAAATGTTACATGCTCTTTCTAGTTATAATCTTTGTTTGTTTATAGGATGAATTTCAATTTCCAAGAAGTAAACAATGACGTCAGCAAGGATCCGCCTATAATAAAACCACCCATTTTGTGGTGGCCGCTCGTCTTCCCGCCACTATTCGATGTCAAACCCAAATAAGGTCAAAAAGAGGTCACGTGAGAGCTTATTTTCCCGCCATTCCTCGTTTCTACTTCCAGCGAAAAGCAAGACGTTTTGCAAAACAACAACTGGACAAGAAGTACAGAACTAAGTTAGTTTTATCACTGACAAGAAACGAAAACTACCTGGTAAAAGTGTCAGTAAACATGGAAAGAAGAGAACTAAGCCGACAGAAAATGTAAGTACCGTTTAATGAATTGTTGTAACGGTTTGTACAAGGCTCCTGGGTCAATTAGATCTCAGCCGCTAAATTAGCCTACTCGCTTTTGGTTTCAAGCTTATCTTGATCTTTCAACGAAATATTGTTTGTGCCCACACCTCATTAACCATAAGGTGTAAGAAAATGTCAAGAAGAATAGTTTTTACATGACTCGAAATAATTTTAACTCGCAACGAACGTATAACTCACTGCTTAACTTTATGAAAAGGTCAAGTTTGCAACGTAACCAAGCTTTAATACTGTACATGTCCAAAGCAATTTATGAACACATGTATACTACATTTATTTATGACAAAAGTAACCACTAATACAGTACAGTGTTCCGCCTTATTCCTTACCTTTAGATCTCTATAACATATTTTTCTATCGTGCATGTGCTCCAATCCCAGTATTATTTCTGAGGCATAGAATCTTACCTACGAAAACACAAAAGACATAAGCTTACATATAATAAGCTAGATGTTTGAAATGTTGGAAATCGAAAGCTCGTAAACCCTTTAATTTTTTAACCAGAGAACCTTGAAACTCCTACTAAGCTAAATGTTATAATTTAGTTCAGAAATCGTACATGTACAACACGATCAAATAACCAACACAGTTGATTATTTGTTCATTTGTTTCACATAGAATAACTGTTATTAGTATTATCAGTATTCATGTTTCCCTTTTTGTATTATATTATAGGTTATATTTTACCTTTTTTATAGTAGTTATCATAATATGCATATATATTTTTAATTTTTACATTGTAAAGTAGGTCGCATTTCAGCCGGCCCGGGGGCTGCAATGATTTTACTTTTAATAAAGCTATCTATCTATCTGTAACCAGTTAAGGTACCCTCAGTTTAGCTACCAGTCTAGCACTATATAAGCTTAAACCCAAATTTTATTATCGTTATTATTATCATTGCCATCATCATCATCATCAACAAAGTTGAGTTTAAATAAGCTTATATGGAACTTACATCATCTTCACTGAAGACACCGTGTTGTGACAAGTGATAATGCAAATCACCACCTGAAATGACAGTGTGTTACAACAGTGAAAAATCAATCTTATTTTCATGGTTATCACAATACGTACAAATTTATGCAATAAATAGTATTGCACTACAAACAGCAAAAGCATACATGTAAGTTACAAGGTCAGAAAACAGTCCAAATAAACTTATTTACATGTAGAGTACACACACATACATGTCAATTAAAGGGACTATGTCAGCTGGGGCACATGCGCAGTAGAGTCCGGATAGTCGCTTTTTGAGGGGAGTATTTCTGCGTAGACTTGCTTGATTTTTACAACCAGAATCACTTTCAATAGAATATAGACAATGTTTCAAAACCAGTCGATACACGTTTACATTTACATCCAATGCGATATAACAGCCTCCTGAACTCTGACGGTATTTGAAAAAGTTGGGCCAACGATTTCAAAGTGCTTCTCATCAACTTGCGCATGCACATGGGGTGACATAGACCCTTCAAGAATGGCAATAACTGTAAAACTGTTTTTGACCTACCATTCATCAAGTCCAAAACAAAACACAGTTTGTCTGGAGTTTGGAAGGCATAAGTCATACACACAATGAAAGGATTATTCACCTAGCAAATGTAAGTCAAACAGAAAACAGTTTTACTACAAGCCAAGCACCTGTAACATATCAACAGAACATTGCTCAGTGGAGAGCAAAAGTTGTCCTGTAATTCTACCCCAGCCTGTAATTTTAACAAGCCATAACGTAAGTTTATGAAGAACAAGTTATTGGATACTTTACCCTACTCCTGACTGTATTTATTACCCCACAAACATTAACAGGAATATCCAACCTGGGTCTAATGTTGTTTTCAGATGATGATTTTCTGTTAACCCTTTTTCGTACAATGTACCAATTCAAGTGAACAGGCAACATTTGACGATACTAACCATGGACAGCATAATTCTCTCATTTAATGCCAAAGTTTCTCCCTGTTTCAGTTTGATCCTCTTCTTGTCAAGGCATTTCATGGCATACCTTAAGAAAAAACAAACAAAATGTAAAACAAAACAGGTATGATACATGTACCATTGTAGTTACATGTACTAGCCTAGCAAACACCATTAGATAAGCTACAACAGCTTGCCCAAAGTTTTCATTGCAGAATTGGGGTACTACATGTAGTTATCTGTGAGAAAGTCTCAACAAAGATTCCATAAACAGTCCTCCTACATCTTCTTGGGTCTAGTACTCTATTTTCCAATCAAATGACTGGTTTCTTAGATCTGTACAATCATGAAGGTCTATTATTGACAGCATTAGATCAAATTAAGGACTGGGAACGAATTCCCCCCTTTTTTACTGAAAATTTTAACTTTTAAGGGGAACTTTTTGGTTTTCATTACTTTTTGAGCAATTGGTGGTTTTGGAGTTTCTGCCAAAATCTAAAAATCCAAGATGATGGATTCAAGATGGCTCATGATTTAAAATCATTTAAAATCATGATTTAATTCCCACATCATATGACGTCAACAGCTCATGTACACTGTGGCAGACCTCAACGGAAACACTTTTAACACTTTAGGACATAATTATTATGTGCCTACATGTACAAAGTGTTGTTGTCATAGCTTTCAGCTAATACTCTCAGTGTTAACTAGGAGGGGGCACTTTCTGCACCCCCCCCCCCCACCCTTCCTCCTTCCACTCTCTGAAACTCCAAAAAAGCCCAGGTTAAACAGGATCAAGTCTCAAGTCTTGAGTTAAGAATTGGTTTTGATCTTCTAAACTCTGGCTTTTCTTTGCCTAATTCACTGAAAATGCAGCTGAGACAGTTTTACTCACACCTCAATACTGTCACTATTGAAGTGCATGTAGTAAAAATCTTACATTTTTCCTGTGTCAGCCTTCCTGCAACCATAAACCTCGCCAAATCCACCACGTCCAATAATTCTATGTACACTAAAATCATTCATGGTTAGCTGTAGAAAGGACAAAGATACAACATTACATATAGTTTCCAAATTGAACAGATCTCATGCAGCTTATGTTACAGTGGTTGCCATCACAAATTAAACAAAATACTTACAGCTGTAAAAATCAATATCAGAAATCACAGTCAACGTTTACATATAAAGTCAAGCCACTTTACAAGACCAGACACCATTTTTAGTTCACCCAAGTAATGGCCATTAATTGGATTAAGGTGGCTGAACACAGACTGAGCCCACTGTACAATTTCTACATTGGGTGGACAAAGAAAAACAAACAGGGTGCCTATACAGCAATCATTAAAATTTTGTTCAGTGAACATCACAGAAGTGTTATTTTCAGCCTTGGCAATCAAACGGCCTGTTATGACTGAAAATGTTTGATGTATCAATGTATAAAATACCCTGCTTATCTGGGTCATTTTTGTCTGTGGATAAAGAACCCTGTCAAATAAAATGCATGCACAGTTAACCAGTAACTATTGTGACTGTATACTTAAGTAGAAATGTGCTGATTTCTTAGGAAATGCTCATTAGAATTTCATGACATGTGACAGTATACTAGTTGAGAATATAAGTAACTGGCCTACCAACAACAATCGAAATTTGAAAGAGAACATGTTTGCAAAGATGTTAAAAATTGTGAAAGACCAAATTACAGAAGATCTCTCTCTCTCTCTCTCTCTCTCTCTCTCTCTCTCTCTCTCTCTCTCACACACGCCAGTATTTTTGTTAGATTTTCCAAAAATAAATCACACCCATTATTTAATGTTGGTTTATAACCAGTCATGTTGCCATGGTAACAGTATTTACATGTAGCTCCTCTTTGGTTACATGTGTCCTTGCATCTGGCCAATTTTGGGCAAACAAATGCAAGTGGTTTGACAATGACAATAACGCCTAGGTACAAAAAAATTGTGTTCCACCACCTTAATACAGTTGTATGAGCAGCCATTAATAAGGGCAATGGACACTTTTTTGGCATCCACCAATATACATGTATAACTTTATACAGTCAGATTGCACTCAACACACTTGATTTAATCCCTTTTCCATGTCATTCCTGTGAAAATTAGCTGTAATTCAAATGGTATTTTCAATATTTAGCATGTTAAAATCAATGTAAGTGACAACTCACATTAATATTAAGCTCCACATTTTTCCACTGGCAAAATCTGATATATCTGTCACTGCAAGAGAGTAAACATAGGCACGCAATGTGCGCAGAGCCAATGACGTTTTTTTTCACAATATGGTGAAATTTATCCTGACAACCTATGGGACTTTACATCTCCGGTAAGTCCCCCCTAACCCCTCAGCCCCAACCCCCCACCACCACCACCAAAAAGATCTTGTGGTTATCCACTATAAAACCTGGTAGTGATTGAGCAGCGTGACTACGCGGAGTAAAGAAACCGAAGAAAGCTCTTTATTTCACGGTTCTTCAAAGAACAGAGACAAAAACAAGTAAACTTAAACTTAAACTCACCGTCGAAAAATATTGCATACATAATTTAGGCAAAGATCAGTGGAAAGTTAACAATTTTACTTCAGAAATAAATGCAAGTTGCAGTTGAACCTTTTAATTTCTTACTTCTACCGGCGAATATCCAATACTTTTCAGTGCTCATAAACGGCCAACTTTCTAAAGGGTGCCGTTTTGACGCTCTGCGTGATTTGCGTGACACGCGACTCGCTTTACTTTGTTTAATTTTTAAGGTTTCAGACGTTTCAGTCAACCACTTATGTTCTTAGTACATTGTATTGTCAAAACAGGAGTCTGCCATCAAACGGCGTTTCTTGTATCCACAATATTTTCGTTCGAAATCGGTTTGAACTAGCGTTTATAAACACGCCTGAAATAGTTTTGCAACTATATTTATTTCCCCTGTTGATTGAAGTTGCTTGCTTTGTAATCAAGTCGGCTATAATAATTTTCGTCTTTTTGCTTCACAAATCGACCAAAGTATGTTTACATTTGTAACTTTCCCATGGTACAAAGTTATTTTTAGCGCACGTGTTCATTTTGAGTCTCAACCTACAGCCGAATAAATTTCGTTTGCTTTGCCTTCGAACAGTACGAAAATGTTCAAATTCAGCTCCCTTTCCAGTAGATCCAACAGGTCTCTATTAGAATGCTTTGTCACATATCTGTTAATCTTTCGGTACTGTTTCGGTCGGTTCGAGATGTTTTAAGTGTTGCGTTATATTCCTATGACTGAAATTACAGCTGTCAACTATGCAAATTTGCTCAACATACGCTTTACACTTTGACCTATGAATAACCCCGAAATAACATTTAGTATCTTGTAAAGATTTTACTACATCCATCCTCTAATTCCTTGATCACCACTGTGACTTGGATTTTAATACTAGTTTCATTCACGTTTTTCAGTTTTATGAATAGCTAGCAACAAGCCGCGCAATTTCCGATTTAGTTTTAAATGGGGTTCATGTTTTATAACACGCACTCAAAAATGACACTGCAAATTTTAGATTCGCTGTTACCGAGAGATAATCCCGAAAAATTTTATGCTGTTTTACTCTAGTCTTTTCACTATCGTTATTAACTTGGGCTTTAAATACTGTCTCTTTCACTGTTAATTAGGGATCGAAGTAACGTTAATTTCCATGTTCTGTTCATACAACATCTCAAATTGGCAAGTCCATCTTGTATTTGCTGCTGTGGAAATTTGTACTTCAGTTAAGTAAACACAGGACTACAACGCGAAAAAAAATCCTGCCAGACCTCACGTACACAAAACAGGCATTCGAAGTAGATCCACACTTGCGAATGCAAAACACTTCAAAGCCCGGGGGACGTACTCCTATAGTATAAGCTGTATGGGTTTGTGCCGCTGATAAGGTAAGAGTTTCAGTCTCCTGAAGCACACCCCCACCCATCGTCTCACAGAATATCCCCCCAGCCTCACAAATCGTAAGACAGACGTCTCACGGTCGTCTCACGTTCGTCTCACGTATATCGTTGATTTTTAGGCTCTGACAGTAGCCATATGACGTCACTAACGTGACGTCATTGGCTAAAAAGGACATGCCTTTAAACTAAAATAATTGTATAATCAAATAACATTTCTCAATTATTGAAGCAAATTGTATATTAAACTACAACAGTTAATAGTAATGCAATGGAATCTATGTTATGAACACTGCTGGAGCACACCTCACTATTACTGATTATAGTACAACACTAAATTTTGGCATGCTCCCATTGCATGGTCAAAATCAATCGTGTGAGGTGATAGTGTCTCTCCTCAGCGGGCCCCTATCAGCTCATACCCTGTAGTGCCCGTTTTTGGCAATTTTCACTCAAAATTTAGCATTGCACAATAAAAACAATAGAGTCCTTCTGTCTCAGGCCCTATGTGTGATAGGTTCCCTCAGAAATTTGATGTTCATACTTCATATATTTGTTGTGAACATGAAATTTCCTTGGGTAACCTATCACATGATAGTGCCTTCGACAGAAGAACTCTATTGTCTAATAAGCACGCTGTCTTAACCGGTTAACGTCCGTGCCGGCCTGAGCCGGCCTTGATTTTGCGCGTGTTCGCTTTTGGCCCCAGCCTCCCCTAGAAAGGCTTTTTTGGTCCCCTTTTGTCCTAGTTGTCTTTGGGAATGTTCAACCAATCAGAATCCACCAACTGCGCATATATTTGAAGGCTTGAGGGGGTCCTAGAAGGGAAGACTTTTTGTCACTCTCCAAGAAGATCACATTTCACTCAAAATGGCTGCCGTGCTCTTCACGCGTGAATTTTCAAGATGGCAATATCTCGCTCTCGGAAGGAAGGATTACCTTTTGAAACTTAAAAATCGAAAGAAGAAGCTCTAAGGAACACTCGACAAGTTAAGCGATGGAATTTAGAGCTTTTAGAGCGAAGAAAACATCTTTCGAGGACGAACAGCTGTTTTGTCAAAGCGAAGGACAATCTTGCATCGCAAGAGATTTTTCGAACTGCGGACTTTCTGGGAAATGCTCAAGCACCTCTACGAGTCTACGGTAGAGTAAATTACACATTTGATTGTAAATTTTTACCGAAATAACTTCTTAATTGAAGGATTCTTTGTATTTCTTAAAGTTTTCATAAAAGTTTTGAAAAACGTGCACAGTTCGCATCAGTAAATGCTCTTCAAAATAACTTGCACATCGAGCGAAATCGCTTGCGCGTAGCTTCCCTCGAAAAAAGAATTGAACGCGTTTGGTTTTCAGAAACGAATAAGGGCGTGTATTAATAAATGTGTTATTTAGAAAAGCTTACTGTCTCCTCTTCTGCGAATCTTCGTTCATGAAATTTCCAAAAATAGTAATCTGACCTAAACACACACAAATCCTCTGTTGTGGTTTGATTTCACGCGCGAGACAACATGTGAATCTCTTGCGTAAATTTTCAAAATTTTGACTTCAAGATTGTATTTTTGGCTAATTCTTAATTGACAACTGGTGTATTTTATTCGAAAGTTAGAAATTCTAACTATTCTAGATCAAGTGAGTGTTGTGTTTTCGAGCCTATAAATTGTCGTTTCGTACTGCACATGGGGTTGTTTATTACCAACTGCTAATTTAGCGAATCGATCAAAAAACACGCGGCCGGTAATGAGTTAAAGAAGCCATCCCAAGAGACCATCCTACAGGGTGTATATGAGACCATCCAAAGAGACAACCTCAAAGACATCAACATTCATTTTTACTCCAAACAAGCAAATAAGTATGTGTACATCAGTCAGTATTGTGCACATGTCAACAAAGCCTGGGTGTAATATGAGCCCAAGTAGACTTGAAATTATGAAAGTGCAAATGTTTGCAAGTAAGCTTACAAGAACACACAAGTTGCAAACACAACAGTGATTCCAATGTAAACTGGGATACACAGCCAAACGAAGTAAACGTTTTTTGCATTGGAAGGGGGTCATACATTGATAACTGTGCATTGACTTTCACGAAAATTTGAGCTTGCTCTAAGCAAACCCAAGTCAGTGAAGGTACACGCAAGCTATGATCAAAGGGAGCTGAAAGTGGATAGAAATGTTTAACTTCTGTCCAGACCACTAGTGTTCTTGTTTGAGCCCGCCATGAGGTACGACACAAGCATTTTAACTGCACCTTCATTTACTACATATACATGCATGCACAACCCACTTGAGATAAATGATTTAAACTAAGAAAGGGTAGCTGGAATTATGTTTAAATTCAAAAGACATTCACCTTTTCAAAAACTTTTGGAAGATTGACCCTCTCAGACTGTTTCTGATTTCCAACATGTATGGCTGCAAGAGTAAACAATTCAGTATCATCTTGTTTCTTATTTGAATTTGTTTCTTACTTATTGTTAAAGAGCTCATCTTGTAATAGGTGGCACGTGGGCAGCCATCCTAATCCATCTGAGGGACTTGATTTTTCTCACTTACAATGTACAGTCCAGACAGCTGTTTGTTTTTGTTTTGGGTGGGGTGGGCAGGGGGGGCAGTTGTTAGCACTACCCTGAAGCCACTATGCATTGAAGCATGGTGGCCTGGCCTCTAGAAGTGCTGTTAGTCATGTTTGCTAATTCCAAATCAAGTGGAGTACGTAAGTGCACTGTTCAAAGCATGATGATCTTATCACTTGTTACTCAGGAATGTGGACAGCTTTCTACTATGTAATCTGTGCTGATGTATTTCACTTACAGTAGCATAAGTTACATAAGGAGTGGAGTAGAACTGCACATGTTCTTGGATCTAAATCCCTTTTTTTTTTCAGGCTCTTTTTGTAATTTCTTTTGTTGCTGCATAACTGCAATAATCTCTTTTCCTTTAACTTTTTAAGTGACCATGCTCTTTTTCATCTTAACACTGATAATAATATTTTGCTGACAACAGACAAACGATCATGTTTAGGTTTAAACTCCTTCGTGGTTAAAACTGACATTAACATAATGAACATGATATATTTTACCTCAAACAGTGAAGATGGGAGCTCATTTGCTTTCTTTGATATTAAACCCTGCACATGTAACAGAGCACTTTGGGAGAAGGACTGTAATACAAACATAAATTCTGATCACTGGCAATACCCCACAACCTATCATAATAGAATCAAATTCTTATCATAAAAGACTTTTTCACACACCACAAAAAATAAGGAAACGTTTTCACATCAATTTTAATGATTGGTTGACTGACTGACTGACTGACTGACTGACCGACTGTCTGACTGACTGACTTTCATCACGCAGTAGATAAAACGAATTAGAAAATATCACTAAATACATGTAGAAGCTGAGAAAAATGGTGAATGATAAACACAGACCACCAACCAGAGTATGGAAGTTTTGGATTTGATTGCCATCAGGGACTCAAAATGCTTTTCTTTGTCCCAAGCTCGTGGCATACTGAATGACTGATACATGTACATCTTACAAAAATTTATAACACAGAAGGCAAAAAAATTTAAACAATGTCGAATAGCAAAACAATAGTTTACAAAAACATAGAAAATCTTGTCAGTTTAGGTTCTCACACTGAAGTAACCCCATTTAAATGGTTGAGTAACACATCAGTTAGACCAGGTTTTCCAAACACAGGTGCTTCATACCACAGAAACCAAAGTTAAAGGGAACCTCCACAGTTATCACAAATGGATATTAAATTTTGGAGACAAAGCCTAAATTTCAATCTTTTTATGTTAGTAAGTTGAAAAAAAACTTTAGTGTACCAAAAAACTGGACATGAATACCACCTATTTTGACTTTTCCCGTGTACTGCCATTTTGAATTTTTATAATGTCATACAGTTGCCCATATTGTTGCATGCAAAGCAAAGTTGCTTCTTAACAATGATAGCAACCGCATGATGTCATAAAAATTCAAAATGGCAGCACAATGGAAATTCAAAAGCAAAAATAGGTGATATTCATATGTCACTTTTTGGAAGACTAAAACTTTCTCTCCACTTGTTAACTTAAAGAATTGAAATTTAGACTTTATTTCCAACAATTTGTCATCCATTTGTTGTAATAGTGGTGGTTTCCTTTAAGGGCTGGCTGCAAGGGGCAGCCTGTGACCTTTGTGTTACTCTAAGCCCTGATGAAAATGAAATTTCTCTTTACATGATCACTACTTGTTTGAACATTCAAGTGACAAGAATAAAGGAAGTGATCACTGAGGATGAGAGGTCTTGATATTTAGACCATTTCTCCTTACTGGTTCCATAACAAATGTATGGAGATCAGTAACGAGAATATGCATTTTTATATCAGGGCTTAAAGGGTTAAATTACACTAATACATGTATAACGTCTAATGCTGAAACACTTACATGTGAACAAGCTAGAAGCTCAATCATGATATATTTGTCAAATATTTCTCGTGCCATTTTCAGCCTGTCCTCCTGGAACTGAAGTTTTTCATATTCTTTGATCTGCATTGATTAAAACAAGAATACAATAACGATGACAGTGGAACACCAAATGTGATAAACAACACACTCATCTATATATAGCTGAAGAGATTGTCTCTACTCCTACTTGCCATAATTTTGGCTTTCCCGCAACAAAAGTGTCACTACCATATGTAAGACGATTGACTACAACTTCAGGTGCTGTTGTCACATTTTATTATACAGTTAAACTACATGCAGAGAAAATGTGAGTCAGCACAAGTTTCCACATTAAGCCGTATTTTCTCTACAGGTTACTAAGAGAACTTTGCAGTGCTTTCTTCTTCATGGTGCAACTTACATGTACCTATTTATGTTTTTAATGGTTGACTTTTAATGTGATGCGAATCAGTTTTACTTCCATGTACATTTGAATCTTTTTTATACATATTTTAACTTTTCATAGCATATTTTAAATCTTTTTATGTTTGTAAGTTATTTTTATCTTATGGAGGACCTCCCTGAAAACCATGTGGTCTGTGTGATGTGTTGTGATTGGTTAGTTATTACTTTCCTTTTGGTTTTACTGTTTTGAAAACTGCTCCATTCCCCTGTCTTTCGTTGGACAATTTGCAACATAATTTTGCTATTTTCACTCAATCAGTATCAGTCTCTGCAAGAGCTGTTCTAGCTGGTCACAGAGGAACAGTAATATGCTTCTGTGTGTTAACCAATTTTTTAACTTCGATCTTTAGTGATGGTGACTACTCTCTAACACTCTATATCTAAGATAAATTAATTAATAAGCTCTAGTGTAAGTCCCATATCCTAGCAGCAGTTGTTGGGCATCTCAATTTTCTTATAAGTGAAATGAATTAACTGAGGCTTGCATTAAAAAAGTGAATTATTCAGTTTCAATAATAGGGTCTGAATATTGTAAAATTGCCTAAAATAAAAGCAGGGCTGTGCTCTAGCAGTGCCTGGGGGCCTCAAGCTACTAACTTTTGTCTTTGGGCGACTAGAGAAACTCATTTTTTTGCATAATGTTTAAGGGCTGGGTACCCCAGAATTCATGGTTGGGGGCCTTTGGGCACCCTGTGATTCTTCTTAGAGCACAGCCCTGAAAAGGAACTTGGGACACCAGTATTTAAGAAAAAAAAATTAACCATTAGCCTTTCTTTTGGTTTAAATTACAACTGTTTGACAAAGGCCTATCACAAACAGGTTGAGTACTTAGATGCAGCCTTTTAAAAATGTGCTGACAGCAAGCAATTTCACCACCTACAGCCATTTAGTTACCGCTTAGGTTACACTGTAGTTTACTTTTTGGGGAGCCAGCCCTTACTGCCCACTACTTCTGTTAAAATATAGTGCCTTCTACTTCAATCAATTTGAACCTGCCTGTACTTAACAAAATAATAATTATCAACTCCCTTTAGACACAGAGTCATTATTTAAAATGGTTCAAAATCATTATGATTATTTCACATTATTAGAACCCTGAATCCAATCCATTGACTATAATTATCATATCAACTCACGTTATAAAAACATGAATACTAGAATTGAAATATGCAAAAATGGTAAAATAATGGTTTTGAATCGGAACATCACGCTGCATGTCAGTACGACAAAAGGGTACAGGATGTGCTGATACAAAGAGTCTGCTTATTAGTCTGAATTTGTCCCCAATTTAAAATAATTTTACACTGAGCTTTTAAGTTTAAACAAGCATAAAATTAAAATAGTAGAAGTGTAATTTCACATGGCCTTCAACAAATATTGTAGGTACAGTTTAATAAAAGTTACAGAGAATTTATGCAAATGACCCTTCCACATATAAATAATACTGTCTCTGAAAAATTGTGACTTTAATATTGTGGCAACTTTGGGGAATAAATTCTCTAATTAAAATCTGCCCAAAATAATGTTAATGTCTGTGTTAATCAGCTTTTTATAATCCTAAACATTTGCATCATGCTTAATCAAAGGGAAACTTTCATACATCTTCATGATGAAAACATGTCAAATCATCACAAAGAAAATAATTCAATCTGATCTTCTCTGTCGTAGGAACATTAAATGAGAGGTAACAGTGGCATGGAGATGAAGATGTGCATAGGTAATATACTATGTAGCCTACAACTTACTCAACAGTTTATGTATGTTTTCATTTGCTGGTCTTGACTAATTGTACTTTACTACAATTAGAATACTGAATTTACCCTTAGACAAAACATTTGCATATGGGAAATCACCCTTATTAATCATCTAAAATAAAGAGTTGAGTTTTTCTTAAAATGAAAAAAATTACAAAGAATTTATTTCATTTCTTCAGAATTTCTCGTGTACACGAAAAACTGAAAATCATTCCATACACTTGTTCGTATTTAATTTAAAGAAAATAAATTGCTATTCCTAAGCCGCGTTTACCATACGTTCATTAATAATTTACTACTGAAGACTTGACTTTGACAGCAAAAAATTTGTGTTGAAAGGAAAATAAAATGAACCATGGGGCACTTATACTTCCGTGGGTCAATATTAATAAAAAATCCAGCTAATAAAGTCCAAAGAATGATCACATTGCTGTATTCAATGCCTTGATTTCTACAAGATATAATTATATTCTGTATACCGTAAATCACACAACGGACGACTCCTTGGGGAATACCATGAAAACAATATTTCCCGGCTTTTCTCCCATTTGTTTCTTTATTATTATTCTGGTTTCTGGGAACCTAGCTCATGCCACATAAAAACGCTAAGTTGCCAGCATCTTAAGCAATAAAAAAATACGTCATTTTCTTTCGAAGAAAAAGAAAACTTTGCCAAGCTGATTTCCATGACCTATCGTGTTTACCTGCTTCAAAAGCACACACGGCATGCAAGATGAACTTTCGTTAATGGATGTGCTAATTTTGGCGCCGTGAACGCTAAAATCATCTTAAAACACGCTGATCGTATTCGGAAGCGCCAGGGCAACACAGACTAAATACCTGTAACGGTGTTTGTTAAAAACTGTTTCCTCGAGTCGTGTTTCAATATGCCATAATTGAGCCAACGGGTTGGGTCTCGATTTCAGCAATGTTTATTCAAAAGCACTGCCAAAACACTGCATATTCAACTCCATGTTAGTACAATTTTCCGAAATATACTACTAAAACCAGTTGCACGAAATACAAAGAAAAGAAGAATTCAAATCATAGCTTTCAACGTCTAACCTACTTTTGTATTTACCATTCGCACGATAATTCTACCGGTCATTTGCGCGACATGACAACATCTGAAATGACAAAACAAATGTTTCGACGGCACAAAGCGAGCATCTTTGTAGTGCGTGGACAGAACACAACAATTAAAGTTCCCAATCTCAGAGGAATTAGTTGGCTTGCATTATTTATCGTTAAATCTGAACTAGGTCATAAAGTACCACCACAGTAGAAAGTACAGGCAGGAAGTGAAATTGTGTAGTTTGCGGTGCGCGGCTATAGGTCTTACGTGCCTCTCCTATAGCACGCCAATCTACACTAGCACTTCCTATCATCGACGACTAAGTGAGCACAAACTTTTCAAAAATAACAAATTATACTGTACATTTTCCAGCGAATGATAAAGCTTATTTTCTCTAGCCGGAGATAGGCTTTGTCTAGTAGTCGAAAATCCAGCCCTAATTTACAACTTGCTCAAAGCTTATACACACTGGCGAATTGTAGCAATGAGTTGTGTTATTGGCGTTAATTTGAACGCAGCCCGGCTAAGCTATCTGAGGAAATTCTTTGACGACTATTTATCACGCTCTTCCAGTTAGGCTTGCACAATACGCACCCGCCCACTCGAGAAAATATTCTAGTCAACCCGCGGCTGCTTAGTAGCTTCCTGCACAAAGTTGGGAAAATATAAAGGTAAATAAATAAATTAATGTAAGACATAAAAGCTCGCTCACTCACATCTTCGTAAAACGCCAGCTGAGGAACCGGTTCGTCGCATTGGGATTCGCAAAACTCCTTGAAAACCAGGTAGCCTTGAAAATAAACCAAACGATTACACAGATCAGAGCATCGTCGATAAAGCAAAAAAGCTTAAATGAATAAAATGCTGTCCGCGTACAAGTATACAGCCTGAGGTTCCTCGAGGAAGAAATCGTATAAATCGCGACAGCTGAACGTACTGTTACATCGCGGTTTGGAAGTGAATCGCTTACCTATCCTTTGGTCGAATATTTTGTCGAACTGCACCTCTCCTCTTTCGCTTAAATACTTGTGCATTACATGGTAAACACTGGAAATACAAAAGCAACAAGGCTCTCGATGGAACAAAGCTAAATCCTCAGGTTAACAAAACTCAATCCAGGAGATATAAATTAAAAGCGATCGCAATGATCTACGTACGATGGATCAGGCAAGATTATCTTCTTGCTTGCACGCGCGGCTGGCGTGGATTTCGATTTTTCCATCGCCATTAGGTAGGAAACATCAGCCAAAACCGCCTCTAGGTCCGCCATCTTGGCTTGGCAGCTTGGTTTATGTTGCAAATTTCGTCTCGGCGATGAACATTTGTGAACCCTTCATTACAGTTTGGTCGCTCCTGATTGGTGAGAAATGATGTGTCACGTGACAATCCATGATGGCGGCCCATTTGATGGCTGAGCGGGCAAAAGTCAATTACGGCTTCCTTTTCTCGTCTTGCTTTGTGAACGTTATCTTTCTCATTTTGTGATAGTCATTTCGGCTTTATCCTGTAGAGTATTGCCGATTCTTTTTGACAAAATCGAGCAAATGAAACTTCAATTTTGGCTGACTGTAGAAATCGCTCATTTCCACCATCGCCCTAGAGAACAACCAGACAAACATTAAGACAAAGCGAGTGGGTTTTGAAAACTCTTGAGAATGTTTGTTTTGGCGATATTGGTTTTGAACGTTCGCATAATTTATTTAATTGAGATATTGGCTTTCAAATTGTTCTATCTACGTTGAGTTCTGTGACTCCAAAGACTATTTAAAATCTTTGTATTGCTAATAGACAATTGTTTTAAAGGAAACAGTTATCCTCAAGTGGGACACAAACCGTCGATTATGTTTCTTTTGATTGTATGAAGTTTTATTTTTCTTGTAAAATGAGTTGATATTAGCTGTTGATTATAAGTGAAAGCGCTTTTGGAGGCACGCGCGAGCACAATCTGCCTTACGTTTACAACATGTATAATAAATTAAGGGAGCAGTGTTAATCAATTCCTACTAGAGCACTAATTTGTAAAGGTCGTTTGCATGATGAACTGCAAAAGCAAACAAAAGATCTGACAGGGTCAGAAACGTCACCGGCTATCTGAAGGCAGTTTACTTAATTCCGACATTGTGTAGACTTATTCCATAAAAGAAAGAGATGTTGTTGATTAGCATTGCACATCACTGATTCAATCAGTTGATTTACCCAAAACAGCATTCAAGAAAGTTGAACGCTTGCTGGCTAGAATTAGAATCCACCTCGAGCTTTCAACAAAATTTACCACGATCTACCTCAAACTCCAGCGATCCGGCAAGCAATTTTTCATGATATGTTTCTTAGGTTCCCTGAAAGCGGGTCTTTTTTTCGGACATACTATATGAAGTACAATCTGTCTCTAGTCGGCTTTATCAGTTTGTTTTTATGAACACCCTGTGAGAGGCACTCTCCACGCACGCTTATCTGCCGCTGTCATTGGTAACTGCCGGCATAGTGATTGGGTACTGTTAAGACGGAATCCATCAGGAAATTGAGTAATCAGTGGACAAAAACCTTGTACCAGAATAATTTAAAGTTTATCGCATTCTTTTTTACTTTTTTTAAGAGCTATAGACGTAATTAGTTATCCGTAATAACACCAAAGACAATTTCTTATGGGAGCCCGTGAAATAAAATTTCAAATTTCACAGGAATTGTGTAAACACGGGTAAAATAGGTACATTTTTGTGCGTAAGATTTCATTTTGTGAAATTTGAAATTTATTTTCTCCGGCTCCCATAAGAAATTGTCTTTGGGGTTATTACAGATAACAAATTACATCCATAGCTCTCAAAAAATGTAAAAAAGAATGTGATATGCTTTAAATTATTCTGGTACAAGATTTTTGTCCACTGAAAATTAAAATTACTCAATTTCCTAATGGATTCCGTCTTAATCGTTTTAAAGAATAAGGAATCCTGGTTGATTGCCACTGCGCCTCCAATTGCTCAGAGTGGCCATGGCCTGGTTGATTCCAGTGGAAATGACAACTTTCTCTACTGACCCACTTAAATGCCTATCCAACTGGTAAAACTTGTGTATCCCAACCAATATATTTTCTAAGGCGCTTCATACGATTTCACTGATCGGGTCAAACAAGTGAAGAAATGGAAAGAAACACGTGAGACATCTTATTTATTGCTACCATGAACTCGAACCTAATTGAATCAAAAGCATTCGGACTGCGCAGTGAGCCACTGTATACAAAAGCAGTATTTGACAGAAAAAGAGAGACCGGGAATTGAAATGATAATATATTCTCACACTGTCCGGCAACTGAATACCCGATCTGTGCCAACTTAGATCACTGATGCTGATCATTAATCATTGCTAAAAACAGTCACCACTCGGTACAATTAGGTGACCGCTAGATGCAGCGGAAACTTGTACACCATTCTTTGATGAATATAGATCCCTGATCACGCCCAACGATTTACTAGTAAAGAAAAACCGAAGCTGACTGAGCAGATTAATTCACCAGACACACCTCTCGAGTTAAACTCTTAATGCGGAAGTTTTAGTTTCAATTGTTAAATGGTGGCATAAGCCTCACTAGCAAAGGCCGGGCTTTTTCTTCCCCAGGAAGACGCTTAAAAGCAATTTTGCTCTAAAATTATATAATGCTAAAAGTAACTTTTATATATAAAACGCCTTCTGATTTATAAACAACTTGTATTCGTGAGGAAGTGAAGATCGACTTTTCCCAAACACTACAAGTCGAGAGAGAATACTGCAGTACCATTACGCAGTGTGTAAGAAACGTACGACATTAGACAGGAAGTATATATATTGCGTATAAGTAGCAAAAGAAGTAAGCTAAGGTGGCAACGAAACCCGGAAGTTGAAAAAAATTACGAGTGAAAGAAACTTACTGAAAAAACGTTTAATGTGGTGGCTCACTAGTAGTCTCTTAATTCAAGTTCTGCCACTATAGCCTCGGGCAAACACGTACACAGTTTAAAGTTTAAATTGCTAATTCACTTATAAAATAAATTACACGAAAACATTGATAACAATAAAAAAATACCTCATCGTTGTGACCTTGTGACCACCCTATTCCCTTAAGCTAGTCAAAACACAAAAGTTGATTGATTTTATTAATCAGGGAAACGATTACGTCTTATCCACGTTTGTGGGCGATTCCATTTGCTTTTGTTTACATCAAAAAGCTGTTTTGTACCGACGCTTACGATTCATTGGCCCGATTTGGCTCTTGATGATGAAAAACTGCTTTTTCGCAACATCTGTTGCACAGTAGATTTTCACCTACAGAAAGCGCTCAGTTTATGACCAATTTAACCGTTCAAGGACAAGTGACCTATGTAGCCAAACGGTTAAAAATAAATAAACATTTCTTGAATCATCAAGCGTCTATTGTTTCATTATATGCTAAGAACATTCCTTCGTAGTTTTGTTTTATAAAAGATAACAACTATTTACCTATAGCACAGAAGGTTGGCCGGGTACCTGTTGCGAGTTGAACTTTCACTCGCTCACGTGATGAAACTTCACTGGAACTCTACCTGAAGCAGAAGAAATATTCCAAGACAAATGAAAATTCTTAATAATTTTTAGTGGTTATCACTCAGTTGTGTAATTTGTAACAAAAGCCTTAAAACTTTGAGCTGTATTGCAACTTGAGCCAGGAACACTGGAACAACTGTGTAGTTGCTTTCGGTTCCTATTGTCTCTTCAAACGGTAAAATGTGCCTCCCTTAACATGGCTTTGAGCACGAACTCCGGTGAATTGAGGTCATGAGAAAACGGGTGGTGCCTGATTAATTTTCTTTATTTTTGTGATTAATTTTGCTTTATTTTTACCGTGTACGTGCCATATGTCACCACCGCCCGCTATGTACCTTCTGCCTTCCTGTAAGGTTTTCGCGACCTTTGCTACAATTTGAACAACATGGGAGAAAGAGAGGGTTTGGCTGTAGTTTTCTTTCCCTTTTATTCATCTCTTTCTTCCACTTTCACCTATTTCATTCATAAATGAAGTTTACTTCTCAGTACTTGCTGACAGGTTATGGTGTGGGATAACGCAGCTTGGGAAGGGGCATTTTTGGCAAGTCTCGTAGGACAATCAAGGGGGTCCCAGTAAGGTTGATTTCTATTGGGAAGACCTTGGTAGCTACAGATATTTTGATTCAACCATAGTTAAACCACGAGAACGTTTTGTAACAAAGGAAGTAGTTGCCTTGTGTGTGGTTTTTGACAGAGGAAAGGTGAACTGGGATTTACGGAAAGGCAATTCCACCTCGTAAATTTTGAGTGATCAGAATTACATTCCAGAAAGGAAATGAAGTTGCTTGACAATATGATGATTAATTCATCGTTATTATTATTTTATCAGAGGCATTTACCCTGGCCGTCCAACTAGTGGAAGGAACACGAGCCCTATTAGCAGCTTGCACGAAATTCATCACGATGCCGACGTAACTCGTAGGTAAGGTACTTCAGCTGCCTTTGGTTTATCGCATTCTTCTCTCATTCTTCCTATGTTCAACTACAAAGAGACCTGCACCGTCTTACAGTTAGAAATTTCATGTCCGTTGCAGTATCCTTAGAAAGCTATATGATTGAAGCGATGAAATCGAACTAAATCAGTGGCTTGTAAACAAAATTTCAACCTTGCGCACAGAGGCACACTGAGTTGTGTTCCATCCCCCGTATATCTTCTACCACGTAAGGCTGGCGCGACCTGACCTCTGAGCAATTTCACCTTCGTTCTATACCCTTAGAAACTAGGAGAAAAAGTAAGTTATTGTCACTTATTTTCGCTTTTTCTTTTTTTTCGCGATGGAAAAGAAGCTGTAGAGTTTTGCAAAACTGGAAGCCTTTGAGTACTTTTCACCACGAAAGCGTTCAAAAGAGGGCCTAGATGGTGGGGTCGGCATAACACTGAGCTAAAACTAAAATTTTAGGCCATTTAACAGCTAACAGTAAAAAATTCGCTGTAACAGTTAAAATAAATAAATGAATAAAAATTTACACAAAGATTGAGAAAATGGCCTTTCTTCGCATGTTAATGGCAATTTCATCAGTACATCACTTCTCTAGTTTCAGTTATCCATTTTTCTTGTTTCATTTAGTATCTAGAATGTGTTGTAACAGCGACTTAACTGTAATGTAATATATAACAGTTGACAGTAAAAATTCAGACTGTGTAACACTTGACAGTAAAAAAATATATGGCCCATAACACCTAACAGTAAACCCATCTAGGCCTTCTCATAAACTTTGGCCAGTAAAGCCTCGCAAAATTTGGATCTATGAATTTCACCAAATTATGATGTGCCCGCGAAGAACGCTGATAAAAGATAGTGAGAATAAGACAATCGAATAGAGCTCAATTTCTTGAAAATCAAGTTTCCATAGTTTCCTCTCAAACATCTGGTTTTGGCTAAGCATTAGTAACCCTTTCACTCCCAGGGGCTCGTAATGTTGTTGTAACTTTTGAGTTTGTGTATCCTAGTATGGCTATTCAAATTTCCTGTGGTGTTGTATACTCCGCTGTACAAGCAGGTTCTAACTTTTGAGTTTGTGGATTACATCTTTAAGTGTGACCACTCAAATGAAAGCTGCTGAACAGCACATTCCTGTGGTGTTGTTTATTATGCTGTGCAAGATGGTTCTATATTTTGAATCTGTTGATGAAATTTTTAAGTGTGACCATTCAAATTGAAGCTACTGAACAGTACTTTCCGGAATTTACCAAACACAAACAGTACTTTCCTGTTTGTGTTTGGTTACTCTGAGTTCAAAAGCCGTTAACGCTTGTTTACTTGAAGGGCGACAAGTGTCCGACAGGTGGAGGGTCAAATATTGCACCAACAAAAATAACGGAATTAATAAACGAAGGCCAAAATGTCTTCGACCTGTTTTGTCTTTTTGTCAACCCTTTTCTTGAGATGCCATGTCGTAACGGCCTTTCCTCAAGGAATGCTTCATCCTAGAGAATCCGAGTCACGGCAAGTGAAATCTCTGGACGGGATGTGGGATTTTCGGGCAGATATATCGTCAGTCGGGTTTGAAGAGATGTGGTACTCTATGCCCTTGGCACAGGTAGACCTCTTTTATTTAGTTCAGATCAACAGGAAATTTCTTTCAGCTCGATATCCTCGTTCCATTGTTGTCCATCCACCGGAACTGCTTGAAATGTTCTGCTTCAACTTAAAAATAAGGAAAAAGAGCTGGGTTTTTTTCTAGTAAAATGAGTATGTGGCAATTTATTTACAAATTCGTGGATCGATTAATTGTTTGGTTTTACTAACCCCGCTATAGCTGTTTCTAATCGACTAGCTCGATGTTTTCTTGTTTGTGCATGTGTCAACTCCTCCATTGTAATTCATCTTAACCATCACTTATACTGGCACAGAGTATGCCTTGTATAGTTCAGATTAGTTATCTACTGTATAGAATTCAAACGTTTGTGGACTAGTATACAGGCTCAATATACAGACATTTTACCTGCCAATTGTATCGAATTGTAAGCCAATTCTCGCATGAAAATACGAACATACAAGTAAAATTTCACCGGTCGAAGCACTTTACCCATCTGTAGTTTATTGTTGCTATTTTATTTTATTTTATTTTTCTTTTAAGAATGGCACGTAGATGGAACACTATTAAGAGGTCGATCTCCATCTAAACACGCAGCATCCAATGACCCGTTTGATATATGTAACAGAGCGAAAGAAGTGGGCGACTGATGTAAACATTCGGACGTCAGTTCATACTTCATTATCAGTAGAAAGGAATAAGAAATTTCAGTTGCCACAAATCATGACTGGCAATAATTTCCAAACTATTTTCTAATTAAACCACATCACTGACCCACTTGACTTCATCCTGTGCGCTAATCTTTTTTGTTATTATCACATTTCAATGGCGTCGTCTGTAAGTTGGAACTGAACAGATGCACAACAAAATGGCATCCATTAACTTTCAAAGTGAATGTAAGTCTCTTTAGCCTGCTTGGTGTGCGCAAAAAGTGATAGGGACAAGGGAAACAGAATGGCAATTCGGTCGCGAAGGGCTAGCAACTGAGAGCCCTTTCTCCTCCTATCAACGCACACGTTATTGTGGTACTGAAAAGAAAACCCAATTTATCTCATTCCTAATAAAACATCAATAGTATTTTCCCGGATACGTCATGAAGACATACAGGAATATCCGTCAGAAAATATGTCTGATGGCCGAAAATAAAATTTAATCTTATTATTCAACTGGTTGACCTTTTTTACACGGATAAATATTTCTCCAATCGGTTTTATCGTATTATCTAGTTCTTAAGTCTCAACGCAGTCATGATATTTTCCAGGCGGTTCTGTTGAATAAGAGCAAAATAGTTTGAATGGAATGATTTTTCTCAATAATGCTTCAAACGATACTGAAACTATCAAAGATATATTCCAAAGAGATAGAGGAGCTAAAGCGAATCAGGTCAAAATGCACGGAACACAATGCAAACGGATTGCACCGAAAAACCCGTCCCTGTAATTCTCTGTGGGGTCTCCCTAATATTAGTAACATCAGAATATGAAGTAAACATGTGAAAGCAAAGGGTCTGATGTGGGCGTGTGATTAAATAATTGCGGCAAGAACTAGATGTCCGCAAATTGGCGGACATGCGGTGACCTACAGGTATAAGAAGTCTAGAAAATAATGTATGTCAAAAAAAATTCCTGCAGAGGATTTCACCCGGAAGAAAAAAACCTGATCCTTCATTGCCAATGGCCCGGGAAAAAAATTCCTGCCAACTGAAAATTTCCCAACCCCCCCCCAACTTCACTTTTCTAATGGTCCGTCCCTAAGTAGCTTCCATGATGCAGACAAAATATTTGTTGCTTCCTGTGACCTTTTAATCCTTTTAAAAACGTTTTATTTAGCGGAAATCGTCGATATTTCAGCGCTATAAAGGTAAATACTAGTCTACTAAAACAAAACCAATCTTCTTAGAGATTGTATCGCTTACCAAGCTAACTAAGGACAGTTCGGGATTAAGTATCATTTCTTCACATCGTAATGTACGCTACGAACGGCTCAGTTTGCTAGCCGTCGGTATTCGTGGTATGATAGGGACAAGAAGAGGATATAAATAAGCTTATTACTACAAGTAGCGACCTAAGCCGTTTAGCGCCCTTCCATAACACCAAATGTTTGTACAAACAGGCCATCCGCCAATGATTAGCTCCTTGAAGAGTTTCCAAATTAATTGCTTTCAATTGTTGTTTATTCAGAGATGAAAAATAACTACGGTACCTTTTTCATTAAAAAGTGAAGCAAATGCAAAAAATAGAAAACGCATGCGCAAATGCTAAATATGCTAAAAATGTGAAGCAGACCCTTGGTGCTGACCAAAAGGAATGCGGCGTCTGGGAACGAGATTGGCACCTGCTGATAATGTACGTAGAAAAAAGTGACTTAAAATGTCACAAGAAAAAGAGTGTCGCGAAATTTTGCCGGGTAATGGGCTCCTGGTGCATCTTTTTATGCTATTATATTTAGAAAACCGTTTGCGGGCACTCCAATGCAAACAAAGATGAATATTGATAAACTATTTATAAAGCATCGTAGGCGTCGGATCGCTACTTTCTTTTAGTTCCTGCAACACTTCCTCCGCCGCACAACCTTATCGGCTCCTTGTCGAAAAACTTTTCTTAATTTTCTTAGTTTGACTGCAATTTAACCCCCGAAAACTAATAAGTTAATTTTCTTTTTCTCCTGGCGGTTCAAGCCATATATGGATTCACCTGTACCAATGAGGGGCGTCTGTCTGTCATCACTGAAAAGCTGTCTATATTAATCACTGCATTTCCTTTTAGAGTGGAGATATCCTATCAATGCCAGTTCCATCCAGCTACAATGACATCACAGAAGAACGCTGGCTCAGGGACTTTATCGGCTGGGTCTGGTACGAGAAGCAGTTTTATGTGCCTTCTTCCTGGACAGTGACCCAAAAAAGGGTGGTGTTACGATTAGAGAGCGTGTTCTATCGGTGCAAAGTGGTAAGCGTGCTTTTTTATCTGGAACCTTTTTATTATACCTTCAATATTTGTGGGTTACAAATACACAATACTCACTTTTTCCAGACAGCACTAACAACACACCTTTGAAATTAATTTGCATAAGTACATTTTAACGAGGTTTGCTTGAGAATCGCATTAAGCAAAGCCCCCCTCTCAAACAAGTTATAGACAAGATCGCGACTTGTCAGGTAATATCTGGCACCGCTAGATCTCAAACGTCTTGTCGGGCCTTGTCAGCTAGTGTGCGGCGGATCAAGATAATTTGTTGGGGCCCCCAGCTTGCATTACAACCAATTAGGAAACGCTATCGCATTCACATGCTCAAGCATCATTTCCAAAATGGCAGCTAGCGAAAACCAATCTGTGCACTTCTCAAAACCCTCCTTTGCTGGAGGGAATCCCACAGATTGAAAATGAAGTAAGGGTTGGTTTCTAAATAAACCGTCGTGCTACGTCGGTAAGGAAGTGAAACATAAACCCTTGGATCTATCAAACTGAGTTGACAAATTAAGTGATTGGCCACCGTAAAGAAATTTAAACGTTTCGAGCGTTAGCCCTTCTTCAGAGTAAATCCTCTGGCGTAGGGCTAACGTTCGAGATGTCAGCTTACGAACTGTTTCAAGGTAGCCAAAATTACAACCCCCGTTATCAACTCATATCTGTCAGTAGCCACCTATTAACCACAGTTATCTTTTATTGATATCATTAAGGTGGCCAAGTCCCCATTCCTATCCTTTATAGCATTCGTTCTGAGGGGCGCCCAGAGAGGCGTAGTGCGCTGGTCGTAAAAAAAATCGCCTACAGATGATGACCCGACAATTTTTCCCCTGTTTAGCCCTGATAAAAAATGGGAATGGCCTGTTGACAATCGAATAAATTCAGTAAATGCACATTTTAGTAAAACTGTAACATTAAAATCTTTCCACAGTGGCTAAACAATAGAGAGATCTTAGAGCATGTAGGTGGAGATCTGCCGTTTGAAGTTGATATCACAAAAGAACTAAAAACAGCTTGCAGAGAGTCACACAGATTGACTGTGGCTGTAAATAATACTCTTCTATTCACATTACCGGGGAGTTCGAAGGTCCAGCGGGACAGAAGGTAAGAAAACGTGCTGCAATCATTTGCTAAGTAAAGTTTGGGACTTTGTCACTTCGTTGATGCTCGTCCGTTGATGTTTGTCCGTTGATGCACGTCCGTTCTCGTGATGCAAAGCCTCATCAGAATAATCCATCTAAGGTTTTGGAATCAGTGAGTAAAGTTGGAAAAAAAAACCGTGAAAAGAGAAGTAGAGAAGGATTACGAGAGGGTCATTAAGGTTAAAATTTTGGATAAGATCAGGCTGTCTTGGGCAAACCGAATTCAACATCATCAAACATTGTTTCATGCAACTTTGTTGCACCTTTCAACATCATTCAATATCCTATAGAATCGTTTTACGGCATTCTGAACAGGTTATCCAAATACATTTCACTTGCTGCATTCAACAACACTGAACACTGTTGACTGGAATCCAAGTTATATTGATTCTGTTTGGCTGGGGACTTAGTGTCATCTAAAATTCTCAATGATTAACCGTTTTCAGGGTCGTAACGTGGATCCCGGTGCTTCTCATGGCGTGGGTTCCCAAAGGGCCTTATCTCTCTCCCGCCCTTATGGTTTTGGGGTTTCAGAGACTCTATTACTAGACTCTAGACTCTATTAATCCATCGTTTCACTCCAGGGTTTCATTTAACCGGCATCAGCATTCTTGCAGGGCTTTACGTAGAGAAACGCTTCGACCTCCGGGCTCCACGCAAACAATTTCGGGTTTCCAGAGCTCCAAAGACCCCCCCTTTCGGACCCTGGAGGCATGTGATCCCTGTTCCAAGGTATGTTCGTGATCTCTGTTCTCGTATCCGTCGGCACTAAGGTAACCCTGAACTACGTACCAAAATAATTAAATCAAAGGTGTGTGTGTTTGTGGGGGAGGAGGGGGGGGGGGAAGGGGGTTTAAACCTCTAGTTTCCCGTACCCTTTAATCCCGGTTCACAAACGGCTAATTCATTAAATTTACTTTATGGATTTTCGTTTCTTTCTTAGCTCAACTCACTGCGATTCAGCTGGCGATTATTTCATGGAAGTAGACTTCGCAGGAATCCACGGTTCCGTAAAGCTGTTCACAACTCCTACAGTACATGTCTCTGACATCACTTACACGACTTGTCATAATTACAACAAGGCCACCATCCAATTCGTAACGGAAGTTGGCGCGAACGATCACATCAAAAGGGATGACATCATAATGAGCTATGAATTGCTGGATAGGAAGGGAAGGGTGGCAGCTTCTGTCGGCGGTGAAAAGATGTTTAGTGGGGAGATGACGGTGTTTAACCCCATCCTGTGGTGGCCGATTGGTATGAGCGACTCACCTGGCTATCTTTATACATTAAAGGTAAACTTGACTTAATTTACCCTTTCCTCTTATAACAAGATCGTTGTAGGCGTCATCTTTAAAACTGAAGTTCACCCGATAAGCTAACAAACATCATGACTAGAAAGAGCATATAAATATATAATTTTGTCAACACGGGTACAGCCCGCTTAAATGAAAGCTGTTCCGAAAGGAAAAAAAATTGAGTGAAAGACATTCATGTTGCACTGAAGAATAAGGCTCATTTGGAACGTTAAGAAAACTGGACAGATAAAACGCAACACTGTTTGTTTTATTTTTAGGTTGTCGCAACGTATAAGGACATAAATGATGTGTACATGCTTCCAGTGGGTTTCAGGACCGTCCGTGTAGAAGGCTCCAGATTCCTTATCAACAACGTTCCTTTCTACTTCAAGGGTTTTGGTAAAATACAGGATAGTGACGTAAGCTAAATTTTCTGAACTTGGTACCTTATTTGACTAACTGTCGGTAGATCGAGACGATTACTACCAGAATGAAATTCCTGTGAGGTCAGATCATTATTTGGTCTGGGGTGCCGTTCAACCACCGAAACCTGTTTTTCGGATGCAGAGTGCATTATTCGGAAAACCGGCAAGATTGTTACTAAAAAACACAAGGATTGCACGGTGCCTTGCTATAAAGACCACTTTCAAACTTCTTGTGTGCTTGACTTAAAGAACGTGTTTAGTGACAAAAGGGAATTATTTCATATGCCTTTTTTTAAGTGGGACAAAATTTCCCTCTTGACTTTTCAACTGCACGTAGAAACAACCAGAAAATGTATGGTTCCTTCTGCTGAGCAAGGACAGAAAAGTGCAATAAAATAACTCAACTTTATAAACATTGTGGATAATTTTAAAATGGTCTTACGACTGACACATCTCTCATCCTCGGATTCCTAATCAAAAGGAAATTTAAAAATATTAGATTTTTCATACTCAGTCTTAATGCTTCATCCTAGCGTTATTTATACATTTCCTTGCTTTAGATTCGAGGTCGAGGCTTTGACTACGCGAATCTGATAAGAGACTTCAATCTGATGAAGTGGTTTGGCGCTAACTCTCTACGCTCAAGCAGACACCCACCACCCAAGGAGCTCCTGGAGCTTACAGACAAGCACGGCATCGTGGTTATAGACGAGAGTCCGCCAGTGGGACCAAAAGAAATGTTTTTGTACGTATAAATCAACACTTGCAACATTTCTGGGTTTCTGTCCGCTTACTTTTCATTCATACAGCTTTTCTGAGTCAACCTAGCAAAGAGCCTGAATAATGTACTGATCTGTTACGTACTTAGATAACCATGGCCCTTTTCGTTCCCTAACATAACGTGCCAATGCTTCCCTGTGGCTTCTGATATACGCTGTTGTATGTTATTCTTAGTTAAACATTGAAGGGTGAAGGCTGGGTGCAATGTGATTCCCCTTTTCTGAACTTTTTGTTACCGTCCCATCAGTGGTGACTCCCGTCCGTGCAAAATATGTCAAATTTTGCTCGTTTTCATATTTCTCGCGCTTCCCGTTGTTTTACAGTTCCCCCACTCCCATTCTCCCGCAACAGAGAAATTAAAACTCAGTTATATACCAAAGATGGATCCCTTCATTTCACATCGGTTGCTTATTCCTAGGGACTACATATCAGATCACACCGTAAACTGTCACCTTGACTTAATGTCAGAATTAATACAGCGAGACAAAAACCACCCCTCAGTAGTAATGTGGTCTGTAGCCAGCCATCGATTAGACTCGCACAATGAAAACATGGTGACACACCTGAGACGTATGATGGACTTTACTCGAGAGATGGACATGCAGGAACGTCCTGTAACATTCGTAGTTTCATCGAATGACAGGTTGTCAGTGGTAGAGAACCCTGCGGTATGTTTCTGTCGTAATACATTTTTTAATGGAATTGCTTTGTAATGGTTTATTTCTTAGAAGTGCGTGTCTGAATCAAAAACCTTTTTTCGTATTTGTGTTTTTGTGGTTGACAATTTGCCCTAAGCAGCAATCTGTTCTTCCCTGTAAGTTTCTTTATGGTATAAATGGCTACAAGAAATTGTTGAAGCAAACGGATGTATTGCTGTGGAGCAACCTGCGGTGACAGGCTTTGCACTTAGGCGGTTGGTGTGTTACATTGTCGATCTGAAAGTCAAGTAGAGTAATTCAAACCTTGGTCTCTACCTTCGTGCTTAATACTTAGACATGCAAGAAACAGGGCATAAATGAGTATCAGCAAACCGTGGGGTGAAACCTAACAAAATGCTGGATAGTGCAAAGCCTGTTATTACAGGTTGCTGGATGTAGCCCTACGATGGACGACTTGGCTCTTCTGATTCGACCTGAGTCTGACCTCCTCTGGCCCCAACGAGTCTTACGAATACCAAATAATAATAGCAAATGATCTTTGCCACCTGACTTTAGGGCCTGGCTAAACTAGGAAACATTGTTGCGAAAGCATTGCTGCAGACGCAAATGTTTCCCAGTTTAGCCGCGCCAGAAACAAGCTGCGGAAGCAAATTCCGTCTTGGAAACAAGGAAATGTTTCTGAATCGAGTCAAAACATTTTTCAGTGCTTCACGGACGCAAATTTTGCTTCCGAAACTTATGTTTCCCAGTTTAGCCACCCAAGGAAACATGTCTAAAAACATGTTTCCGCAACAATGTTTCCTAGTTTAGCCAGGCCCTTACATAACTTGCACTGAGCCAACCTGCGTGATCCCAGTATACTGTGGGGCTGTAATTTAAATTTAAACCGACATGAAATCTGGAGATAAGCGCCAACTGCGGTCTACTTGAGATAATCAAAGGCTCCTGTGAGCTTACTCGTGAAGACGAAATGCTCTTAATAAGTGGTCTCCATGAATACACGTAGTTGCTACAATTAAACCTCTGAATTTTCTTACAGCATTGACATACAGCATTCATAACGTTCGTCCAGCTTGCATCTATCTTGCGTCTAACTTGTGACTATCTGACCTCTAACTTGCGTCTATCTAGCGTCTAACTTGCGGCCATCTTGCGTCCAACTTGCGTCCATCTTGCGTCTAACTTACGTCTATCTTGCGTCTATTTTGCGTCTAACATGAGTCTTACTCGCGTCTCTATTGCGTCCATCTTGCGTCTAACTTGTGTCTAACTTGTGTCGAGTTAAGGGACGGACTATCAGAAAAGTGATGGGGGGGGGGGGGTGGGGGATTTTCCTGTGCAAGAATATTTTTTTGGCTACAGCCCTATGCATGAATTTTTTTTTTGCGAAAATATTTTCCTGATGCACAATTTGCTGTTGAATTAATTAAAACAATGCAACTTTGTTTTACTAATTACATAGCTTGTACTGTTACGTTACTTTACATTTTTAAGTTTATTTTATTACAAAACACTTTTTAATAATGTTCACTGAAGGAGGTTTCAAAAGTAAATAGCGATTTATAGTGAAAAATTGTGTAATATTATTGATATACATGTATGGATTTTTTATAAAAGACGTATTCATATTAATTGATTTGATACAAACAGTGGTGTCCAGAAAGATTAATTTATAAAATATACAGTACATACACTGTTATTTCCTTAATTTAAAAGCAATTCTTTTCAAAAACGTAGCTCATAAATTTGCCTTTAAAACTTTTGATATAAAATAATGGGGTACCTTCTAACCCTTTGCTGGGAAGTTAAGGGTTATAATTTAATGTAACAGCTTTTTGAGGATGTAGACACAGTGGGAGAGTAGGAAGCTACTGGGAGTGGAAGGCTTTCTAGTGCAGTTGAATTTCCAAGGGGATAAAAGAAGCCCATATTATTGCCAAGGATAGTTCACCCACGATATACAAGTGATTGTGTTCTTTCCATAAATGACAATAATAATAATGACAATGCTAGACTGAAAGTTAAAACAATTAGATAGTTGAAGTATATTAGTAGAATAGATTAAATTGTTATTTAGAGTTTGTATAGTGCTTTTCAGGTTAACTGGTTCACCGTCCTATGATAGTGACCCGCAAAATTACAGCCGAATTACAAAAGATGTACAGCTACGCATACTAACGTTTGGTCATGTCGCGTAAGCTCGACGCTTTAAAATCCGACAACTTTGAGGACGGTGCCTCCTTTTGTTACTGCGCATACGTTCTGCGCATCTCGGGATATTGGGGTTTCCTAAGGAATTTGCCCACCAATACAATAATATTTTTGCGCGGATTATGACTATGTGGAAAAAGCAGATCTTAGCAAGGGCTATCAGAATCCAAAAAGAAAATTGGGGGTAGCCACGCATTTTTCAGAGATAATTGAGTTTAAATTTGGAAAGAAATTGCCATACATTCTTTGTATTTTAACGATTTTTTAGTATCACGGTTGCTTAATTATCTCTGAAAAATGCGTGGTTACCGACATTTTTCTTTTTGGATTCCAAAAACCCTTGCTAAGATCTACTTTTTCTCCATAGTCATAACCTTTGCAAAAATACATCTGTATTAGGAGGCACCGTCCTTAATTGAAATAGCTGTAGACAAGTGATTATGTTCTGCCCTATCATGATAAATGCCAATGCTAGACTGAAAGTAAAGCCAGTTAGGTAGGTCCACTTGCTTAGTATGAGATGATCCCAGTTTACGTTTTCTGACTATGTTTTCTGTTAGCGGATGGGGATGGGTGTTTAAAGAGGTCAGTAACCCGACAGCGTATTGTCGCTCGCGTGAATCCATCATTCATGCATACCGGAATTGCACAGTACATCACAGAGCTGAAAACATCGCCCAGAATGCCGCGACACATCCGGCACTTTTACGCCCTTTCTCGCGCGGACATTTGAAAGCTCATTTGTAATTGTATTATTATCATATTAAAAACGTTGCTGTTCAAGTTTTGATATCGTTGCAAACATTTAATTTAAAAATTGTTGTCAATGTTTAACACCAAGAAAATAAAAGAAAGTGAATTTGGGTGTGATTGTTTGTTGCTTTTTATTTTTACCTGATAAGTGATTAATGACCTTTTTATTCCACGAGAGCGTTGTAACAAGCTTCAGCTCCTGAGCTTGTCGTGTGTTAATAATTTACAGTTTAATAGACTACGCTTATTCGAACTCAATTATTTTGAATTTCCGGTTATTTCAACTTAAACCAATTTCCCTCCGGCTTGGATTTGCCCTTCACTCATTTACTATCGGTTATTTTGATCTCCCGCTATTTCGAACTTTTTTTGTTTCCCCTGACGGTTCAAAATAACGAGGTTCAACTGTATGACTATGACTATAAAAACGACAAAAAATTTGTTCCAGGCGAAGGTATCCCCCTCCCGACAAAAGAAATGTTAATTATGAAAACAATATTTTACAGCATCCTGGCAGAGCCCCAGAAAATTTCCAATTTTTTAAACACTGGAGACACTAATTGAGCACTTTGGCAGAACGAATTATGGTTTCATATCACAATGAAGCCCATCCTGTGCGTGAATTTTTTTTTCGGACATTTTCCCTTGCTTGAATTTTTTTTTGGTTTTTTCCCCACCCCCTCCCCCATCACTTTTCTAATGGTCCGTCCCTAAAAATGTGAAAGCAATGATTAAATGAGAATTTATTTATTAAATGCTGCTGAAGTTCTTTCATCTTCTGTTGGCTCCCAAGCAGTGAGCTGGGACACAGAATTATGCAATTTCATAACTTTGACCCAAAACTTATTACTATGTTATGTTCATTTTTGTGTGATTGATTTTACTTATTGATTTACAAATTTCTTACAGCTTGAATTCTGCGACGTCATCTCTTTCAGCCGCCACTATGGTTGGTACTGGTACCCAGGCCAGCCTGACTTAATAGCGAAGTCGTTAGAGGAGGATCTCCGTGGCTTATATAACGTGTTCAATAAACCGGTGCTAATGGCCGAGTATGGCAGCAGCGCTGTTTCCGGGAGACATAAGGTGAACAAAAGTGTTTTGATGGAATCATGTTTGTGGGATTAGCTAAAGAACCACTGAGAAAAAGTGGTCTCTGCGCTGCTAATTGTTTTCTTTACTGATTTCGCGAATGAAAAATTGACATTTTTTTCTGTTTTCAGTTTTGCATTTTTTCTTTAGTGAAAAAGAGAGTTTTAAAATTTTATGTTTTCTTGAGTGAAAGCGGAAAGTTCAAAATTGAGAGACCTATTCGTAATTCGCAGTGACAGACATGATTAATCGGCTATACTTAACGTACGTATACGTAACATCATGCCCAGTTATGAATCAAAGTTACATACTGTATATCATTACAAAGCTGCCGAGTTTTACTGATTGTAAATAATAGCAGGACATCAATCACAGTGTTTGAAATACCTTTTAGGTCGAAAACCATTGCTATTCGAGAATGGACTAATCCTAGGCCTTGCAAAGTTAAAACATGGTAGCCTCTCAAACTAGACTACACTAGTACTCGGACTAGTGGGATCCGACGTCGTCTAGTGCACGGAAAGTCGTGGTTTTGACTTCAGTCCTACTAACCATGGCGTAGTAACAAACTGAATATATTTTACCTATCACGAGACCATTTCGAGACCATCACGAGACCATTTTCGCTTGTTGGTACGAAAAAATAACGAGCCAGTGGTTGTGTTATTGCTATTTTTTACGTCCGAATCCGTTTCAACTATTTATTTCATAAATGATTCTTTTGTTTGTATATCTATTTTTATCTACTTGTTTGGTTATTTCTATTTTTTTTGTTCTTTTGTTATTACAGCAACCATCGTTAATTTATTCAGAAGAGTATCAGGTAAATCAATTTACATTCAAGTTCTGATTATTCTAGCGCTGTTTACATTTTGAGAGAATAACATCTCATAAGGGTATGTGCTGAAATCATCATCATCATCATCATCATCATGAGGAGCGGCATCATCATTATCATCTTCATCATCGTCGTCGTCGTCGTCGTCGCCGTCGTCATCGTCGTCCTCGTCCCCGTCATCATCAGCTGACTCCCTCGGTTGCAGCATTCAAGCAGACCATGCTTTCGTTATCTGCAGTGTTTCTTTTGCATCCATATTTTGCCATCTTACCAATCCATAATGATTTCACGTCTGACCGATCAGTTCCATGAACGATGATATATTTTCCAGGGTATAGAACAGCTCTCCCTACGTTTGGAGCAATTTTTATTTCCGTTTTCTTACTTAACATAAATTAATTGACTATTAGATAAAGTCTATCAAACTTATAAATAAAATAAACACCTTAAGACTTTGCCAACGATTACCCGTAGCAAATATAAGAAGAATTTGTTGAATACGGAATGAGATATTTGTTAGGAGTCGAGAGGCCAACAAGCCACGCAAATATCTGTAAATGCTATTACTTTTCAAAGCATCGTTTGAAGCAAGCTTCGATACGTTTACTTTAAAACTGAATGGTACTATAACTAAATTCTCTACCCGATAGGCTCTCTCTTGTTCTGATATCTGTTTCGTTACCGGTGAATATCTAAATCAAATCGTAAGCAATGTCGACGTCAGCAAACTGATTGCCCAACGTAGGTCATCCCTCACAAAAAGTGCAATCAAAAAAGTGATATTGTCATAAAGAGCGGTAAAACCGGCAAAAACGGCAAAGACAGAAGACAACATTGAAAAGATCTTAGGCTGAGCCGCTAAACTGGCACGGCTTCCTCTCTTTCACTGTTCAACTCTGTTTTATTTTATTTTCTCACAGTTTTTTTGTTTTAGTTTATGTTAATTCATGTTATTGTTTTATTTTTTATAGGTGGATACAATGAAGCAATATTTCCCTGTGTTCGATCGACTCAGAAAAGAATTTTTAGCGGGAGAAATGACATGGACCTTTGCTGATTACAATGTTCTAGAATGTACGTAAAACTAGTATATAACTGTAATATATACTATACTTCATTTGTTATCTAATCACTTTTTCCAGTCTTATCAGAGTATAACATTACACCTTGACTAACCAATCAGGACACAAGAGATACTTAACACTATCGAGTACTGAATCTACACTATTCACCTCACTCTCCGTAGATTTCAAGTTGTAGAAACGCCCTTAATCACCGCCAACATTATTTAAGTAATTAAATATGGAAGCCACAACACCTACTTTACTGAACACCATTAGATGGTCAAATACAAAGTTAGACGTGTTGTTGGCCAGCGTCCCGTAAACTAGATCAGTGTTTCAAAAACAATGAAACCAGGATATTGCGCAGCAAAGTAAAGATACCTCAGTAATGTTTTAAACGAACTTACCATCTATAATTTACCAAAACAAAAGGATGTTTTTATTTTTTGTGAGTACTTTGCATTATATTATTTGATTGGTAACTGATCTGAAAGGTGAGAAGACTCACATCTGCTATGACACTCCCGTCAAAAATAGTCACAGTTATGCGCATGTTTTTTCCTTCAGCTTATGAGCTCATGTTACCTAACACCAAGGGCTTGTTAACTCGTCAAAGACAACCGAAGGCGTCGGCGCATGCTCTCCGGCAGAGATACCAGGCCTTGGCCATGGACGCGCATCCGCGATTCACTGGTGACGAGTTACTGGACATCCTGATAAGATTCAAGCCTCATCGTGGAAACGAGTACCCTATCGCTTTTAAGCATCGATTGCCTGCCTTGATACGAGAGGAAAGAGTTAATACTACTATAAGAAAACGCTCAGTCAACGACATAACCGCACTCTATGAACTTAACTAGAAACTTTACGATACATTGTTTTACCAACTTTAGTTTAAAACGGGAACTCTCTTTAAATGTACAGCTAGGTCGAAGCTTCCCGGTAGGGGTCTTTTTTTACCAAGGGGGAAGCAATTTTGCAGTGTTACGAGCTTAAGGTAGCCGGCTGAGTAGGGTTCCTATCAGAATATTAATGTATGGTACCCCTGCAGAGCAAACCAATCAGATTCTGCCTGAGTCAAATCTAAGTCACCGTGATTTGCTAAACTTTATTATAATTTTCTGTGCATATATGAATTTACCAGCTTACAGGGTTAAGACTGAATGTATAGAGTAGATACACCTTATTTGTTGTTTTGGTAGATAATACGCGCGATATTAACTACCAGGCTGGAAAAAAATACTACGCAACTTGTAAAATTTTTACAAGTTGCGTAGTATTTTTTCCAGCCTGGTATTTTTCCAAGCCCCACGAGAAAAATAAAAGCAATCAGCAAAATGTCCGCACGTATCATCGACCAAAACACCGAATAAAAGGTCTATTATTGCACTGCATTTTGTTTTTGGTTCGTCCTCCAGCAAAAAACCGGTCAAACCGGGATTGTACAGTGTAATACGCTGGCACATTTTGCGCGTTCTCTTGCCTTTATACGGTAAAATGGCGCAACAGTGGAATAATAACACGGAGTTTCAGTTTATTTACAACAAGCATTGGTTTATTTTCAGTTTTTACATATTTGAAAGTTTTTTTGGTCTGAAAGCGACTCTGGGTAATGCGTAGCCAGCGTTTAGACTAATAAAAGTGGCCGCCGAATTAAACTACGAAATAAAAGAACTTGTAACTTAAAGGTCAAATAAACCAAAATTTCGACATTTTTTCTTTCAATCCAATTTACTTGTTATGTGTTGATTTGGTATCAAATAAACATATTCTGAAGTTTCAAGTCAATTGGACTTAGGATCGCAGAGATAATGGCAAGTGAAAAGTGCTACTTTTTGGCCTTCATAATCGTAGAGCGGTCGGGAAAGTTGTCGGTAAATTGTCGGAAATAACACTAGTGACGTCACTGTTGGCGAGCTGGAAAATTGCGGGGATTCGAAGTGTGAGGACTTGAGCGGAAAATCATGGTGTTTTGTGCTGCTATGAGAGTAAAGTAAGTAATTTTAAGTTTCCAGAAGATCCAGAACTGCCTCAAGAATGGCTCAAAGAATGAAAGGAGGATCGTTTCAACCCACAAAACACTGATTCACGTGTCTGTGCAGACCAGTTACACCACAGGTAACCAAAGCGATTCGATCGAAAATAATCGGCGGTTTTCCAAGGACAATACCTAAAAATCCAAATAAAGTTTGAAGAACCTTACCTGTTATGTGTTTGCTGTGTTTTTGCCGGTTTTCCGAGCTTGTGGAGGTTGTTTTGAGCGGTAAGTTACAGTGGTATAAACCATCCATGTCCGCCCAAGAACGGAGCAACTTCACACGGGAATTCCAATTGCGTGTTCAGCATTTGCACAACGTAGAAATTTAGAGGTAAGAATTTTGCATTTTGTTCAATATATCTATGACTAGCTTGTATCTTCTGATGGTTGTTAACTCTTTCAGTTAGTTTACTTGAGAATTATAAGTCATAGCATTTACTAAGCATTAACAATAACCTCGGGTGTTTGGCGCATAAATTAGGCTTCAATAATTATAAACAAACGTAAATTTCGAGCTCTGAATGTAATATTTTTCACGCACTAAAATATTTCAGTTTTATCGCTTTCACACAGCGGCTACAGACCCTTCTTAAGCCTCTCACAAGCCAACACTCAAGACAACCAACAACATAAACCCAGATTTAATAAACTGGCCTAGTTTCTAAGTGTTGTGGCTTGTCACTGGCAAGCAGGTCCCGGGGTGGGGGGGGGGGGGGGTTTACTCCGGATTTTAAGCGACGGTGATAATCGAAGGATTTTTTTTTGGGGGGGGGGGGGTTGAAATTTTCCATTCCGGGATGTTTTTGGGTAGGAAAATTTGGCAAGTATTTTTTTGGGTGGCTTGATTTAAGTAGAGATTTTTTGGGTATTCAAAACAATCTGAAGAACTGTGGTAGTGCCTGTGTATCCTGGCCGCGTAGTTCTGCGAATATTAAGTACTGACAACCAAACTTGTTTTGGGGTTGTTTTAATTATATTTAACGATGGTGTCACATTACATTGCATCCGTTTCATAAAACCGGTTATACAATAGTCCGCAAAGTGTCCCGGGTGTATTTCACAAGGCTTCAATTCATTCAACTGATTTCTCATCCATCGTGTTTATCACCCGGCTTTATCCTCACTGGAATTCCCTTTTGCTGTAGTGAATTCTTGATATCTTTTGCTTGTGACTTGTGGGTTAATCCTTTCTGGAAATTTTTGAGGCTCGAAAATTCGGCATGGGATTTTGGGATTTTTGGTCCAGGGATTTTTTGGTTTCTTTGGAGGCCCTAGGGGGTTTTTGGGGTTTTGATTTTTGCCCCCATTCGATCATCCCCGTCACTTGAAATCCGGAGTACCCCCCTGGGAAGCAGGTGTTCCAGGCTGTTCCATGTTCATGATTTTTAGGGGAGGCAGAAATGACATCATATCAAGACAAACATGCCCCTCTCAAGTTTATGACAGGTGTATCACTTAATATAATTATGGGGTCCACCCTTCGCACAGCTGCTATCTAAGTACTTTCAGGAGGGGGAAATGGTTGACCCATAAAAACTGAAGGAATTGATTGTTGTTTGAAACAAAAAAAACTTCTTTTGTGGGTGTCGCATATGTTCCTTGTCACTCCAAGAAGTACTAATACCTCTTCAAAAGTTGTTCCTGCCAGCATGAATTTGTGACATTATATAGTACCTTAAAACCCTAGAAAGTATCAAAACACGCTGACAATGGTCATTTTTAATTCAAACACCCGAAGTGGTACCAAAGCATGAATTATAATTACGGTGACCCCTTCACTACACTATGGGAGCCCCTCCCCTCTCACCTCCTAGGTTAAGTACCACTCTGTAGTAATTGAAGAAAATACAAAGTTGAGATACATTTCAAAGAGTAGTACAAGTGTCAACCAAATATGATGTTAATATTATCTAGCAAGACTGCCAAGCTGTTAATGGACATATTCAAAGCCCTTTCAGTTTCAACTTTTACTTGGGAAGCTCTCTCTAATTTTTAAAACCAGACAAGATGAAATGGCTATTGGGATTTGTCGTCCCAGCTTCATACGTATCCAGTAAGTGTATTGCCTATAAGCAACATTACTCTATACATGTTCTGAGAATGAAAGAGGAAACAACAGACTCATAAGAAAGATACACAGATGAGTAAAAGGTAACTCAGCAGTAAAGGGATTAAATAAATATGTCAACTACAAAAATAAACCTATTTTAAATAAATAAACAGGTCAGCTAACCAGTAACAACAGTAGAAGAGCAACATTAACTCGATTTCACAGTCTTAGAAACAATGACATCACATTTGATTTGTTTAAGCTAAAATTTGAGAGTTTGTTTTTGCTTTCAACTAACAATTTTATTACTTATATGTTGTACTGGTAGTACAACTGATTGTAAACCCAATACTTGTTAAACCATATACATCAAAGGGGTCATAAAGTGCACAAGGTTGCTAAGAACATAACAAGGTATACTGTTTATGTAATCATGTTCATTCATGTAATAAGGGTTTTTGTAATTGTCATTTAATTATTGTTCCTTGATCTTTTACTACTTTCACGTCACCTTTTGTCAAATATCTTAGTATTTAGCACACAACCTCATGAGCATTGCAACATCTCATCATGTATTAATGGCGGATGTTTTCTCATGAACACAATTTATAGGTGATTCATTTTCGGACCAAAATATGTAATTTTCCCTCCCCACTGGTCCCCTGGTTCCTCTCCTGCTCCCAGAGGTTTTTCTTTCTCTTTTCCCAAACAAAATTCAACCACAAAGCAACTCTCAGTGTGCCCACTGTCAGACCAAACATGTCATTTTCCTTACCCATCTTGAGAACCAGATGTGTAATTTTTCCCACCCATTTTCAGAACTGACAAAACATAACTGTCACCCCCAAATCAATTACCATTTTCAGACCTGACTTTTAAGTCAACAACCATTTTCAGACCAAACAGGCTTTAAAACCATACTCATTTGGGTTGCACCAATCTATACATGGAGTTTGTTCTCTGCCCCCCCACCCCCCCCCCCCCCCCAAAAAGAGCCCAAAGCAAAAATACGTTTAAATATGTACGTACTCCGGCCTTCATTTTCAAAATACTGATTATAATCTGTCTCAATGACAGCTGGATTTAAAAAATTTTCTTCATCTGTCTCTAGGACATAGCAGGTAGTATCTTATCACGGGATTTGGGAATTGCACGACAGCAGAACACTTTCTCGCCCAGCTGGCATTAGTACACAGTTGCCAAAATTTAAATGCACCTAAATTTTGAGCCTAAGAGTAACTGCAGAATACCCTGCCACTTTCTAAATATATCTCTGAACTGGATACGCGGATACGCAGTGAAGAAGTCATCTTTCTTTTCTAATTATATTTCTGATATGGATACGCCGATACGAGGATACGTAGTGAGGAAGTCGTGTTTCTTTTCTAAGTGTATTTCTGAACTGGATACGCGGATACGCGGATACGTAGTGAAGAAGTCGTCTTTCTTTTCTAAGTATATTAATGATCTGGATACGCAGATACGTGGATACGCAGTGAGCAAGTCGTGTTTCTTCTCTAAGTGTATTTCTGAACTGGATACGCGGATACGCGGATACGCAGTAAGGAAGTCGTCTTTTTCTAAGTGTATCTCTGAACTGGATATCCGGATACGCAGTGAGGAAATCACGTTTGTTTCTAAGTTTATCTCTGAGTGGATACACAGATACGAGGATACGCAGTGAGGACGTTGTGTTTTTTCTCTGAGCTGTATACGCGGATACGCGGATACGTGGATACGTTGATAGGAAGTCAACCCTTTTTTTTCTTACTCTATGCATTAGTCAATATGAAGATAAATGGATACGCGGTAAAAATAATAGTATGTGCAAGCTACCCAAGGTAAATGTAAGATAATCGCAGTATTAGGCTAACCGGAGTGTTATTTACGCCAACCAATGTGTCATTTTAGCCTAGTCGAGATGGTTCGAATATCTTTCACCTTAGTCCTAACATAAACCGTAACATAAACGTTAACCCCTAACCCTAACCCTAACCCTAACCCTAACCCTAACCTAATCTAATCGTAAACTAACCCTAATCTAACCTAACTCCACCTAACACTAACCCGCGTATCCGCCTAACCCTAAGCTTAACATAAACCTGACCCTAGCCACCTTACGACAAGTCTGATGATAAAACTTTTCTTATATAAAAGTTGATTATAACAATGCAATAATTTGATGTTAAAACAAGCATCTTATTTGTAATAAGATGTACAGTTTTATTGTTATCACATACATAAGTAAAAATGCGAATAGGTAAAAATGCAGGAATTTTTTTGAAAGGGTAATGAAACACGTGGAAAAAAACTTGATTAAACTTACTAAATTTTGGAATTATTGTTTTCCTGCTCTACGTTGTTTCGAGGTTTGAACTTACTAAATTTTGGAATTATTGTTTTCACCGGGTATCCGCATAGCCACTAGTTCACTGCGTAGCCACGTATCCGCGTATCCAGTTCCTAAAGGTCATATCCTCGTATCCGCGTATCCGCGTATCCAGTTCTTATCGGTGATATCCACGTATCCGCGTATCCAATTCCTATCGGACATATCCTCGTATCCGCGTATCCAGTACTTATCGGTGATATCCACATATCCGCGTATCCAATTCCTATCGGACATATCCTCGTATCCGCGTATCCAGTTCTTATCGGTGATATCCTCGTATCCGCGTATCCAGTTCCTATCGGACATATCCTCGAATCCGCGTATCCGCGTATCCAGCCAATTTAGGGAATAGCTTCAAAGTGGCAGGGTATTCTGCAGTTAAGCCCAATCGGAGCTAAGATTGTATACATGCAAAACAACAAACAAACACAGTCACTAGTAACACTTTGTGATGTAGACAGATACATTCAACAAGAACTGTAACCTGTTTTCGGCTATGTTAAAAATTTTCCTGCCGCTGTTGCCGCGAGGATGAAAACCGTACTCACACAGCAACCATAATGGATACATGTATAAGAAGCTTTGCTTTACTCTAGTCAGTCTAGTCAGTAAGGCAGAACAACAAACATCGATCATGATAAGTGTACAAAAGGGCTGCAAAGAACAACAAAAATGCCTCAGATAAAGTGGTAACGCATTTATTAACAATTATACGGCGAACTTTTACAGTGTAATGAATAAATAAGCTTAAACGCTCACCATTAAACTTTACCAATTCCGTCCGGTTTACCTTGGAAGCCATTGCTGTCGGTCGAATATCATCTGAGATTTTGCAGTCCGATTCTGTGGTAATTAGCTCAAACTGGTATGGCTCTACGTTAAATGCCACAGGTTTGAGCTCCTCGGCCATTTTCAACGCAAAGAAAACGGGTGAAAACAGAGAATTTTCGAAAAAATTACAACAATACTCTTCAATACTCGCCTTTCGATCTTGAGCTTTCTTTGCTCATCAACAGTGACGTCACAGAATCAGCGGTTGTTTCCATTCCTTCCATTTAAGCGCGCGGTCATTTTCAGAAACGATTTCGTGAAACCTTCGGATATCTTCGTACTTCTGGCTTTATTACTCTCAGGAAGGAAAATTTCGGTCCAGTTTGGCTTTATAATGATTTCTTTTTGTGTCAAGACGCGTTTAAACGGCTAAAGCGGAATTATCAAAATTTGGGTTTATTTGACCTTTAAGAAATTTCCATTGAAAGCTGAATAAATGTGTTTTTAATTGTTTTCAAATTGTTGTTGGGCTTACTTGTGACTGATCTATAGGAGAGGCATTCGCAACTCCCCCTTTTCATTTATTCATTTTGGTTAGATTGACTGATTGATTGATTGATTGATTGATTGATTGATTGATTGATTGATTGATTGATTGATTGATTGATTGATTGATTGATTGATTGCCTGAATGATTGGTTACGTTGGTTGATTGGCTGGTTAGGTGGTTGATTGATTTTTGGTGGTTTTTCTGGAGAAAGAATTTTTTTATATGTAGCCAGGTAATATTGTGCTACTGGATTTTTAGTTTTAGACGTTTTTAAATATATATTTCAATCAAATAAGAAGAATTAACACCATCATTGTCTCCTTTTCCAATTTTCTTCCTGCAGAGACCGTGCTTTTGGTCCCAACTCTCCCTCAACTCCCAAAATGGCGGCCTTGATGTTCCAGTTCTTTTTGGTCAGCGTGCACTGCTAGTAGAGGTAAACATGTTGCAGCTGTTTCTGCTTCGATCGAACACAGCTCGCTGATGTTTTGAGTTACCTGCAAGCTTGCTACCAGTAATTTTACCCGTTAAGTCGCCTGGAACCTTTCCTTCTGCAGAAGCGATATGAGTTTAAGGTAAGCAACAGTTAATTTCGGTGCTTTCGGAAGTGAAGATTAGGTCACTTTGACGTGGCAGTCGTGTGAGGTTGAATAAAAAGGTGCCTTGCTTTCCGGGGACGATTGTGCAGATCTTAAAAGAAAAGATCCCAAGATCTGACGTTTGATATGTAACGCTTTTATAGTTTATTGTGGAACCTGTTCAAAATGATTTGGTTTTTTAGTCTTAAACCTGAGTTAAAAAAGTTGTCACTTTAATAATAAACATGCTTTAAATTTTTTCAATTTTATTTTGGCGGTTACTTTCTATTGCCGAACTAAAAGCTCTCGCAAAGCATCGCGCTTCTGTGATTGTATGATATTCTATTACATCTTTTTCGTTCTTTATTTCATTTTGTCTTTGTCAAAGATAGAATTACCGTTCGGATGCTAAACTTAAACTCGGTATTGTTTGAAACGAGGGTGGCAATGTTTAGTGCCAAAAATATACACCTTTAGCTCTGTAAAGCTTCAACTTTAGAATACATGTGTTATTAGCTTGCAGATGCAATTCTCTGCTTATAATCTGATTCGTCGATATCCGATCGTAGACATCTTGGAAAGATCACTCATTTCTACCTTTTTGTAACCTTACTGGTATTTTTGTAAGAAAAATAAAACTATGCAAATTTTTAACCTCATGAAAATGTATGCTACAGTACGTACAATATTATACTTTCAGGTGCACTCAGTCTTTGATAGGCATTGAATCCTTAAAACTATTTGTCAATAATGCCGTCTATAAATTTATATATAGTTCCTACCTAGTGATCAAATGTTTTGTCATTTACGTATGTATTTTTCACGTTTTAAATTAAAATTTTGTTTTAGAGAAAAAATATTATACACATGTGTAATGCATATGCAAATTTTCATTATGGACTCTTGAAAAATAAATTTAATATTTCATCTTGGTATACACATGAATGCACATTTTCCGCCACCTGGTAAGAATTTAATTCCTTTCATTTTGTTTCTGTTTTACACATACTAATAAACCAATATGCTTGGTACAAATTTATCCATTTTAGACCTAAGAGTAATGAAAACTAAAGTAGCTAAGACATAAATCAGTTGGATTAAGGACTGGTTTGCCCTATATTTGGTCTTAAGATTTCATAACACAACATCGCATAAAGGTACACATCTTGAAACAAGCATCTTTGTGGCTTGTATTCAAACAACAGTTCATTTACTAGATTCTTCTTTGATTTTACACGTCCTGAAGCAGGCATTCAAGTAAGTTTAGTAGTACTTGTACAACCCTTCCTGATGTCTTAAAAAGCTTACAGATAGTGGTACATTTATGTATGTGTGAGTTTTTGGTTCAGCAAAAGAAAGTAACTGTGGAAAAAAAATTAAATAAAACTGAAGAAATTGAATCACAAACTTGCAACTTTATATCCCAGACTCACTTGTGTGTTTACATCAGTTTATGCACCATGCTTAAAGAAAACACATGTGTTGTAGTTCAGTTTTATCCTTGACCAGTTCAATTTTTATTTTCTTTTGTTTTTATAGATCATTATTATTATTTACATAAAAAAAGAGCAAAGGAAAATAAAAATTGAACCAAGCCAAGGATAAAATTGAACTATAACACATGCATGTTTTCTACTTAGCAATCCTCCAAACCTTAAGTTTATTGAATGTGGTTCTAATGAGTACACTGTAGATGAGATTTGACCACTACAGCATGTAACTATGATAAGACCTGTTGCCAACTACTTTCATGAAGTGCTGTGTGACTGTTGCAGTACAGTTTATGTGGTGATCCTAACTTTTGATTCTGTGTCTGAAACCCTAAATTTATACCTTTGAGACAACTTGTTGAGAAATACATGTACTCTCATGAGGTGGTGTTTATCCCTTAAGCAAAGATTTTAATCTTAACAGTTGTCAAAATATTATTTTGACACTCAATGAAGGAAATATGCCGAGTTAGATGATTTGGTGATGATACCTAGTACCCAGACTGGCACAAATTTAGATGTCTGGGTTATCATCATCTTTGTTTCTGGTTACAGGAGGCCAGTTCAAAAAATTCATCACAGTCCACATGTAGTTTGAGTCAGACCAGTAGAGGGACTGAGTCATAGCTGTATGAGATTTTATCTTTTGAGGGAAATTTTTGGATGGGTGTCAGTAATCAGAAGCAAAGATTTTTTGGGGAACAAATCTTAAGTCCTGTCTGCCTGACTTAGAGTAGGTCTCATAATCATACGAAACTCTTAGTACAGTCTTATGTAAACCTTCCATACCAGACTTGGTTTGCACCGGTCTCATGTAATCACTGCCTAAGTCAACGATGTCTGCCTAATCTTTGTGTTTGTTATTAGAGTTCATTGCTGTACATGGAATGTCAAGGTTACACAACCCCAAGATGAAGACTTCAGAGCTTTGTTGCATCTTGACAATGACCAAGAACTCCCAGACATTGTTGCTGTGGGGTAAGTTTATTGCACAAACCTGATTCAAAGGGCAACTCACACATTGTATGAACATTTGCACAACTTCAGTGCACAGTCAAATTTTCTTAACCTTTTGAAACTCAAGTCTAGTGTTAACATTCCCAAATAATGAAGCTTTGAATATGTATATGTTTCTTTTAAATTCCATACACCCTTAACTTAATCCAGTGTTCAATGTAGGCCGCGTCTTTGCGTCATTGACACGGTAAATTATATCCTGATGCAAAATGAAATTACCGTGGCGTCATACTGATGCAAAAACAAAAACAAAAACAACAACAACAACAAGAAAGAAAACAAGTTACCTCACATAGAAGTGCTTGGTTCGGTTGTTCTTCTTTGTAAAATTAACATGAAACGACAACAAAAGCTAACATTTTTATCGAAAAGGGAACGGCCGTTGAACCTCCTGAGAACGATGAAGAAGGACCAGAGAAGGATGGTGAAAGATCGGAAGAGAGTTCGATAAGTGTAACTACAAGTCAACTTCACAAGCCAACCGCTTCAGCAACTACCACAACTGTTCATGACCCAGACCATTTCTAAAATGACCCAATTGAAAACGACAAGTGGGACATATGACCCACTTTGACTAATTTCTAGATTGAACACTGTTAATCAGAATAGGAGCACTTGAGTTGTGTGTCACTGTTTTACTTATACAAAATATTATGATGATTTCTCTGGATATCAGAGTCTAATTTTGTTCAGTCTATTATTAGTCAAGTTTCAACACATCAGATCTCTCAGTTTGCAGGAAGTTGATGCCAAACCACAGTCGCTATTAATTGAGTATATAAAAGAAAACTCTTGGGTGAAGATCCTACAAGCATATCTTGGAGCTTATGGTCTAGTCAAGGTACAGGCATTTACATGAGATACCTTTTTAAATTGTGATATTGATGTCTAATGGGAAGTGGGTGAAAATGGGTGAACTAAAATTGCTTCTCTAGGAGATGGGGAGCAGGGAGCTGGGATGGCACAGTGGTGTGAGCACTCACCTCCCACCAATGTGGCCCACTTTTGACTCCCGGTCCCAGTGTCATGTGGGTTGAGTTTGTTGTTGGTTCTTGTCCTTGCTCCAAGAGGTTTTTCTCCCTTTACTCTGGTTTTCCCCTCCCCTCAAAAACCAACATCTCCAAATTCCAATTCGATCTTCAGTCTCGCCGATTAGTAGTGCACTTGAGCTCAGCTATAAGATTGAGACTATAATAACAAAGTTATTTGATTTTGATTTTTTGATATCCTCTAATAATATATTATTGGTATTGGATAGCTAATCTCAAAAAATGTGTAAACATTTATTTATTAAGAGTTCTTCCTGCCAATCACTCACACAATTTGCCTCAGCTCATGCCAATGTGCATACAGCTTTCTAATAATTATTTTCTTGTTTGCAGCTCAAGTCAATCCGCATGCTGGGAATGGTGCATCTAGTAGCTGTTCACACAAAGCATCTTTCATTTGTGCGAGAGATAAGGCCTGGCTACTGCAAAACAGCACTTCTTGGTTTACTGGTAAAGAGTAGAAAGTGACTGTGCTTCCTAGCATTGCCACTAATGCACATTAAGTTTTGTTGGTTTTTGCCAAACTTTTGTCATCTTTTGACAACTTTTGCATGGCTTTTGATGGCTTATTTGTCAGCTGGGCTGGTAAAAATTGTAATAGCAATGAAAGGTGGAGTTATCAAGTTACATATTCATGCTTGCAACTTCTCCTGTCATAGTTCCTATCCCTTTTTAGAGAAACTGGGTCATTAGGCTACGTGGGACTCCTGCGGCCATGTGGGGTACCTGTGACCTGCATGTAAATTGAGTTGCCTTTAGCCTGGCTTGTGGGAAATGGGGCAACAAAATTTAATCTGTCAGTAACATACCAAATATAGACTCATTGCCTGCTGATAATTAGAGTAAATGAAGGATAAAGGTCAATCCGAGGAACCGCATTTTGTGCCTATTATACTGTATGGACAACAGAATACAAGTTTGATGGAAAATTTGGTTATATTTCAGTACTACTCTATACCATCATAAGACTAAAGTAGCGTACAAAGATTGTTGATTTAAATACTACAAAAGGTGTTACCTAGTAGTAATACACAGGTTGTGTGTTACTACTATGTTACTAGCCTGAGAAAACAGCCAACCTTTCATGAGGCTACCACTTGAGCCCTCGCAAAATGACGTCTGAGTTGGTTGAAAGAAAATTCCAACCAATCAGAAGCACTACCAAGATCTGGGTAGTGTACATCAGTATGGAATTTCTGTGCTCGTTACTCAGGCGTCCTTCTGCAAGGGCTCAAGTGGTGACCTTGTAAAACGTCGGCAGTTTTCTCAGGTTACCATGTAACACCTTTTGTAGTTATATATTTAAATCAACGATTTGGGTATGTTACCAAATTTTCCATCAAACTTGTATTCTGTTGTCTATATGTTAGGCACAAAATGCAGTTACTTGGATTGACCTTTATCCTTTATTCACTGTAGACTCCTTGACCTGTTCCAGTTATTGTATGGTCTGAACCCATTGTCCAGGGTATGGAAGGTCACTGTGCTGCTCCAGTGTAATACTGTCCTAATTGTCTCTAGTCTCCATCAAATCTCTAATCTTATCATCTCTCTATGATTTCAGGGTACCAAGGGAGCGGTGTCATTACGGTTTACCCTTTATGGACAAAGCTTCTGTTTCATTAACAGTCATTTTTCTGCTCATGCTGATTATGAAGAACAAAGGAATCTGGTAGTACATCCAGTATGTTTTTTCTGCACTTAATAAAATAGGTTTAATGTGATAACATTATAACATCACTGGCTTGAATTAGACCTGGCTTAAGAGGTGCAACTTAATTACCGTATTTTCTCGATTAAACACCGTGGGAGTTTATTTAAAACTCGGCCTCGTCGACCCGGCGTTTATTTGAACCCGGCGTTTATTTGAACCCGGCGTTTATTCGGGGCCCGGCCTTTATTAAATAAATGCATTTTTCAGTATTGGAAGTTTATTTAACCAAGAACCAAAATTCATCAAAAACGTTTAAAAAATGTGAAACAATGTCATCAACTTTGTCTCATCTAAGTGAATCTGGTAAGTTATTTAAAAAAAAACATCACTGACAGACGTGCATGAAAAAGGGAGGAAGTGTATCGGTAACTGCTCGAGAGCAAACGTACTGTGCAAGCAATTTTGAACAAGGTGGTGACGAGGTTCCTTCTCCATCAGTTCTGAGAAAGGCAAATTATGGAACGATTCACTTGCAAGGAACTGCTGAAGAAACGCTGGAGAGACCCTCGAGATTATCCTTGCTTGATGCACAACACAAGCCCACAGAAAAGTTACCATGATTTAAAAGAGATTGACACAATACCTGGTGCGTCGTTTGTTTCATCTCTCAAATGTCTAAAATCATCGACAAAGCTGGATTCTGGGATTGCAACGAATTCTATACTTTCTGTACGTTTGTAAAAGGTAGTTTGGTTTGAATATTAGTGTATAAATTAGTGTATAAATTCAAAGAGAACTAGTATGCAGTCACGACACATAATCCTGATTTATATACCCATCTCGAATAAACGCCAGGACCCCGAATAAACGCCGGGGCGTTTATCTTAAACTCGGCCCTGTAGACCCGGCGTTTATTTGAACCCGGCGTTTATTCGGGGTCCGGCGTTTAATCGAGAAAATACGGTACTTACACTTTTTTTCAACTGAGTTGACGTTATAGTAAATTGGCCAAAAAAGCTTTTGAATCCTTTTACAGTGACCAACTCAAATGATATCAAGTTCAACCGTTTCACTCCCCCACTGAAACAGAACCACAGTTTCTAAAGGAACTTTCTAACTACTTACTGTGTAGGTCAGTGTAGGTACTAATCTGGTGATGGGTTAGTTTGGAGTGAATTTTTTAAACCCTTCAATGTCTTAAATCCCTCTGAAATTTGTCATCGATGCACAGCTGCACATTGATCTGTCATTGGTGGTTTGCTTTATAATGTCCCTTTTGATTTACTCCCATGACAGGAATATGGAAGTATAAGTCAGAATTTGATGTTTGCAAATTGTACACCACAGAAGGCAATGGAACACAGGTATGAGAAAATAAACTGATGTGAACAATGGTGTCTGCAATCAGTTTCTAGTTGGTATTTTATCCAAACAATGCTATAATTGAAATTGCTGTGAGAATGTTAATAATGTTAATGTTAATTTCATTCGTTCGTTCGTTCGTTCGTTCGTTCGTTCATTTGTTCTTTTTTCAGCTATGTGTTTTGGCTGGGTGACCTAAACTACAGAATAAATGAGACCATCGATAATATTAAAGGGCTTTGTGCAAAACAAGAATACTCGGCACTGTGGCAGCATGATCAGGTATTTCATTGTACCGTTCTTTGTATTTAGCAAATAAATTAATTTTAATTTCAATATTTCCTCTCGTGGAAAGCTTTTCTCTTTATGTCTTTGGACAAATATCTGCACTTATTAAAAACTGGACTAGGTATATTGGATTTGTACGTGTAGCATTTTGTTTGGCTGAACGGAGCTAGGCTATCAGCTCATATACCTGCTGTGACCAAATACTGTAGGGTCAATGAACACTCAACAACAAAGTGAGCTGAAAGTTTTTCCCGTGAGCAACCCGGCGAGAAAAATAGAGGAAAAAAATCACTTTGGAGCGAATTTAAATTAAGCAGAAATTCCAACGGCGTCACTGAGACAAATCAAAATTCTTCCAGAGTGCCTGCTTTCTGAGGACGACAAGAAACTGTGTACAAATAGAAATTTAAGCATTTAGCGTTGTGTTTACAATTATCACGTCGATCATTAACATTTTACAAACGGTCGGTTTTGTCAGGAAGGCTTTCCACTCCGAAATATCAAGACAAGACATAAAACAAAATACAGTTAAATGGGAGAGAAACATTTAATAGAAACTGTCACACATTCATGGCGAGTCAATACGAAAATCAAGAAGCAATTTAAACTGAAGACTCCCAAGAAGGAAGGAAGAGCGAAATTTTTCGGCTATACCACGAAAATTGACACTGGTTTACCTGCACTTGATGTAGCTCTGTGTTCCAAAAGCTCCAAATGTTTAGATACAAATCGGATGCCATGTAAAAGGAGTTGAATCGTTTTCCCAGTTGTTTGAGTGTTCGGTTCAACTCCCGCAGCTGATATGGTAAAATCGTACAGATTCAATCGGCTTTGAACGATGATTATAACGATGTTTCAAGAAAAGTCAAGCACGTTACACATTTCAGAGCCAATAATTAGAAGATTTTTCCCCAAAACTTGTGCCACTTCGTTCACATCGGAGCAGTTTCATTGATTCATTCAGCTTTGGAAAGGAACGCTGCAACACTTTGCAAAGTTTTGGCGCCTTTTTTGCTCAGTCATGTGACCGGCTCTTGTTCTCTTTTCTCATTTTTTTCTTTCCGGCTTTCTTGATTTTATAACAACTATAGTGGTTGAGTTTTTAATAAAACAATTATTCTACTCGGGCTTGCTGGATATCAAATGGTTATCTATTATTCGATATCCAGCGCACCCTCATAGAATAATTGTTAAATATTTTCACACCAGAAAGAAGTTATTGTTTGTAGTTTATTCAAACAAATACCTGCCTGGGTTTTGGTTGCCTAATTTGGCATCTTGCACTTACATCAACCTAGCAATGTTTTTCTGTTCAAAAAGAAAAGATTTCAACAATTAAGGCCAAAAAGAGTGTGAGAGGGTGTTTAGTTTCAAAATTAAGTAATCATGCAAGGCAGCGTTGTAACCATGAGCATCATGCAAAATAGCAAGTCATCCTTTTAGAGCTGCACGTTTCACATAAATTATGTGTGATTATTGACAATAATTTATGTAAATTATATTTCGTGGGAACTGTGAAGCAGACGTCGTAAATTTATGTGGTGTTGTGTATTATTATTAAACGATTTGACTGACTTACAGTTTGTGGTTTTCTGTTAGCTCTTACAAGGCCAGAAAGATGGCAAATGTTTTGTTAACTTTCACGAAGGAGAACTCAAGTTTCCTCCCACTTACAAGTACAACCCTGGAACAAACGAGTGGGACACAGAAAGGTAAGTTACAAGGAGTGATTTACGTGAGTTATACAATGCGTGGTTTGCTCCCGATAACTCAAGCCGTAAGGGAAATCGAAAGAAAGGTCGAGTTATGAAGGCTGGTTTTCACTAGCGCAGGGTGTGTCGGTGTCGTACTCAGAAGCGCAGAGCGTTTCGATCTAATGAAAAACGATTCCGTCGCTTACGATCCAGTGAAAACTACGTATTTGCCGGCGTCAGAAGCACAGGCGAAAGAACTAAACCAATCACAAAGCGTGGGAACAAGCACTGTGATTGGTTTATCCTTCCGCTTCTGCTTCCAACTCGTAAGTGGAAGTCGGAAGAAAATGGGAAGGTTCTGGTTCTTCCGACTCCGATTCCGTCGAGCTTATGACTCGGCTTACGACTCCGATTTTTTATTTTCACTAGGTCATAAGCGCTCTTACGACTTCTCTTACGACTCCGACTCTGACTCCGTCGCTAGTTAATACCAGCCTTTAGGAGATGGGATCAATTGAGCCGGAAATAGTGGTTTGTGAAGGTGGGTGAATCATGACGGGCGAACCATAGCCGGGGAATCCTGTTGTAAAACCTGGGACTGCACACAGCGGTCAAATCGGCTGTAATGGCCGGTCCGTAGTTGTATTACCAGGTTTTCCCTGACTGTTTATCCGGCATTGAAAATGAAGAGCTTTCTATGTTCTTTTTGTAGTGGGAAATACCGTAAACCAGCCTGGACAGACAGAGTTCTATGGAAGGTGTCGGAAGAGAGGAAAAACACGGTTCAGTTGGAGTGTTACAGGTCACAACAATCGTACCTGACTAGTGATCACAGGCCTGTTGGTGCTTCGCTCATGGTGGACTTAAATGTAAGTTATTTTAAATGTGGTTATGCCGTCTTATTCCTTTGGGCAAAGAAAATTCCTGTTCCTGTTTTGGACAAAGAAAATTCCTGTTAATTTGAATTAACTACGAGTGCATGCTTTACCGTAAGGAACATGTGTAGCCAAAAAACAAGTGGTTTTGTTTGTAAGAAAGAAAGCTCCTTTTTTTGTCCCGCAAGCCGTTCAATCACAGTAAAACAAACAGCTCAAACTATCGGAAGATGTGTACTTTTCATTTTTCAACCTCAGTAACCAAAACGTGAGCTCTACTATTGTCTTCTAGTTTTAAACGTGTCAGTAAAGCTGGACTAAGCCGCTAGGACGGTGGTGTCAGCTTATCTTACAGTACCACCATGTATGTCAGGGTAGGCGCTTGATCAAAGGGTGGAGGGAACTGTTGACTATGGAAAAATCTCATTCTAATGCCCTACACTTGTAGGACTCGATCTCGTCGATGGAGGACCCCATCTTGTGGAAACTGGACCTTATGAGTCTTCCATGGTATGGAAATGAGGTCAGTAATTAAACATCTTGTTGTATTTTGACCTGAAAGAACTCTGTTTGATTCGTAGATTTTGGCCAGTACACGGTCCCTGGGCGAGAGGATGGAGTGTTCGTAGTCTATTTCGTACAGGTGGCAAAAACTAGCATTTCGGTCGAATTTCGCCTCCAGAAATAATTACCTCGCGGTTTCGGCGTAGTTTTACAATTTAGGTGAACAAAGACCCGCTCAAACTGGTGTTTTTGTGACCAACAACCACACTTCAGACACTTCACGGTAAAGGGCAGTGGTAGCCTCGGTCTTCTCTTCTCTGCAGAGATGTGAAATTGTTCCAAACGAAAAATAAATCCTATGTACTGATGAATTCAACTGACAATTGGTGTTGGTAAAATGAAGGATGGATGTCTTAAGCTCGGTAATGTGCGACTCTTGGCAAGCTGTAGTTCTCTCCGTAGCTCAGTGGTTAGAGCATCTGAATGATGACGTTTCGACCCCCGTTAGGACTCAGATTTGGTCTTTGCAGTACCATGGCCGTGGCAACTGAATACGGCTTACTTACACTGTGCTCCAGTGATGTTGTCCTTTAATTTTGTAGGATGGTCTAAGTGTGTATGTGGTGAAGAATTACAAGACCTACAGTTGGGATTGGATTGGCCTTTACCGGGTTTGTAGTGTTCCCTTCTTAATACTGAACCTTCACGCCAATTAGGCACGGACAAATTTCTATTATGTTCGTTGCCGTGGAATCTAACTTAGACTCGAGGCAATTTCGGAAAATTTTACAGGTTTCTGCCCGAAAGTGCCTCGCATCTACATTCGATCTCATTGTACGTGTAATCTGATGCAAATACAAAAAGCTACATTGATAGTGATGGTAAAGGGTATAATCCCCTCTCGTCAAATTAACCCAAAGTTGCAAATAAAGCACAGATCGAGAGCTTCAACTGGAATTTGTTTTCAAATCATCCAACCTAAAAGGGCGATTAAATAACGATTATTTCAGGCATCCGATACCTTCATCAAAATAACGCCCCCTTTTCCTTTGGAATGTCTCGTTATAGGTTGGTTTCCAACACGTGTACGATTATGAAATGTACGAATGGGCCGTGGGAGACGGGGACGAGTATGGCGAGAATGGCTGTGCTGTGCTGTTTGACTGTCTGCCGGAGGAAGCTGGTCATTATGTTATGTGTTATTACAGCTATAAACTGGACTGTATTATCTCCGTCAGCGACCCATTCGAGGTAAGACACCATAGCTAACCCTACAAATTGAAAATGAAAGGAGGAAAATAACGGTATAAAACTTGCTGAACACAAATTTTTCCAGCGTGACCTTACATCGTGATCCTTCCTTTCTACCTCAGCTGTGAAGTGTTGTAGATTGTTCTAGGTTATGTTTTATCTTGGAAGAGAAGGTTTTCACTTTTCATGACGCAAAGTAAACGTAAAGCAAATATATTTAAAAATACATTGTGTTGAAAGGCCGCTGGTGGGTCCGATGGGGCTTCCTGGTTACAGGCGTGAGGAGAGTTGGGACAAGTAAAAAAAGAAACTAAGCGAGAAGTCATGCGCAAAAGTGAATGACGAGGGAGGGCCACCCTCCAGCCCTCTTTCACTCCTCTCTCTCATTGAAACTTCAGATGCGTTTTTGCTAATCCAAAAAGCGCACACACGAATACAATCCAGCACTTGCCCTCAAAAAACACCTACAGCTGTAGCCCAAACTTGAGCTTTCTGCCTCCTTCTTAAATCCGACGCACCGACAGTTACATCTGTGGGATGCCCCCTAAGGGCGAGTTCTATCAGGCGGCTACGTCTGATTTTGACTGTGTTTTTTGTTTGTTTGTTTGTTTGTTTGTTTGCTGTTTTTTGCTAAATCTTGAACTGAAATATCTTAAAACAGATCCTTCCGCCGCGAGATGAGGACAAAGACCCAGTGGAGGTTCAAGTTGAACAGCCCACAGAAGATGTGTAAACAACAGAAACATGAGTTTGTTGTTGTTGTTTTTTACGCCGTATTTTAACCCACTTGGTAACCATCTTTTTCTCTATCCCCATTTTAAACGATTTCGACGCGGAGAGTCATCAAAAGGTCTGAAACCGTGTTTCGAAATGTGTTCGGTGCGTTCCAGTTAGTAACGAACATTTTGGAACATGTGGAATACACGATGCGTCCTCCCTCCCTCGATGACTACTGCAGACATCGTTTCGTGGCAAACTAAGCCTGCGTTTTTCTCCACTTTTATCAAAGTTTCCCCACGGTGTCAAAACTTGGGGTTTTAATTCGTGCATCCCAGTTGGATAAAAGTAATATATGTAATATATTTTTAATGTAATTGCTATAAATGTAAAGCTGCCGAAAGGAAGAATTTTTAATCTTTATGACTTAAATCGAGTAAAACAAGTTTTCATTTAAGTTATCACATAAATGTAAGATTGTGACCTCAGTTTTTAGATAGTTATGTTCTCCCGCTCCCCGCTCGGGGAAAAAACGATCTTGACTTACCCCTCTCCTCCCCTCCCAAATTTTGTCTTTGCGCTAACGGTGAGCATGCTCGAAGGTTTTGTATTTCTTATAGTTGTTGTAGATATTATTACGGTGGAGGAAGGAGAGGGACTAAATTTACCATTTTATTTTCTGTGCATCCAACCTTCGCTTGTCACGTGCGTCACACAAACTAGCAGCATTGGAGGATGTTACTACAAAACCTCCAACCCAGACGTTTTTGTAGGCGTTCTTTAGGTCGTCACACAATCGCTCCTCCCTTACGAACCCGTGATTGCTTGACAAAATTTTACCATACACTTTCAAAAGCTGAGTCGGTTGGGCCATTATACCGGATTATACGAGGGCAAATATTTACTTCAATAATATGTAAAAATATTCGGGCTGATAGTACGTATACTGTGTATGTCATTGTACATAGACTACGAAATGTATAGCATTGCCTTCAAAGTTTGCTAGAATAATATTTGAAACTGCACGATTGTAGAGGATTTTGAGAAACTCAACTTGCCATAAACTGTCCTAAACTCATAACACTTCTAAAATGTCTTGGTTTTAAAGTTAATATGATTAAAATGTAAATGAAATAGGTAGATATTTTAACGTGATAAAATGCGCTAGAATAAATAAATCTGTACAAAATTCACTCTGTTAAACTGAAAATAAAAATCTTATAAAATTATAGTCGATTATATTTTATTTGTTGCCATAGGATTTGTTCTATTTGTGAAAAAAGAAACAAAAATCAGTCGACGGGTTTGATTAAATCCCTCCGGCAAAGAGCGTCGGCAGTTATGAATCGCCCTACAGAAGCTACAGGTTCTTGCTACTCGAAAGTAGCCAACACCCGTCAAGTAACGACTCCTCAAAAAGGCTGCCCAGCTGAAAGTAACAAACAGGAAAAGTAGCCAACAGCCACTTCGAGAAGTAGACTCCGTATTCACTCTTCCTCCAGGCTTTGTGCCCTACATCAACGCGGGTTCATACGCCAAAACAAATCACAACAATACGGACTGTTTTGAAGTCTTTTTCGGAACCGTGCGGTGCTGATCCGTAGCAGCAACTTCGTTCCAGGGTCAATCTTTCATGCTGGGGCAAGAGAGATCCTGGGAACAAAGTTGCTGGAGAATGTTGTCAACCTTTATGCTTTAGAAACAACTGTCAAAACAGGAAATCTTAATAATTCTTCCCATCGGTTGCTTCCTTTTCTTGAAAAGTTGAGGGAATTTAGTGCTGCATCTCTAGTTGACAATGGCTTCCAGTTGTAAGGAGAAATTTAATTTTAATCATTGTAATGGAAGTGTAACGAGAGCATCAGGCCCGGTTGTTTTCAGCGATCTTGACTCCTTCAACTCCCTTCGTGCACTGAACGTTTCGACTTTGGTAACTTTCAAACTTTCTTAAAGTAAACAATGGAAACGGTCAGTTGCGACGAGAGAAACAAAAACCTTGATTAACAGTAAAAAGCAACTTTTGTCGTTACTTCACCTTTTTTATATTATCATACGTGCAAACAGAGACCTCATTGGCTGTTGAGATTATATGTCACCAGACGCTTCATTGGCTGTTGAGATTTTACTACACAGAGATAACTAGTGTTAATGGATAACCTAGTGTTAATTTTTATCCTTGTTTCAATTTTTGTTTTCCTTTGTTCCTTTTTATGTTAATATATGATAATGAATGTGAAACAAAAGAAAATAAAAATTGAAAACAAGGATAAAATTGAACTACAACATATACTTTAAAGCCCTTAACTGAGTAAGGAAGAACAGAGCTTAACGTTTTCACTACAATTTATTTATTTTTTGGTCGTACATTCAGTTGACCTGTTTAAAATTACACCATTGGTGATTTTAAAACAACTTTTGTTACATTACATAATGCTGTATACTTGAACACTCTCCTTTCCAACAGTACTTCATTGTAAAGCAACGTTTATTTTACTAAAAACTGGAGATCACTACGTGTAGTGACACAAATTCTGAGAAACACAGTGCGACAGATTCTAGTGTTTTAATTCTCTGCACTCGTGCTGTCAAACACTTGGTATACTTCTACAGAGTTTTTTTTTAGCATTAACACCAAATTTTATCCAAACGAAAACGAATTTTTAACTTGTTAAAGTTAATGCCGCGAGACTAAGAACAGCGAAGATAACAACGCTCAAAGATGTTATCTAACTACAAAAAACAGCCAATGTTTGCCTGACACCAGTTGGGCTTGTGCTGGATTACAGGGTCGGCGAGAGTCCAGCAGCAACACATGCAGCCATGCACACTCCTTGGGCAGCATTACACGCCAAAATAGCCGCCGGAACTGCCACTCCCCCAGTGGATACCCCTGCTACTCCTCCTCCAGCAGCTACACAGGCCACCCAAACTGCATTACATCCGCTTTGACAAATGCCATAGGCCAAAGGACCCGAGTGAGCAGTGTAAAACAGGGCGAACATGATGATGATCTTCATAACAGCATTCATCTCTTTTTTCTTTTCCTTTGCAGTCTTAAGGAAAGATAACAAGTGGAAACTTTCTTAAGTACAAACTATGATTACTTTCTAAGATAACATCATAATCTAACCTCTTGCTGAAATCTCTCTTCTAACTCAACCAGTGGCCCGTTATCCTGGCCATGATGAAACAGACAAAGGCACATGATGGTCGAGCAACAATTTCAGACGATATGTTTTCATACGTTTTGTGCATAATTTTGAAGAGCTTTACTGAAAGTATCGAGAAAGTATTGCCAGGTTTGCTATGAAAACTACCAAAGGTTTTGATGTAACGTCAGTTAAACTTTGTTACCACTAACATAAATTTCAATAACGTTTCTTGACATTATTCTGCCAAAAGGTAAAACAGCTTAGTTCAAAAAAATATTTCGCAAAAGAATTGTTGGAAAAACAGGAAGTGAAGTCGTCTATTTGGTATCGCTACTGAGGGCAAATATAGCTCCAAAGCTCCTCGGAAATATGGAGGTAACGGGCTTCTCTTGCCTATACATAACCGTTGTCTTTTGCATAACGTTGTACAAAATAGTTGTTACCGAACCGAAGTCTCCAAGACCAATCTTCAATCCCCCGTAGAAGAATAGAAGAACGATAAAACTTCTGCCTTCGGTCATCCCATAGTCAAAGCACGAATCTTCCCATGACCTGTTTCTTAGGCCGGAGGTTAGTCAAGAAAAATTCATGGAAAGCCTTGCTCCACTGAACTGGTATTCGAAGAGTATTTCTCTAAAATGTTACCAGAGAACCTTCACTTCGACATGCTTTCAAATAATACATGTATAAGCTAGCAACTCGGTTAATCGTTTAAAAAATAAAGATTAAAGATTCTCTTTTTTATATATAATATTGGCTGTGGGCAACGAAACGTTGGAGCAGTTCAGTAACTAACACCTTGTTTAGTCTAAAGGTAGCTGGTAGCTGGTATTTGTTACTCAGAGACGGTTGTACTGATGGTCGAGGCAAAATTTATTGAAACAAGACTCATTCACAGCCGTTTTTCACAGAAACAAAAGTACATCAGTAGAGGTGAAATGTCGGGAAATCAACTGAAACACTACCAATTTCTTATCCCCAATAAGAAAGGTAACTGAAACATTACATCATGGAGTATTAAAAGTTTCTTCGCAAGAAATGAAAGGTAGTAGGCTTACTATTATATGCATACTTTCTGTCCTGCAGTTAACATGTAAGTCAGAAAAAATTGGGTACAATTAACTTTCAATTTTTACATGTTGGTGCCAGCAGCGATAATTTAGAGGCTGTTTACATGGAGCTAGGAAGATCCTAGCGCTAGGAAGATCCTAGAAGGCGAATCATCCTAGCGCCATGTGTTTTCTGTATTCAGTTTATATGCAAAATGTTGTACTTGGCCCTAGCGCTAGGATCTTTCTAGCGCTAGGATCTTTCTAGCACTAGGATCTTCCTAGCTGAGAGATAGGAAGATCCTAGTCCTAGGAAGATCCTAGCACCATGTAAACTGCCTTCGTTCGGAAGATCCTAGTACTGGGGACAGAAAAACAAATATGGCGGCAGCCGGGCGTTCAGGTGCTAAAGACTGACAGTTTTATTTGATTTCCACCAACAACCCCGAGCGAATTTTTGCATGTAAACCAAACGAAAATTTGTTTCGCTTTCTAGGATCTTCCTAGCGCTAGGATCTTCCTTCCTCCATGTAAACAGCCCCTTAGGCTTTACCTGCAGTTACTTTCAAGGTGTGAAGGAAACATTTACCACCGTTTCTTACTGACAATAATTCTTCATTTATTTTACTCTGAAAAATGAGCAAGAAGAAACTCACACTCTTCCACCTCGTCAGTTTCAGCACCTTCGCTATGACGCAATTTAACCACCTTCAAACCTATTGAATTACGTAGTTCTTAAATTTAATGTTCTGCTGGTTCTTTTCTTGATGCTTTTCTGTTACTATAAGCAAAACAACCATGTAAAGACTCAATAAAATTCAAAAAGATGTTCGGGACCATTTTTCGCTGAATGCGTTGGCCACAATTAACGTTAGGACAAGTACGGGGTACTCTTGTAAAATTAGCGAATGAATCCCAACTCAAGGGGACTTGAATAACATTAACAATATTCCGAAGTCCTTCGTGAATCTTATCATTTTCGCGCAGAATATAACTGAGCCACTCCTGCTTGTTTCTTGTTAACGCTCTGTCAGAGCATTAAAATGTTCGCTTTACTTACCTTCAAGCAGCTTCAAGAGAAACAAACCAAAATTACACGCACAATGTAGTGGAGAGGAAGCTGAACTGCACAATCTCGGGAAGATATGTTTTGCTAATAGTGAACAGTACGAACTATCTGAAGCAAACAATCGAAGCAAACAACAATCGTGTTTGGGAATGGGAGTTGCGTTATTCCGGGAAAAAAGCCCTAAACTCGTTTAACCGGTTTGGTTGGCTGATTGCATGCAAGACTAACCAATGAGCGAAACGCTCCGGTTCTGACGCCGTCATCTGCGCATGCTTCAAATTCCCAGAAAAGAACAGTGCTTTAGGTTTAGAGCAGGTAGTAGCAGGTTTCTAACCTGCGATCAGGCCGAATTTTAGCATCGCTCTCATATTCTCTTACGTGGGTCGCTCGCTAAAATAGGGCCTGATACAATCTCTCACAAGAGTTCGTGTCGGCGGCCAAATTTTGGCCGCGGGAATCTCGCAATCTGATTGGTCCTTTAACAATAGAGCTGTCAACGGAAGTAAATTGTCTACGAAACTTGCTCACAATTTTCAATCCGACCGCCATGGCCAAGGAACAAGTCTGCCGAGGTAAACGTGTCGCTCAAAGATATTCTCGTCGTTCTAGGAGAATTGTCATCATTTCTTTCTCTCCTGAGAATGGCGTCCGGTTTGACGCAAGCTGTCTCTCACTCGGAGCAGAGAAGTACAGCAACAGTGAAGTATGTATCCCGTTTTATCGCATCGTGTCTTCAAATTTTCATTTGAAGGCTTTCAGCTAGTATTGAAAATATAAGCAGAGTAGTGGTTGTGTCCACGTTTTACGAAGCAAAACGAACAGCAAGTATCTTTCGCCAAGAGTGATCAACAAGTCAACCGATAATTCCGTAAACTTAACGATAAGCTGATGTTTAGTGAGAGCCGCACTCAGCGAGATGCTGTGTTTATTTTTGCCTAAGTAATAAAGACTTTCAGTTTATTCATTCAGTGTTAATAATGTCGTTTTTATGATCTCTGACATTATTATGAAAGGATCTGACTAGGCTTATAATAAATGTTCTTCGTTTTAAAATTCGCTGCTGTTTAGAGATGAAATTCGCTGGTAATCTCAAATATTTATCACTTCTGGAACTAAATTAAATTACAAAACACTCGTTTGTTTATAAACGGTTTTATTGATATCTTTTTTCTAAAGAGTGAAACTGAAGGTATTTCTCTTAATTTCCCAAGGTATTTCACGCAGAAAATCGGTGACAAATGCGTAGAGAATATTTCCGGACGCCACCTGAAATGAGAAAGGATTCAAACATGCAGCATATTTTGGTACATGACAACCTCGTCGTGTTCTGAATTTTCATTCAGTTTCAGGTCAGACAGAGCAACTATGTACAATACCGGAGCGCGTACCTTCAAGTTGTAAATTTCAACGCTAGTGCCAAGATTTATCGTAGCCTGTGATTTTCTTATTTTTGCCGACATTTGAGGACTTTTTGCGAATGCCATCACATACACATATGGGAAATTTGCATACCGAGGAGCGTGCAAGCAAAACAAATTTTGATTGGCCGTTTTGTTGAATGTCAATCAATCAAAAAAGTGGGCGGCAGACGTTCCGTAGAAGAATTGTATCAGGCTCAATTTTTCGTTTCGCCCTTCCCGCCGGAATGGATGTTACTAAAGTGAGGAATGGGGAATGAGGAATGGGGAATGGGGAATGGGGAATGAGAAAGTGGTCAGCGGTAATATCTAAAAGATATCTAAAATATCTAAAAGATAGGTTGGAGCTTGCGCAGTATGGAAGGTAAGAATATCTGTCAGTTTTTCCCGAGTTTCTGTTTATCAAAATTTACCAAAATTGTTGATTTGCAGGTTATGAGAGTGACGATAATGTTATCGTTATCGACAGGTTATCGTTATCGACAGTGACGGTTTATATCCTTATCGACAGGTTGGTATAAAAAGATTGTTATCACTTTGAGCACAGTCGAGTGTTATTATCAAAACTACGAGTAAATGTTCTATGTATTTTGACGTTTTGGCGACGAACCAGTGACAGAAGATAATTCTATGCTTGCAACTGGCGAGAATGAATCTTTTGTTTAAGGTATGAAAAAGTAGAATATGGCTTGGAAATTTAAACCGACCGCTGCTGAATTATTAGAGCACTTGCTATCGAATCCTGAATTGATGTTAATGGCGTTCGTAATTGAGTTACAATCTAGATTTATTTATGGTTTGCAGAAAGAACTGAGTGAAGTGACTAGAATATTGAGCTATTCTCCATGCTTCTTCTCTGGGGTATTTTCTTTTTAATTGAAGAACAGCTTAATATTGCAGTCACTTCACTCAGTTCTTTTTGCAAACCATAAACGAATCTAGATTGTAACTCAAATATGAACGCCATTAAAATCAATTCAAAATTCAATGGCAAGTGCTTTAACAGTTAAGCAGCGGTCGGTTTAAATTTTCAAGTCTTATTCTACGTTTTCGTACCTTGAACAAAGATTCATTCTCGCCAGTTGCAAGCACAGAATCATCCTCTGTCACTGGTTCGTCGCTAAAATACAGAGAACTTTTAAGTTATTCGTTGTTTTATTAACACTCGAAGCGACTGTGCTCAAAGTGATACGAATATTTTTATACCAACCTGTTGATAACGATAAACTTGTGATCCTTAACATTGTCGTCACTCTCATTACCTGCAAATCAACAGTTTTGGTCAGTTTTGATAAACAGAAACTCAATAATTCCAAAAACTCGGGAAAAATTAAACTGGCAGATAAACATTCTCTTCCATATTTCGCTTACCACGTGCAGTCCTCGTCTCTTTACCGTACTGCGCAGACTCCAACTTAATTTTTTTAGGTATTACCGCTGACCACTATTCCCCATTCCCCATTCCTCGTTTTAGTGACATCCCCGCCGGAATGTTTCACCGAGCGAAACGAAAATAGAGCCTGGTCGCAGGTTACAGGTTTTCCGTCGTTTTCACCTTTTCACGTGGACACGTGAAGAAAAAACATGTTTTACATGTAATTGGATATCAAACGTGGCATGTTTGGCCGCCAAACATTTCAAGTTTGACAGCCGTTAAACTTGCATTCCTACGTGCGTGATCGGGTTTCAATGCCAAAATTTGCATGGCTATTTGACAAAGTGAACATGTTTTCTCATGTGCCCGTTAATATTCTCGAATCTCAAAGAAAAACATCTAAAATCTTCGTTTTCTAGGTCTTCTTCGTTTTCTGGACACCTGCCATTTTAGCGAAACCTGCTCTAACAGCCTTCAAACTTCAAAGTTTGGCTGCCAAACATGTCTTGTTTTCACCCAGTTAGAATATGTTTTTCCGTCACGTGTCCACGCTTAGATGAAAACGACGGTAAAAGTCATTGGAATCGATCTGAAAGCGTCAAATACACCACACACCAACATCAGCCCAAGGAGACTGTATTTTTGTGTCATAAAAGCTCGATGACAAGTACTTTTAAGACTGTTTGTGCTACTGAATTGTTGCTTGTGTCTAAGCTGGTGTGGGCTTTGTTGAGTTCGACGAAGGCTAATCTTTTGTTTAAATAACATCCAGATTCCATATTTTAGTCGATGATTTAAATGATAATGATTTGATTCTTTATTAAGAATACAGCTCATAGATCTGGATTACACAATATTACAAAAATATCATTACATTTTTAAAAACTAAATGAACACCACTTTTGACTTTGTGAGTCTTATTTTGCTAATCTTATGAATAATTCTATCATAACAAAATACACTGAAAATGACTGTACTTACTAAAGTAAATTCCTTTTGTTTGTTTGTTTGTGTGTTTGTGTGTGTGTGCGTTTTGACAGACGAACTTTGACCAAAAGGTCTTTCAGCAAGACAATCTCATGACTCGATCACAGAGGTTGCACTGCTTTTGTTCAAGTCGCAGAAGTTGAACAGTCTTCACTCAGTGGCACAAAGGGTAAGAGCCACTTGAATGAAATTTACATGTTCACTGTCCACTTTGTTTTAATAGCTCAATAACTGATGAAAGAGTTGTTCAAACGGGATAATTACTTCTAGTCTGAGGCAAGTAGGAGTCAGGAATTCGGCGGGGGGGGGGGGGTACTCCCTATAGTGAGCTATAACAGGAGGCTCCGCCCAAAAGGGGTGCCTTTTTTTAGCGTGCAGTATACTTAAGGGTAGGGAAAATCGCCATTTTAGTATTTGAAAGGTCACAACCGTCCGCTGTAAAGTGAACGAGATGGCGGCTAAAGCTAAGTGTACATAAGGATGCCAAACTTTGGGCAGAAATAACAAACGCAAATCCACGAAAGTTTGAAGCCTTTGAGCAACTGAGGCAGAAGGACTGAAAGTCAATGGAAAATGTGACAATCATAGAAACATTCTATGGTTTTGGCTTATCCTTGAGGTATAAGAAGGGGCTGCAATTTTGTTCTATGTAAATGAAAGGGGTGCCATTTTGGTAAAAATTAGTATATTAAAGGGTCAGGGTTTGAGCCTCCGGGTGGATTGTTTGACGATGCAATGGAAATAATTTTGATTTATTAACCTATACAATAATTAAAATGATTTAATTAAACTGAGCTACATAGATTTAGTCCTGGTGTTCAACAAAAAATCACTTGAAATGAGTAGTGTGTAAATGAAAGCATTCATTCTTTAACAGCACCTGCTCCCCCACATGGTGCACCAACATCGACTTCAGTCTTGCAAATCCACCTTCACCTATAACCGGAGGGTACTATGCCGTAATCATTCTTGGGATGTAAAGTTAATAGAAGTCCATGGGCTTATATTCGGAGGGGCTTATTATCGGAGGGCTTTTTGCGAATGAGATTTAGGACCTTATATTTAGGAGGGCTTATTTTCGGGGAGGGGTGGGGCTAATTATCGGAATTTTGCGGTACCATCACTGAACGAGACGACTCCTCACTATCCGTGTGGATCCGCTGGTTTATTAATATCTATACGAGGTGTGGCTTCAAACGAACACCTTGATAACTTTACACGTTGACCCAGTCTTGGGTCCCATATGCTACTGACAAATGGTAAAACTATTCAGGTTATGACAGTTTTGCACTTACTCAGACACGAAAATACCCATTTGCAGGCTTTAAACCACTAGATAACGTATCGATGGTGAGAAAATTTCTACCGGAGAACAAACTGAACGACGCTGGACCAATACTGTACCCGTTACACGAATCGTAACTGAAACATACAACATGGTGTATGAAACTTTTCGTCGTATGAAAATGAAATGTAGTTAGCTTATTATGCATGCTTTCTGTCAGCTCACATCTACTTTGTCAGAGAACTATTTACTTTCAATTTACACCAGTTGTGAAAGCAGTGGTACAAATTTTCCTACAGATACAGCTGAGTTCAGTGTCACCGCTGTTGAGTAGCGGGAACGTCGGAGACATTAATCTGACCACTTCTTACCGACAGTAGACCTTTATTTATTTCAGTCTGAACGTTTCGAATAACTAAAAAGAAGGTAATTGAATGTCGATTCTTGCTCCCAGGGTACCCAATTGAATACAAATTACCCAAAGCGGGGCCAGAGTACATACTATGATTGATTACAGATCAGAGGTTCTGCAGAGATGAGTGCATACAACATTTGTGATATTCATTACTCCTTTGAAGGGACTGAATTATTCAGCGTATAAGGAACATTAGCCATTTGTTGAATTTAGTTACTACCGCGATCGGGGTAAAAGGATCACTGCAGGCTAGACTGTTTTTTTTTTATTTCCATAATGCAAATACCCATGCAAAGACTGTCTAAGAAGACTATGGTCAGTTTTCCCTGATTGCATGGGTTACAACAAATGCCAGCACAAGTGTGCAATCCTCTTCCACAATTAAATTTAATGAAATAACTTAACAAGGCCAGTCGCAAACACTAACAGAACCAGTACGGTATGCCGTACAAAAACACGAGCAATAATAACGAGCAAGCATACTGTTAAAACATTTTCCGTTTCGATCTGTTGCCCGTCATGAAAAGAAGCTTTGCCGAACAAGAAACAGTATTAAAGTGTGTTCCGTCGTTGCCTTGCTTCGACTCCTTCGTCATGCTTATGGGTTTTGGCCGGCGAGAAATTTAACTGAGTCATTGTTTTAGCTCTGTCAAAACTCTAAAATTGTCCATTTTACTAGCTTACCTTGAAGAGCAGTAGAGAGCACGCTGAACTCCACAATCTTGGGAAGATATATTTTACTGCAGCAAAATTGGAGCCTTGCAAACTATCTGAAGCAGACAGTCTCTAACAAGTACAGTTGGAAACTTGTTTAATCGGTTTAAATAAGTACTAACCGTTGAACGTTTGGGTTCTGCGCCATCATCTGCGCATGCCTCCGATTCCCAGAAAGTACAACTGGACTATTACTACGTAATAACTTTTGACACGTAACAGCAGGGCGTCTTCCGAGGAGGCCTGCGAAAGCGTCGGAACTCCATACTCATTGATTTGTTCAGTGTTTAAGTTCCTAGATGATGGTAGTCCTTAAAAATTTTGTATTAAGATTCCACGAGGTTTATTTTACTCAGGCCCCATGAAAGGAGAGGTTAGGATGGAAGTAAGGGCTGTTTTTGATGTCTTTTTAAATTGTATAAATTAGACCTTCAACCAAAACAGAACATTAGGATAGAGTTGTGCACTGTATTATGTGCCATTTATACTCTAATCAGTGATATCAGTCTAATTTTCTTCGGTCTGTTATAAGTCAAATTTTAATACATCAGATCTTTTAGTTCATAGAAAGTTGAGGTAACTGATCGAACCAATTTTTTCCAGCTGCAATCCATTTCCATTCTGACTATGCTGAGCAGAAGACACTTATTTTAATTTCAGAAAAGTAGCCACCCACTTAAGTTGCAGTTGGTGTATATTTTTATAAAGGTTGGGAAGAAAAACATAAATTGGGCGGTCTTTCTTGATAAGAATTATGTTAACAGTGTTTGAGTTTTTGCAAAAGTTATTTTAAGATTACATGTTTAAATTTTTGAAAAAAGCGCCCCTCTCTATTAGCTCCCCCCCGCTTCCTCTCTAATAAGCACCCCGTTCATAAGGCCTGAAATTAAAAAAGCCCCCCCCCAGGAGGGGGGGGGGCTTAATAGAGCTTTTACGGTAGCTTGGTATTTACTGAGCCAGTAATGTACGTACTTAATGACCGGGGCGTAAATCACATTTAATACTCGTTTGCGATTACTGTTTTGCCACTTTCCATCCAACGTTTCGCAACTTTATAATTGTTAAAAACGTACGATTTTTGATCAGCAACAACAGGAAAGTAACTCATCTACTGCATCTATATGATATTACTCAGGCATATAGCTATGTAGTTCATCAGAAATATCGAGGTTAGGGGGATCTCTTGCTTATCCGAATAACCTTTATTTCTGCAGAACGTCGTACAAAAAAATTATTACCGAATCCTTAAGTCCTTAAGACCAGACTTTCTTAATCAATTCAATTTCTCATAGTTATATGATAAAAATTCCGCCTCTGGGCATCCCGTAGTCACAGCGTGAATCTTTTTTTGGTAATAGGGATTTAAAGGGGTTCCATCGAAATAGAAGAATCATGTAAATGCTGTAAATACGTGATAAAATTCGCTAAAATAAATAGCTGTATGAAACTTTTTCGATTTAATGTACTGGAAATAAAAATCCAATAAAGATATGGTCGGTTTTACTATATTTGTTATCATATGTTTTTTTTCTATCGGCCAACAAAAAGAAAACACTAAAAAAATTCTTCTTTGGCGAAAAGCATTACCATTAAGTATAAATCCCTCTGCAAAGACTCTTGTAAAAGGAGAGTCCTGGTCGACTATGTTGTCATATCTAGTGGGAACACATGTATATCTCCGTTTGTTGCAGGGACAAGAAGGTCTATGGGATTTGAATTTGTATGCGAGATTGCCAGCCTGTTTTTTTAAATTTATTATTATTATTATTATTATTATTATTATTATTATTATTAACGCAGATGTGGTTGTATCAGTCTTACTTCCCTTTACTAAGCCTGGAGTTTTTACTTAGTCAGCGAAACCAGGAAGAACTGGCCGTTAATTGATTCCGATACGTCTTTTATTAGTAAAAATAGGTTGAAGGCTGTAGATAGGAAATCGTAACACGTGACCATCTTTGAGCAAGACAAGCCCATGACTCGATTACAGAGGTTGCACTGCTTTTGGTCAGTTCACAGAAGTTGAATGGTGTTCACCGGCACGACTTCAATGGTCAAATGAGTTAACATTTTCGAGTTGAAGCGACTTGAAAAAATTTACCGGTTTGCTCTCCAGTTTGTTTCAACACGCTCAACACCGAGAGACTCGTTCAAACAGGAAGATTACTTTTCAGTCTGAGGCAAGTTGGAGTGACGACTGAGTTGACTTCGAATCAAGCTAAATAAAGAGGGTTTGCTCTGTACAATAAAATACTTCTGCTTTTTTTCAGATTATGATACAAAGATTATGTGTAAAATTGTTCAGTAATCTTTGCCTGTCTCAGCAGAATGTCACTGAAGTGTACGTGGTCTGTTAAAGTTTCAGATCGTGCTTTCTTCGTGGCAACGACGTATATCTTTTCCATCACTGTGCCCGTCACAGCCATGCAATTTGATTCCGTGGTTTGTTATCCCAGATTCCATATACCTTATACGGTCTTACACGTTGTTGTGACCCTCACATTAGAATGACTGCTTATCAATAGCTTCTTACTATGAAACTTGCAAGAATCAAAATATATTTACAAATAAAACCTGCCCATGGTTCTGATTCGTGACTCAAATCAGCAACTTTGCCTCGTGCTTAGAGCCACGTGCGCAACCCGTCGAAACGGTCCCACTAATTTGCTTTGTCAAAATGTTGGGCAAATGCTTACGTTAACCCTTTAAGCCCCAATAGTGACAAGCATCTAATTTCTCCTTACAATATCACTACTTGATCAAACAAACAGGTCACGAGAATAAAGGAAATGATCACCAAACATGAAATGTGTTGATGTTTGTGCAAATTCTCCCAACTAGTACCGTAAGAAATGTATGGAGAACACTGAGGAGAACATGCATATTGGTATTGGGGTTAAGGGTTAATGGTAAAACCGGTTAAACAGGCCTCAAGCTGGAGGATCAGTATCGACTAGTGGTTAATATACACGGCACCGTTGCAATCCGACGAATAAAAAGAGGAATGTAGAGTTGGACGTGTTTCGCTAAACGAGAAGTCAGTTGGGAATTTGAAAGTCAAGAGGGTAACAGTTAAGGAGCGGCGATTTCATATTAGGTAAGTCGCAATGAAAATGTCTAGGTTCTTCTGTCCGGAAGGATACTTAAGTGTGACAACTTCTGAATAATTAAATGTAAAGAAGATCCTCGCAGTTATTAACGCAACTTATGCAGTTGCGAAAAGAAAGCCTGAAAAAATCAGGCTTGCCGGGATTCGAACCCTGACCTCTGCGATACCGGTGCAGCGCTCTAACCAACTGAGCTAACAAGCCAACTGGGAGCTGGTCATTAAATTGGTTCGTAATATACCCGGCAAGCCTGATTTTTTCAGGCTTTCTTTTCGCAACTGCATAAGTTGCGTTAATAACTGCGAGGATCTTCTTTACATTTATTTCTTCATACCGCAGTTCAAATATATGGATTTCATGTATTTATAATTTCATCTTCATCTTTCCCGGGTATATTACGAACCAATTTAATGACCAGCTCCCAGTTGGCTTGTTAGCTCAGTTGGTTAGAGCGCTGCACCGGTATCGCAGAGGTCAGGGTTCGAATCCCGGCAAGCCTGATTTTTTCAGGCTTTCTTTTCGCAACTGCATAAGTTGCGTTAATAACTGCGAGGATCTTCTTTACATTTATTTCTTCATACCGCAGTTCAAATATATGGATTTCATGTATTTATAATTTCATCTTCATCTTTCCCGGGTATATTACGAACCAATTTAATGACCAGCTCCCAGTTGGCTTGTTAGCTCAGTTGGTTAGAGCGCTGCACCGGTATCGCAGAGGTCAGGGTTCGAATCCCGGCAAGCCTGATTTTTTCAGGCTTTCTCTTCGCAACTGCATAAGTTGCGTTAATAACTGCGAGGATCTTCTTTACATTTATTTCTTCATACCGCTGTTCAAATATATGGATTTCATGTATTTATAATTTCATCTTCATCTTTCCCGGGTATATTACGAACCAATTTAATGACCAGCTCCCAGTTGGCTTGTTAGCTCAGTTGGTTAGAGCGCTGCACCGGTATCGCAGAGGTCAGGGTTCGAATCCCGGCAAGCCTGATTTTTTCAGGCTTTCTTTTCGCAACTGCATAAGTTGCGTTAATAACTGCGAGGATCTTCTTTACATTTATTTCTTCATACCGCAGTTCAAATATATGGATTTCATGTATTTATAATTTCATCTTCATCTTTCCCGGGTATATTACGAACCAATTTAATGACCAGCTCCCAGTTGGCTTGTTAGCTCAGTTGGTTAGAGCGCTGCACCGGTATCGCAGAGGTCAGGGTTCGAATCCCGGCAAGCCTGATTTTTTCAGGCTTTCTCTTCGCAACTGCATAAGTTGCGTTAATAACTGCGAGGATCTTCTTTACATTTATTTCTTCATACCGCTGTTCAAATATATGGATTTCATGTATTTATAATTTCATCTTCATCTTTCCCGGGTATATTACGAACCAATTTAATGACCAGCTCCCAGTTGGCTTGTTAGCTCAGTTGGTTAGAGCGCTGCACCGGTATCGCAGAGGTCAGGGTTCGAATCCCGGCAAGCCTGATTTTTTCAGGCTTTCTTTTCGCAACTGCATAAGTTGCGTTAATAACTGCGAGGATCTTCTTTACATTTATTTCTTCATACCGCAGTTCAAATATATGGATTTCATGTATTTATAATTTCATCTTCATCTTTCCCGGGTATATTACGAACCAATTTAATGACCAGCTCCCAGTTGGCTTGTTAGCTCAGTTGGTTAGAGCGCTGCACCGGTATCGCAGAGGTCAGGGTTCGAATCCCGGCAAGCCTGATTTTTTCAGGCTTTCTTTTCGCAACTGCATAAGTTGCGTTAATAACTGCGAGGATCTTCTTTACATTTATTTCTTCATACCGCAGTTCAAATATATGGATTTCATGTATTTATAATTTCATCTTCATCTTTCCCGGGTATATTACGAACCAATTTAATGACCAGCTCCCAGTTGGCTTGTTAGCTCAGTTGGTTAGAGCGCTGCACCGGTATCGCAGAGGTCAGGGTTCGAATCCCGGCAAGCCTGATTTTTTCAGGCTTTCTCTTCGCAACTGCATAAGTTGCGTTAATAACTGCGAGGATCTTCTTTACATTTATTTCTTCATACCGCAGTTCAAATATATGGATTTCATGTATTTATAATTTCATCTTCATCTTTCCCGGGTATATTACGAACCAATTTAATGACCAGCTCCCAGTTGGCTTGTTAGCTCAGTTGGTTAGAGCGCTGCACCGGTATCGCAGAGGTCAGGGTTCGAATCCCGGCAAGCCTGATTTTTTCAGGCTTTCTTTTCGCAACTGCATAAGTTGCGTTAATAACTGCGAGGATCTTCTTTACATTTATTTCTTCATACCGCAGTTCAAATATATGGATTTCATGTATTTATAATTTCATCTTCATCTTTCCCGGGTATATTACGAACCAATTTAATGACCAGCTCCCAGTTGGCTTGTTAGCTCAGTTGGTTAGAGCGCTGCACCGGTATCGCAGAGGTCAGGGTTCGAATCCCGGCAAGCCTGATTTTTTCAGGCTTTCTCTTCGCAACTGCATAAGTTGCGTTAATAACTGCGAGGATCTTCTTTACATTTATTTCTTCATACCGCTGTTCAAATATATGGATTTCATGTATTTATAATTTCATCTTCATCTTTCCCGGGTATATTACGAACCAATTTAATGACCAGCTCCCAGTTGGCTTGTTAGCTCAGTTGGTTAGAGCGCTGCACCGGTATCGCAGAGGTCAGGGTTCGAATCCCGGCAAGCCTGATTTTTTCAGGCTTTCTTTTCGCAACTGCATAAGTTGCGTTAATAACTGCGAGGATCTTCTTTACATTTATTTCTTCATACCGCAGTTCAAATATATGGATTTCATGTATTTATAATTTCATCTTCATCTTTCCCGGGTATATTACGAACCAATTTAATGACCAGCTCCCAGTTGGCTTGTTAGCTCAGTTGGTTAGAGCGCTGCACCGGTATCGCAGAGGTCAGGGTTCGAATCCCGGCAAGCCTGATTTTTTCAGGCTTTCTTTTCGCAACTGCATAAGTTGCGTTAATAACTGCGAGGATCTTCTTTACATTTATTTCTTCATACCGCAGTTCAAATATATGGATTTCATGTATTTATAATTTCATCTTCATCTTTCCCGGGTATATTACGAACCAATTTAATGACCAGCTCCCAGTTGGCTTGTTAGCTCAGTTGGTTAGAGCGCTGCACCGGTATCGCAGAGGTCAGGGTTCGAATCCCGGCAAGCCTGATTTTTTCAGGCTTTCTCTTCGCAACTGCATAAGTTGCGTTAATAACTGCGAGGATCTTCTTTACATTTATTTCTTCATACCGCAGTTCAAATATATGGATTTCATGTATTTATAATTTCATCTTCATCTTTCCCGGGTATATTACGAACCAATTTAATGACCAGCTCCCAGTTGGCTTGTTAGCTCAGTTGGTTAGAGCGCTGCACCGGTATCGCAGAGGTCAGGGTTCGAATCCCGGCAAGCCTGATTTTTTCAGGCTTTCTTTTCGCAACTGCATAAGTTGCGTTAATAACTGCGAGGATCTTCTTTACATTTATTTCTTCATACCGCAGTTCAAATATATGGATTTCATGTATTTATAATTTCATCTTCATCTTTCCCGGGTATATTACGAACCAATTTAATGACCAGCTCCCAGTTGGCTTGTTAGCTCAGTTGGTTAGAGCGCTGCACCGGTATCGCAGAGGTCAGGGTTCGAATCCCGGCAAGCCTGATTTTTTCAGGCTTTCTCTTCGCAACTGCATAAGTTGCGTTAATAACTGCGAGGATCTTCTTTACATTTATTTCTTCATACCGCAGTTCAAATATATGGATTTCATGTATTTATAATTTCATCTTCATCTTTCCCGGGTATATTACGAACCAATTTAATGACCAGCTCCCAGTTGGCTTGTTAGCTCAGTTGGTTAGAGCGCTGCACCGGTATCGCAGAGGTCAGGGTTCGAATCCCGGCAAGCCTGATTTTTTCAGGCTTTCTTTTCGCAACTGCATAAGTTGCGTTAATAACTGCGAGGATCTTCTTTACATTTATTTCTTCATACCGCAGTTCAAATATATGGATTTCATGTATTTATAATTTCATCTTCATCTTTCCCGGGTATATTACGAACCAATTTAATGACCAGCTCCCAGTTGGCTTGTTAGCTCAGTTGGTTAGAGCGCTGCACCGGTATCGCAGAGGTCAGGGTTCGAATCCCGGCAAGCCTGATTTTTTCAGGCTTTCTTTTCGCAACTGCATAAGTTGCGTTAATAACTGCGAGGATCTTCTTTACATTTATTTCTTCATACCGCAGTTCAAATATATGGATTTCATGTATTTATAATTTCATCTTCATCTTTCCCGGGTATATTACGAACCAATTTAATGACCAGCTCCCAGTTGGCTTGTTAGCTCAGTTGGTTAGAGCGCTGCACCGGTATCGCAGAGGTCAGGGTTCGAATCCCGGCAAGCCTGATTTTTTCAGGCTTTCTTTTCGCAACTGCATAAGTTGCGTTAATAACTGCGAGGATCTTCTTTACATTTATTTCTTCATACCGCAGTTCAAATATATGGATTTCATGTATTTATAATTTCATCTTCATCTTTCCCGGGTATATTACGAACCAATTTAATGACCAGCTCCCAGTTGGCTTGTTAGCTCAGTTGGTTAGAGCGCTGCACCGGTATCGCAGAGGTCAGGGTTCGAATCCCGGCAAGCCTGATTTTTTCAGGCTTTCTTTTCGCAACTGCATAACTTGCGTTAATAACTGCGAGGATCTTCTTTACATTTATTTCTTCATACCGCAGTTCAAATATATGGATTTCATGTATTTATAATTTCTTCTGAATAATTGTTACTGAACTGTACTTTCTGTGGTGTTGTTCAGTCAAGTCAGTTCCACCATCGGCCACCTTGGGAAGTAATGTGTTCATTTAACTCACTTGTTTCGACCTACCCTGAGTTCCATGTTTCCACTTTTTCCAGGGAAACTGTGTGTTTCTTACGTGTTACTAGTTTATCACTGTTAAGGTGTTTTTTGGGACCATACCTCACTTTTTAAATTGGCTCTTAGACAGTCTTCATCTCGTCGGATCAACGCGAAATTTGCACTACTTGTTGGTTTTGGATTGAACTTTAGCGTGGTATACATTTTGTGAAAATCGATATTTCCATGACAACGATAGACAAAAATCCTCGAAAACAGTTAAATTAAAATTTTGTGCGATCCAGATTTCACTTTGAAAAGCAAATACCAACATCTTAAACTGTAGTGTATGGCAAAAAAAAAATATACAAGAACAAAAAAAATCTGTATGTTTGTTTTGAAGTAAATCGCAAAACCATTTTCAACCTTAGTTTTTGTATAGTAATAGTAAATGCACCGAAAAATAATCAGTGTTTTGATGAAATGGCTAGAAAATAGTGTTAAAATGTGTCTTTTACTTACTATTTTATGCCTAGAAAGTTTTGTTAAAACTGGTGTTCGCGATCTCGAGAAAGAATTGTTTTTCTAAGATCATTCACGTAATCATTTTGTGATAATTTTTTACTTTGAGCGCCTTTGCGAAAATCTTAAGAACGGCTCGATAGATTTTTTTGAAACATTAAACATGCGTGCTTGACGATGTGACTAATTTTAGTATTGAATCTTATTAACATTGATTCACTACAACACTTTTAGATTTAACGTTAAAGAGGACGTATGAACCGACGGAAAAGCTTGCGTTACAAAAACACAGTTGGCAAGTAGATGCTAATATATTCAAAGAAATGCGTAGTTCATTGCTTCGTGATTTTTATTTGGATTCTTTGTTCTTTGTTGCATTGTAGATTACAAGGGAAAGTAAAAATCACGGAGGAATGCATAGCGCATTACTTTGAATATCTTAGCATTTACTTGCCAACTGTTAATATGTAACGCAAGGTTTTCGTCGGTTCATACGTCCTCTTTAACGTTAAATCTAAAAGTGTTCCAGTGAATCAATGTTAATAAGACTCAATACTAAAATTGGACACATCGTCAAGCACGCGTGTTTAATGTTTCAAAAAAATCTATCTAGCCGTTCTTAAGATTTTCGCAAAAGTGCTCAAATTGAAAAATTACCTCAAAATGATTACGTGAATGATCTTAGAAAAACAATTCGTTCTAGAGATCGCGAACACCAGCTTCCACAAAACTTTCTAGGCATAAAATACTAAGTGAAAGACACATTTTAACACTATTTTCTAGCCATTTCATCAAAACATTAATCATTTTTCGGTGCATTTACCATTACTATGCAAAAACTAAGGTTGAAAGTGTTTTTGCGATTTACTTCAAAACAAACATACAGAATTTTTTTGTTCTTGTATATTTTGTTTGCCATACACTACAGTTTAAGAGGTTGGTATTTGCTTTTCAAACTGAAATCTGGATCGCGTAAAATTTCAATTTAACTGTTTTCGAGGATTTTTGTTTATCGTTGTCATGGAAATATCGATTTTCAAAAAATATAAACCACGCTAATGTTCAATCCAAAACCAACAAGTAGGGCACATTTCACGTTGATCTGACAAGGAGAAGACTGTCCAAGAGCCTATTCAAAAAGTGAGGTATGGTCCCAAAAAAAACTGTATCGAAACACCTTAAGTTCAAAGGGAAAAACGTGAAGAGGTCATGAAAATGGCTGATGTCCCAAGGAATGTTTCTTAGCTACGCTCAGACGTAAAGCCAAACTTAATACCCCAAGAAATGCTAAAAAACAAATACTTCACGTATGACCCATAACACTTGGATTATAAACGATTAAAACTTTCCGAAACCTCGATTATGATTCCATATAACACAAAAAGCGACTCCAAGAATTGTTTCACTTTAAAGTATCGGTAAGTGAGACCATTCACGTGCATCTTTTCCTTGCCTCGACTCGAAAGGATACAAAATTTTGCCTTTCTTCCCAGTGTCTTCTCATTCCGCAATTTCCCCTCGTCCTGAGATTTTCAAACAATTCTCATTAATACGACTTTCGTACAATCCTTTCTGCGTTTACATCTTATTCTTTCCGCGTTAAGTGTATAACAAAAACTAATATCATTCAGTAAAATTGCGGCATGTTAACAAGAAGCCCAGTCCCTGTCCCAGTCATGCACCGAGCATGTAGCTGACATTATTAATCAACAGCTGATTAATTAATCTGTTTGCTGTTCCCGTTTCTATTCCAGTATTTGCTGTAGGCCAACACTAACGTAAATCATTAATCTTAAAAAGAATAATGGTCTGGGATAATGGCACATGATTCAACATCGTTCAATTAGCTTCTATTGAAAATGGGGCCCTGCCTTGGCCAATCTATGTTTTCGACCGTAGCCTGCAATTTTGCCGTGATCAACACGATTTCCACGTCACAGTGGAAATCCCCCTAAAGTCTGTATATAATTGTTAAACTTACAATCTTAAAAGCTCCATTGGAAAGTGATGGAAATGGCGCTATATAAATAAATTATTATTATTATTATTATTATTTAACCGCTCCAAGGCGCGTGTAGAATTTGTTCGGAGAGATATAAAAGAAGTAAACTCCTCTCTCTGGCCTGCTGGTATGTCGGAGGATATAGTGCATGAGCCAGGACCCGAAATTTGGCCGATTGGTACCACTCAGAGGGACAAAGGCTAATGTCCATGGTGATGTAGGTCAACATCCCTAGTTTACATTTTTGGGTGATAGCATTGCCAATTATGTCACCTTCAGGGGGAAAATGACACCTTTTCTTACCCCTCCCTCCTTGGGCCATTTTCCAAAGTGATAGCATTCCCAACATAATTTACTTACTTTATTGTACGGAACTGGGGAAACGACTTAATAAACAAGTCAAAAATGAAGCCCAGTCAACTAGTACGCCATTTTAATCAATACTTTTGGACAGGGTGTAATCACATGACTGGTCACGTGAGCTTTAATAGTCGACAACGCATTCTTTTCTTTCTAGTGCTTTCTTATTCGATAATATTACACTGTTTTATGTTTTAATCTTTTCCTACTTGCTAGAGATCATTATCACAATACTTTAAAGCCGAAAAAATGTCTACTGTGACAAGAAAATTTCACTTTTTGGCATCCTTGATAACTAGTACCCAGTCCCCTAGATTTCATTCGAACTAAACAAAGTGGCCTATCGCCGCCAATAGGTCAAATTTTGCAATTTAGTTGGATTGCATAAATCACGTCTGCTCCTGCTAATTTGAATTGCTCTGAAAAAAGGAAATAGGACTAAGTTTCATCATGAAATGTGAAGTTTCTTTTTAATACTTTCCTTTGAGTCAGTCAAGAAGTTACTGTCACGTCTTTTCCAACAACACAATGAACCAATCAGAACGACAAGCAAATACATTTAACCGATGCCAAGCACGAAACGATTGCGAGCATGTCGGGATTGGTTTGGTTTCACTTTTGATTCGTTGAGAAAGTGGCGCTGTTTTTTTTTTTTTACCAAAAATACGCAGAGCAAAGTAAGACAAAACCAAAGCAAATGCAAATTACTTTCGACAGTCAATTGAAAACTACTCTATTGTGGACTTGATTTTAGCACAGTAAAACATGCTTTCACACCGTACTTGTGTTCTTGAGTATCCATTAATCTTCATGTGACAGAGTTCTCTAGTCTCACTCTAAGTTCAGAGGTATTCAAATGGAAGAACTGCTAGTCAACTGTGTTTCACTTCTTCAATAAAAATGGAGTATCAGGTATATAAGCGGATTTCTCAGTAACCTCCTTTATCCTCCTCTTCGTTATCTCCATCAACAATGACTTCCACATCCTCCTGTGCGGCTTGGGTCCTGCAGTCAACACACGTCTGTGTACATGTTAGGGCGTTCGCCATGCAAACGCAGTCTGAAAGCCTGCACGATCTGGGACATCTGCATGCAAGAAGCTCCAGCACTGCCTCGGGAGCAGGCTTTCAATCCATCCAGACAATTGGCAGGCTTGATTCTTCTTCCACTGAGCTTCCCATGTTCCATCTGAATCCAACTGGGTCGAGGATTGATGGGCTACACTGCAGACTGCGCCTCCAAATACAAGCTTGAAAGTTTGCCCGCATGGTGTCCTTTGAAGGCTGACTTTGCAAGGTGGTAACTGGTGCGACTCAATCTCTCCATTCTTCGCAAATAAAATGATTGTATCAATGATCATTCACGTCACTTGCATTTGCCCCAGATGAGTAGAAAGAGCAGGTTACCTTCTCGATGCCCCGGAAAAGGTCGTCCGAAAGGTCCCAGGATTGACTCAGTTCAGTGAATTCTTGTTTCGCATCATTGTCTGACTTGACAATCTTTAGGGCGATGAGTTTGCCTTTACCAGCAAAAGCACCAACTGTGTCACATCAGGTGAAGGAATGATGACTAACGAGAGCCTGACAAACATCTTCCCCGATAGTAGCAACCAATTTACTAATGTCAATCAACCTTGTGCGTGTCTGAGTACCGCATTTCTGGAACAAACTGGCACCAATGGAACTGGAAAAGGCCAGATGCAGCACAAACACATCGGTATCTTCTGACCTGACCACCACTGCGTCATAACCATCTTGCACGAAGCAGTAGACGAGTGACAACCTCCTCTTGGCAGCTACATAACTCCGGCACTTCCACTGTTCTGTCTCCAGAAATCCTTCAGCATTTCTCCTCACACGTGACATACAGCTCTTTTCTATTTTCGCTGAATTCTCTTGACGTACTGCTCAGTTTGCCATTCCTCGACCAGAAACCTTACCAAGCTTGTTTTGTTCTTCACCTGGCTCAGGAACGTCTTCTGTTGCTTAATCAGCTGTGGGGCGGTTATGTTTACTACTTACACTCCAGGCACTTCCCCTCGCATGCTTCTTTCTGTATTCTTAATGGAATTTTCCTTATAGGAAACGAAGTTGATCCTGCTGCTATCTAAGCCTTCAAGTAAGACCATGCCCATCAAGGAAGATGCCAGGCTTCCAAAGGCGATCTGGGTGTTTTTGAAGCTCACTTTCTGTACGAGAGCCATCCCATCAAAAATCGTAGCTCAGTTATTTGGTGACCCCTCTGCTAGCTGGACATTCTTTCGCAGGTAAGAAGCCAATGCCGCCTTGTTGGTCTTCCGAGGAAAATCCTCTGCTGTCGACAATGCCCAAGGCATAGGACCAAAGCTATGTTGCAGCTTGTCCTTAACTTCAATCTTCCGTCTTTGTCCCGTAATTATCATTCTCCCGAAAAGAGATCTGTCGGCCTTGAGTATCGCGGTTCTTCGCTGAGTCGAGACTGTTTTCTTTTTACTGAGTGACGTAAACATCTTCAGTTTTTTTAACTTCACAGGATCGTAAAACTTCTTCTTAAGAGGGGAGCTTTGAAGCCTTTCCTCCTTGAATTGCTGGAATTTTTGTTCTCAAATCCCATAGTTGTGAAGTAAGTCATATGACATATCTACAGGAGCGTCTTGCGCTGTCGAGATGCTGTTGAGGTCTTGGTTTCCTACGAATGGATTATTCCAGCTCTCGGTGAGGGCTTCAACTGCCAATACTTGCTCTTCATCTTTAGGATTCTCGGTGATGGCATCTCATCGTGGTGAAATTGAGGTCACTTTGCTTGTACTAAACTCCTCAGCTGATAGAGAAAAGCACACCTGTACTCTGCCGTAAGGTAAAATCTATTTACAGCACCGGTCTTCAAGATGAATCTTGTTACGATCCCTGTCGTCTTTGTGTCTTTGTTGAAAGTTACGTCTATGGTCTGATCCACGAGAATCCTCCTAAACGGACTCCCCCCGGCTAGCTGCACAGAAAAATGACCTTCCATAAAATTCCAATGTACGTACATCAGGATGATCCACTGGAAGGTTCGCCATTTGTGCGTAGTACACCAGATATCTTGCATAATTAAACCTGTCGTATGCAAAGAACCATGGGATCATATGATGAACTGCATAGAGATGTAGCAACCAGTTACCTTCTTGCAGTAAGGCCTGGTATATGCACTTGTGAACTCGATGTGCATGATTGTACATCTCCTTCGAGGACGTCTGAGACTGAACCTTCTGCGATTATCCCTGATTTTCAGTGCAGATATCGTGCAAACCAGCGTCTTCAAACAGTTTGCCAATTATGGATAGAAGGTTAAAAATTGTATGAAAAGTCCCCAGCCTAAGAAGATCTTCAGCGTAGAGATCTTTGTGCTTCCAGGTGACCTCACAAGCTTTGGCGTAAAGTGCTGGTCCAGGACAACCACAATCTCAGGTAGATTTAAAATCTTCCTGATACCCGCTGACTGACGCAAGATCTAATTGGCTGTGGATAGCTGAGTCACAGGAGCATTTATTTTAGGAAGATATCCAACACCATCTTGCATAACCGGTTCATGGCTATGAAACTTGATGTTAAAGCCTGTCCAGCTTGGGATCCGCTGATTGTCTCCTTTAACCAGTCTTGCAATAAGCCAAAGTAGGTCCTTTCTTCTAGAAATCTGTTCCTGGCCACCATAATCAATCGTAGCTGTTCTGAGGGGCTGTGGTCCTACCCTGTCTCCTAAGATGGATGCGGCGAGAGGCTGAACTTCCTGCGTGATGGTCCTCTGCTTTCGTTTGCTGATCACTGGAGGCTGTATACTGGGGGGTTGTGGTCCGTATGCCTTGAGTCAGACAGCAGTTCCATTAACACGTTGAGTGGTTCCCTTTCCTGTGAGTGTCTCCTCTAACCTGTCGATGTTATCCCGCGCCAGGTCGGGGAACACGTTAGGTTAAGTAGTCCCTGGAAGAACCAGCTTCTGATTTAAGTTTTCTGCCATCTTCTGTAGGCACAAAGCTGTATCATTATTTTCGAGCTGAGAATAGGACACACCATGTCCAAGTCTATTCAGCATTTGTATTAATTCTACATTTTCAGTCAGAGTTTTTAGAGGGGAGAGGAACGGTTTAGGGAGGAGGGAGAAATGGCCCCCAAAAAATAGGGAGGAAGGAGAAAGGAAGCAAAAAAATAGGGAGGCGGGAGAACCAGCATGAAAAGGGAGAAGGGAGAATGTCTTAAAAAAACGTGACATGAGTCTTTAAAGCCTTAATAGATCCTAATATAAGAAACTGTACGGATCTGTTCCCCACTAAACAATTATATCGAGAGAAGACTGGGTAGATCCTGGGTACCCAAGACTATTTTGAGCCTGTAAGCTCAGGTTCAGGTGTTTGGGATATTTTGAATGGTCTCTTGTTATTTTTCGCGCTTCATGCTACTAGAGGTCACTAGAGAATTTCTCGCTTCATTGTTTGGCCATTTCAAGATATTCTGATTGACCGTGAGATTTAGAGGCCAAATCGGAAAATCGTGAGACCTTGAGTTAGTTATGTTAGGTCAGGGGCAAGGCCATGGTGAGTACGAAATGTTTTGCCTTTCTAGTTTTCTGTCTTTTCTGTGCACTTCATGTGTTTAGGTCTGTTTAGGCGTCACCAATAAAACGAGTAGTGCTTTCTGATTCAGTGCTTCCATTAGGTTCCCAGAAATGTGAAACAATACAGCAACTTAATCTTAAGAAGTATTTTATTATAGACCGTGGAATCGCACTTTCGGCATTCATGTCATCGATAACGGCTCCATTTTGTGATCTTTTACAGTTATTTGACTGTCACTCAATCATTGACATGTTCTGGACTTCCCTCTTGCACTGTGTCATGTTAAACTCCGAAGTCTTTTTGTGCAAAAATATTTCTACTGCAAATTGCTTAATAAGAATAATTTGTAGGAAGGAAAGTCAGAAAACTATGAAACTAAACTGACAATGTAATCGTACTTACAAAATTTTATGGACTTCATGTACTGGTTGATGCCGCGTTATCTTGACCCGTTAATGCGGTACAAATCCTAACATTGTAACGCTCATCAAGAACCAATAAACATTTCTAGTTCAGCCACAAACAAAAAAGTTGCGATGAAGGCAAATCTTCTTAAGGACGGTGGGTGCTAATACAGAGGTATTTTTGCAAAGGTTATGACTATGGGGGGAAAAGCAGATCTTGGTAAGGATTATTGGAATCTAAAAAGAAAAATGTGGGTAACCTCGCATTTTTCAGAAATAACTAAGCAATCATAATTCTAAAAAAAGCTTTAAAATACAAAGAATGTACGGCATTTTCTTTCCAAATATCTCTGAAAAATGCACGGTTACCCTCAACTTTATTTTACGATTCTGATAGCCCTTGCTAAGATCTGCTTTTTCCACATAGTCATAAACCGCGCAACAATACCGTTGTATTAGTAGGCAAATTCCTTAAGAAACCCGAATATCTCGGACCCGAGGTGTGCGTTTCTCGAAAGCCCCGAGACTTTTCGGGTCGATTTTGAGCACGATAAGTTACTCTGTATCCTGTAAATAAAGAACTTTCTAAGCATCAAACTTCCCCTATTAGTTATACATTTCTTACCTCGAAGACATGTTAAAATAACAGCTTTATAGAATGCGTTGATCATGTTTTTAGAAATGGCTTTTCGGGGCTTTCGAGAAACGCACCCCAGACCCGAGATGCACAGGACGTATGCGCAGTAACAAAAGGGGCACCGTCCTTAAGGTACTAGAAAATCATCAAATTTACTGACCAAATCTTTGGGATGTTGGACATCAGCGAACTTGTTCCTCAGGAAAGTGAAGTTGAAGGTGCTTTGAATAATAGCGATAGTGACAGTGACGACGAACTGAGAGTGTAACATGCCCACACTTACGCGTAGCAGCAGTTGGATTCGACTGCCTGTGTCATGACTTTCTTTAAAAAGAACATCTTGTTTACAGACTTAATTTGATCATGAAATATATTAAAGGAAATTCTGGCTTTGCTATATCCAGTGAGAACTGTGTGGTTATAGATAAAAACTGAGAGTAAGAGTAAGGCAAGACATCAAATGCCATACAATAGAGAAACAAGAAGATATGAGAGGAACTCATAAGGGATCATGAGGATATAATGTCGCTTGAGATGAGGAAAAGAGCCTATTAGTTTGGCAAAATCACAAAGATAGTGTACATCATTCATAGGTACCCTGTTACTACATGGTAAGTCTAGTAGTTTGTAGGTATTCGAAGAGCACAAAGTTCTTTAGTAAAGTGACAATATTGGAAGGAATTTAAACTGCAGTTTCGTGTTACGTCATATAAACCCGTTAAAGCATAATCAGGGAGAAAGGTGAAAAAACAGGGAGGAGGGAGAAAAATGAGTTTAAAAATAGGGAGATAAGATATTTCACTGCCTGTTCCTCTCCCCTCTTTTTACCCCATACGACAGATGTTGCATAAATGAGATCTTGGCTGAAAGAGTTGATCAACATCGTTATTCTTGTAGATGGATTAACTACGGTACAGTCACCAAGGAGGACTCCAGTAAAGAATCTGACCAGGCATTCTGAAACTGGGAAATTGTCTGGAACAACATGTCCTCGATGAATTGGCCATGAGGTGGTATGCTTTGGTATACTTCATATCCGTAATGTGAGCAGAACACTTGTCAGTGACATTTGTAATATCTGTGGTTGCAAGCTTGTGTCTTTCAAGTTCCTTTTCCAAAAGAAGCTTTTCTTTAACCCTCTACCTAACTTAATAATTGCCTGATATTTCAATTAAAAAAGTCTAACCTGAACCTCTTCATTACACACTTCCATCGTCTAAATGGTTAGTTATGCATTTTTTACGGTTTCTTCATGAGAAACCTCAGCTCACGTGAAACAACTCCACTTGTGGCTGTGACACGAGTCAAAGTGGTCAGCGGCTAGCACTGAAGGCTCATTAAAACCTTTTCAGTGCATAAAAATTATCATTATAAGATTTCAAAGAAAAAAAGAGTTGTTTTTGTTCTTATTTTGCAGCAGATAAATCCCCACACCCTAGATGGGTAGGCCAGTAGAAGTTTATGATTAACTGGAAGTGCAGGATAGGACCAAAAATTTTACTCACCCCACCCCCTTGAAAAATCGTGGAAGATGACACTTTGGCAAATGCTATCACATATATTCTTTTAATAAGGGTAAAGAGCTTTCCAAAAATGTATGTCACTCTTTGTCCCCCCAAGTGGTACCATTCACCCCCTCTGGCTCATGCACTAATAATATATAATGCCCTTGACTGACAAATCGTCTTTAAAATTTTATTACACAGTTACCCTCGGACCTTTGCAGCTCGGTCAACTGCTCTGTTCAGTCAGAATCGACCAGCAGATTCTCCCAGTATACCACTCGTTTGAAGGTTTTATTTAACTAAATACAAAGGGCATGGTTTCTGAGCAGTGTTGGCCTGAAGTGAATATAGTTTTTGACCAGCCCCGCCCAAAATTTCCGAAGAGTTCATCCCGGACGTGACCCTCATTCACGCTTGGGTCATAACACATTGGAGGGTTCATCACGATACAAAACTTAGTTGGCGCGTGTTTTACGTGCAATGTCTTTTTTGGCGCTTCCTATATCGTGTTAGTTGCCTGCAAAACTTTGACGGAGTAACAAGACTGACTAGTGACCGGTAGCGTGTGAGATCCCATCAGCTTATTCAGTTATTCCCCAGCAAAATAAACTGTCAGATGAATAAAATAATTAATTTGACATGAAGTCGTCTTCGATTCTTCTTCACTTCTCTAATTCAAATTTGTGAGAAAAAAAAGAAAGAAAAGAAATTGTGGTACTTTGTGTATCACCGTAAAAGACGAACGCCTATTTTATTAAAATTGTTTTGGCGCAGAAACTGCTGTATTCCAAACAAATACGCAGGCATAAAATTAATACGTAAACTGAGGTGTGACTGAAAGACGGAAAAAGTTCCACTTTTGAGACTTGTAATCAGAGTTAGTTGCAGGACGGAGTTTGTTTATCCATGTTCATAAGACAAGACTTGCTATCCATCCATACAGAACTCCTGGGCTCTTAAGGCTTTCTGAAGAAAACTTCAGCAATTAAGAATCCTGTAATATCAGTCAATTAGATGTTTAATCGAAACAAGATCCTTACCTGCAAAACTGAGGAGATCAAGCAAGTGATTACATCGCCTGATACGTAAATGACGTTATTATTTATTTTTTTTTTATCAGTGTTTGATTATGTAAGAGAAGTAAGAGTTCTACACGAGCTCTACGCTACCGAAGACACGTGGGCAAGTTGCACACGTGGCACGTGCGTGAAGATGTACTAGTACTGGTCCAATCACGTTCGTTCTGCTTGTGTCGACTTGTGGGCAGGGTGGGGAGGGAAGGGGGGTACCCCCGTGTAGAAGCTCTATAAGTGCTGTGTTGATGAAACATGAATCCGCCGGAACAACTCTTTATTTTGTTTATTTATTCATTTAGTATTTTGTTTTCTTTTTCGACTACTTGCTCTTTAAAGGCTGGTTTCCATCACATACAAAAAAGGGGCACTCCGAGAACCTTAGATAGGGATGTGCGGCTTGCTTTTTTAAGTTCGTAACATATGGGATTTTCCTTACCCAAGATCAGACCTTTTCTCTTTGAAGCCAAAATAGCAAACCTCCATATCCTATTTCAGACTAGCAGGCAAAACATGTACATGTCTAACTTCAGACCCAAAAGAACAAAATCTTTAACCTTTTTCAGTAGTTGGAAGCTCGTAACATACGGGATTTTCCTTACCCAAGATCAGACCTTTTCCCTTTGAAGCAAAAATAGCAAACCTCCATATCCCATTTCAGACTAGCAGGCAAAACATGTACATGTCTAACTTCAGACCCAAAAGAACAAAATCTTTAACCTTTTTCAGTAGTTGGAAGCTCGTAACATATGGGATTTTTCTTTACCCAAGATCAGACCTTTTCCCTTTCAAGCCAAAATAGCAAACCTCCATATCCCATTTCAGACTAGCAGGCAAAACATGTACATGTCTAACTTCAGACCCAAAAGAACAAAATCTTTAACCTTTTTCGGTAGTTGGAAGGGTTATTTTTGTTTGTTTGTTTGTTTGTTTTTAACTTCATTCTGTTTAAAGGTAGTGGTCTTTGGGCCTGAAGCATAACAAAGATTTTAACCAAAACAATTCAAAATTCTGAGGAGATAGGTAGGTAGGTAGGTAGCTAGCTTCAGTTTATTTTAGAAGGGTGGCCCATTCTGCTCGAAGGATGACTTCCAAAGGAGCCCTGCGTCTAAAAATATATTAAATGTATAAAATATTCCATTAGAAAGTAACAAAAAAATACCAAAACTGAAAGGTTTTTTAAAAAAGCTGAAAAATTATATCCTAAGATGCTACAAAATTACATTACTGAGAGGTTAGAAAAGCTAAAAAACACATTTCTACGGCTCTTAAAAAAACTAAAAAGTATATTATCCTAAGAAGCTAAAAAGAAGGTCCTTGGTAGGGAAGAGAACGTCTGTATATTTTCGGCAATCCCGGACGCTCATTCACGCTAGAGTCATTACGTAGAGGTGGGTTTGTCACGCTGAAAAAAATATTTGTTGCGTGTTTTCTGAAGTCCAATGGTACTTTTTAGCGCTTCCTTTATAGTGTTAGTTGCCTGAATAATTAGTTTGTTTTGACCGAGTGGCAAGACCCTCACGTGACCAGTGATGCGTGAGATCCCTTCGGCTAATTCATGTATTCCGCAGAAAAATGAACTATAAGAAAAATTAAATAATTAATTAATTTGACGACAAAATTGCGAGACACGTACAGATTTTTCCCTAGTGTAACAGAGGCTTTAAGACAGAACACATATATCCCTTACACACATATATCCTTAATTAAATTTATTATGCAAATCCTAAAAATAACAGCGTGCAGCTGATGTAGTACTTAGCTATCTACGTAGCTTACATAGGGGAGTACCCCTTCTTTCTTCCCCACCCTGCCCAGGTATTGAAACCAGCGATTTTAGCAATCATGTACGATCGCGTTGATCGCAAACATACCCGTTTTCCATACATTTGTGATCGCTCGTGCGCTTGATCGCGTGACGATAGCCTTGCACGCTAGCCTGATGAAAACAAAGAGTCCTATTGAAACAATCTATTCAAACAATATGAGGGTAAAATACTAATTTTGCGTTTTTTAATCGCAACGTGGCAATTTTTTCGTTGGTTTCAAGTTGCAAAGCCGGGAAGCCGGGAACGGTTGCTTAAATACGAGTTGCGCGTTCGACACGCGTGGCTCCGTGCGGGTAGCTATCTCATTTCCGGCATAACTTGTAAACAGCGCGCAGAACCTAAAAATAGGTCAGGATCAGTAATATATTCTTGACTTGAAATACTACATCGAGTTCATTTTCCAGTGAATTTTTAAATTAAGCTTTTTAAACGCATACACACACGCGTGCTTAGCATACACGATACCACAAAACTTGAATATTTTCAGGCTCAAAAGCGGTCACGTGCAAGTATAGTTTAACAAAGCGTGAGTAATTATTATTACATAACTCGTATGTTGATTTCACAAATCAACGCGGATTACAAGCCGGCCGATCAAGGGTCAAAATAAACTAAACATTCACGGGAAAATGCTTGACACGAGGTGTCAAAGGATAACGCAACGAACTTTAACTCGTGGTGTCTCTTCAGTGTAATCGCCAAACTTTGAATCCTTCTAAATACGGCATCTGTTCTGTTAATGTTTTCACTTACATATAAGTTTTTTTGTTCTGACAGTAAAATATCACTTTTCGAGAGACAGAAAGGTTTTTAAGATGGGTGAGAAACCCGTGATTTATAGAGGGGGCGGGGGCAGTAGCAGCTAAGGACCCGGCTCGGGCCGCCTGATTGGCAGGAAACTACTCTGTCCGATAACAATTTCTGACAAAAATAATTCCTGATGAATATGTACTTTGCTATTCGTGATAAATCTGTACTTTGCTATTTTCGGCGCACACGATCTAGAGTAAAATTAAAGTTAGCGATGTCAGTGACACAGTTAGCTGTAAAGTTTTTGAGCTGAACAGTTGAACCATAGGAGCACAACTTTTACTAAGTAAGCTCGGCGAACGTAAACAGGAGTCACCAAACACAAGACTGTTGGAGAGCATTCACCATCCAGAGCCGGCGTAGCGTTTTACGAAAAAGTAAGTCCCTTATAAAAACTGAGTGCCTTATCCTGGTTGTCATAAACGATAATAGTTTAAATTCAGATTGAGAGGAGGTCAAATCCGGTTTCATGTTCCTTTTACTGTAAAGGAAATTTTGTCGTGTTTTTTTTTTCTCTTTATTGACGTTAGAATGCTAGCGACAAACGATATTTAAAATAGTTCTTCTTCTTGGTTTTTTTTGTAATGTTTCAACAACGAGGAGTTCTTCAGTTTAATTGACTCCTAGACAATCGAGGGCAAAACGCTAAAGGGCGTGCGATTTTTCCAGCGCGCTCATTCACTTCATTTCACCATTTCTACGAGAAGTAAAGAATTCCTCTAAATTTTTAGATCACACAGCTATTCCACTTCTCTAAAGGCTAATTTGCACGTCCCGATTTATCAGCCCGATTAGCTGACTCATTCTTATAGGCTAATTTACACTTCACAATTTGTCGGCCGATTTCTTTTTTTTTCTTTTTTCATTGGTATAGTGAGCGGGTGATAAAATCCGGCCGATTTTCGTCCGCGCACTCATTTTCTTAATCGAATCAGGCCAAATCGGCCCAATAAATCAGTGGCTGTAAATTATAGTCTTAAGCCTGGATCTTGTGATCGTGAGGTTTTTTAAGTTCATTTTCCCATTTGGGTTAAAGCCACTGGGCGTGGTTTCTAGATCTTTAATGATTTGATGTGTTTGTGCTTCGATTTTTGGCATAGGTCTCTACCCTCGGGTAATTTTAAATACAAATAATTGAACTTTCCAGTTAACGTCAGTTAATTGTCACGTAATTCCGGCTTTGGCAGCAAGACTGCATAAAATTAATATTTCACGGTTGATAAAATCTCAGTTCAACTGAAAACCGTCTATTAAACAATCTTGACATAGTAAAATGGACCAAATCTCATTTATAGACTTCTGACTTGAACCAACCAGGCGCCTTTGATTTTTTTTTTCAGTTTAAAGATGGTGTTGTAAAGGAACATTTTAATCACTAATTTGTTTTCAAAATGTGTGTTAATGACTTTAAATCTCTATTATTAGAATCAGGTGTAGGCGGTGACATTGTTTGTGCTCTAAATTGTCTGTTACTTCTTCCAGGATGTACTGCGCAGAATAGTATTTCATGCATGTTTGCCGAAGAGTGCTTTGTTTAAATAGCCTTATAGACGCACGTAGTTTTGGAATTTTAAGATAGAACTTCGGTCCGAGTAAAACTCCAACTGGTTAAAGCGGAGTTTCGGTGACTATGAAACGTTTTAATAGTTAATAGTTAGTAAACTAGCAAGGCCCTTCAATGCCTTCGTGGGGTATACGCTTCCTTTGAATACTTAGTAGTTCCTGTGTACGTAAGTACCTTTAATGATAGAAAATTGTCGCGTTCTTGCGATTTTCTAATCATGAAAATTTCATGTTGAGATAAAAAAAAGAAAAGTAGGTTATTTATAACGTCTAGCAAAAGTTTCAACACGTTGTCCTCGTTCGTTTAAATATAGCCTCTTCCTGACAAAACTGCGAAATTAGGTTGACCCTAGACTGATTTCCTGTAATTACATAGTGAGGTACGTAAATGACTGAGGGGGTGACAACGGCTCCCTTGTCTTTAGCCAAGGTGACGCAAATTGAGTAGGCCTGTCCTGATTTATTCAGAACTGAAAATATGAGGACTATAAAGCCCGCCACTGGCTTATCCAAGCTTTTAAATCTGCATTTAATATAGCTCATCTAGGTACGCGGTCACAAACGGAAACTAAACTGAACAAGTCGAAGCATGCCCCGGCTGGTTAGAAACTGCTGCTGTGCGTGTCATTCAAGACGATTCTCAAGATTTAACGGGTATTTACTTGAGCGTTTTCGACTTCTTTTTTCAGTTTCAATTTTTGCCAATTTTCTTCACTTTTCCAACAAATTTTTGCAATTATCGATTTGTATTTTAAGAAGTTACTAATTTAAAAAACTGAAATTGGAGTTTTAGTACATACTATATTTACTGCGTGTAACTGTAATATATTTTTATAAAATGAAATTCGTAGTTTAAAACTATTGCTTACGGTGGAGAAAATGATAACCACTTGGCTATGACTGGAGCTGGAATCGAAAAGTGCTTGACTATGCCACAGTTAGAGTCAAAAAGCGCTTGACTATGGCTGTAACTAGAGTAACTGAAAAAAGCGCTTGACTATGGCTAAGCCAGGGTAGAGTTGACTGATAACCGGTTCACACTCTTTGAAAGCGTGCTAGAGTCAGGCGCCAGACGAAAGCGAGAGTTTGAAATTCCATGGATTCCAATGAAAGTTTGAGCAGATTCAACTGCATTTTTCGAGAACGCACAAGAGTTGCGAGAGTGCATAAGAGTTTCAGCCAAACAAGAGCAAAAGTTTGATCTATTGTCAGCCTCTCCTCGTCAGTTTATCCGTGTCAGTGACTATGGCTGTGAGAAGAGAGGAATCGCGCTTAGTCTAGTTTACAAGGACACAGATGCGTAAAGTTTTACGGAGAATAATAAGTTCAAATTTGTAAAACTCCTTTAAAGACTGGATGCCCTACCAGCGGTACTGAATGTTAAAAATGCACGTGAGATTATAAGAAAAATTCTTAATTTTTAGCATTGATATTGTCAAGGTGAAGCATAATTATAGTAAAAAAAAAAGTACAGTGAGGTGCAGTCACGTACGTTGATCATTTCGGTTTGCAGATTTGCTTCACGTGTTTTCTGAATGACAACTGCCAGTGGTCTGAATTCAGTTTCATGGCATGACAAAAGCCGGCCGGCATCAATAATAGTGTAACTGTACAAAGGGGAAAAACTTCCGTTCATCATTGGCTACGTGCACGCGATGTAAAAATACAGTTGCGAATGTACGGTGAACGAGAAACGTTTTTCTCATTTACGATTTTTCATCCCAAATTTGATGAAACAAACACTTTGCCATAACTTAATCGAGTTTTAAAGTATTGACTTTGTTTTGTGTTTTGGGTTCCATCTTGTTCCTTGTTCTAGTGATTCGTGATGGCGGCCTGATTTTTTCTGTTTTGACGACAGTCACAAGACGGTCACGAGTTGCGTGTCCGGTCACCTGTGGGTCCCTGCGGTTAATTGAGTTTATTCCAAAGGAAAACGATCTGTAAGATACAGAATATGTGGTTTTGAAGATATGACCTTAAAAACTGAATGTAAACATAAACGTTTGACACAAGAAAACAAATTATGCCTAGAAAAAGTTTGGATTTCCGAGAAGGCAAAAAAAAAAAATGAAAAGAAAACAGTCGTTGTACTTTTATATGGACCACCGTAGATGACCGTGGATTTTTATTTGGCCCAAAAACTGCCAACGCGACAATACTCGGAAAGATACATATCGCGTGTTGCAATCATTTAAAGTAAAATCACGACAATGTGAGCTCCGTATATGAAAATCATCTTTCCAGTGACAGTGCAGAAAAAATCCAATCGCGAGAATACCATTTCGACGAAATTTAAGTATCTAGTGAAGATTGTGCTCCATCTAAGCGGTGCTGTGACGCAATCGCAGACTTATTCTCGATTATTCAGCCTTGGATGATTTCAATTTAACTTTGGTACTCTCAGAGTTGAATTTCCCTCAACTTGAGTAAACTGTTCATGATTTTAAATTCATAATTTACTATCAAAGAAAGCATAAAGCTGAGCAAAACATCAACCCCTTTCTCCATCCGTGGTTGGTACGTACCAGCCTTTGTTTGTTCGGTTGTCCACTCCCAACATGAATGGAGTTAGAGCTGGTATATTCTGAATTGATACATAGCCTTAAGCTACAACAGCTGGTCTGAAATAAGCGGCATAGTTCTGAACACTTTTGTTTGGCACATTTCCAAGAAGCAATCAGCAAAGCAGTCAGCAAAACGCTGAGCAATTTAACACCAGCAAAACTCAAGTAAAAACACAGCAAAACACCAGTAAATTTTCGTGTCTTAAGCGAACCTCCCATGCAGCAAGTGCGTTACAAACACACTTACGTCACGTGGCATGGCGTGGCAAACTCACCTCTCAACTTTACTCCACACCACAAGCACGTGTAGCCCACACCTCACACGAACTAATCCTGGAATATTAGTGGTGCTTTCCGGACGGAAAATTGCTGAGACTTCAACGAGTTTGAAACAAAATAAGTGAAAAAATAATGGAATTATCTGTACGTCATTTTATACTGCTATATAATCAAAGCATGATAGACCAGCCCAATAAAAAGGCTGTGATTTGCTTTGGAGCTACAGAGGAGACTCGACCAGACGAACGCTGTACTGATGCTCTCCACCAATTCTTAGTTTTCACAGAAAGGATATGAAGGGCGTCAACAGAGATACCTCACGAGTAAATACTGAAAGAAAAGCGGCTCCGAAACGTCGCCGCTCAGTCTCGGTGGCACAACTGTTGCGACGACATGGCGAAGAGAAAAGAAGCCCCCAACAAATAAACAGGCCAGATATACAAAAGATATGGGATCAGTTCATAAACGGTTCTCCATCCCTTCTATCCATTCGAAATTACATCGATGCAAAGATCAGCAAGATGACTTCAGATTCCAGTGAGAAAAATGATACTACAACTTCGATGAAGTCGATATTGCGACGGAAAAAGCATTCCCAGCCATCACTTGTGTGGAGGGAGCAGCCCGAGGAGTGCAGACGGCTTGAAGCGGACAGGAACGACCCTGAAAAGAGATGGAGAGAATGGGGTCCTTATTTATCCGACAGGCAATGGGGTACAGTGCGGGAGGACTATTCTGACAATGGAACCTGGTAAGAATAGTTTGCTCAATTCTCTATATTCTAGCTTTGGTCTTGTTTTGGCTTTTAAAATTGCGAAGGACTCCGAAAGAAATATCTTTTTTTTTTATTTCATCAAATTCTTATGTTGGGCCCAAATCATGAAAAGTCCTAAGTGTTTATATTGTATTTCCAATGGTTTTCCTGGGGTAAATTTCGCTTTAGAAGGTCTTTTCAGGTTTTTCTTTATGATTAAACAGGTTATCATCAAGAAGACGTGTTTACCCAGCCATCAAAACTGAGCTCAAATGTTTTTGTACTGTAAAAGTTTTGTACGAAGACGTTTTCTCACCAAGTTTGAGCTGCTCCTGGGATTCCGGAAATGTAGTACTTAACCAATTCACTCCAAGGCCGGGGTGCGCAAAATAAACACTGGAACAAATCCATTTTAAAGAAATACTAAAGTTGAAAACAAACTGCATCACAGGAGAGTACTGCTCAACAGCTTTTATTTTACTGGTCACACTTTAGGATTTCAGCCACACACTGAAACGTTAGAACCGCCTTGTACAGCATAATAAACACCATCACAGGAAAGTACTGCCCAGTAGCTTTCGCTTGAAACGAGTCGCACTTTAGGGTTTCATCCACAGACTCAAAAGTTAAAGCCACCTTGTACAACATAATAAACAGCACCACTGGAAAGTGCCGCTCAGTAGCTTTCATTTGAATGGTCACACGTCAAGACTTCATCCAGAGGTTCAAAAGTTAGAACCACCTCGCACAGCACACTAAGCTGCAGCACAGGAAAGTGTTGCTTGGTACCTTGCATTTGAATGGTCACGCGACGGGATTTCATGCACAGACTTACACAAGTTAGAAACATATTCCGTGACTCTTGGTTTGCCTCTTAAAACCATATCATCCAAAGCGGCCAATTAACAGAATGACTGCGCACTTTGAAGAGTAAGCCTTGCTTCCTGCTAATCGCCTAAGCACTGTTGATCCAAATCCAATTAATTTTGAAACATACAATGAAATAAGGGTTTTGGTATATTTCATTATCATCCCAAACATTGTGTTCGTTTATTAGTTACACTTTTATAAGAGCAAGTTATCAAGAACCAAAATAAATAAAATAATTTTTTCTGCCGAGGTTTCTTTAAAAAAATAAAGTGTTTGCATTTTCGGATCTCCTGTTGTTGAAATCGTAACCATGTTCTCCCACTGAAGACTTTAACCTCTAACCTTTTCACCGGAAATATGTTTCTCGTGATTCTATCCTCTTTTTTCTAGAAAGTACTTCTAGTTTGGAGGGGGGGGGGGGGGGGGTTCGGGGCTAGTGTAAGACGTTTTGGTAGGAATGTGGCATCCAGTTTTCAACCAACCCTGAATCTATATCAGCCCCTAACCGAGACTTGTTCCGGAAGGATTGAAGGGGGGGGGGGGGAGGGGGATCAAGAGGGGTAGCTTCCTTAATAAGCTATCACCGATCTGTCGTAGCTTGCAAAGTCACAGCTCCTTATGTCACCGCGGAGTCTATGGAACAGTCGTATAGGTGAACATCTCCACCTCGGAGATGTCTTTGCCTCGTGCCTAAGTAAGTAATAGAAGTAACATTATTTCCTCACAACTGTGAGGTAGCTCTGTGAACTTCCTGCGGTGGCGATAAAGTTCAAACAGAGATTGACTTTAAGTTTTGGAAGTTTAAACGCGCCTAAAGGAAATTTCTGTTTTTACTACTTCACTCTGACGAAGGGCTAAGGCTTGAAACGTCAGCTTTCAATCTCTTTACGGTGGCCAATTTACCCTATCAACTCAGTTGATAAATCCAAAGTTTCGTATTTCACTTCCCCACCGACGCAGCATCACAGTTTCTTTAGAAACTAATCCCCTTGTTTGTTTTTACCACGGACAACCAAAGAAGATGAAATGAGTTAAAGGTTAAAGCTCCATACATTCTTAGAAACATAACACGAGTGCAATTATTGTTATTTCTCTTTTCAGTTGGGATTATTTCCCTCATGACCACGCTCGATCACGTGCTTATCGTTGGGGAGAGGACGGTTTGCTAGGAATTACGGACCGGGAGTGCCGGCTGTGTTTTGGTTTGGCTTTGTGGAATGAAAAAGATCCCATCCTGAAAGAGAGGCTCTTTGGTCTCACTGGTAACGAGGGTAAGTTCCCGTTCCCTTCCTGCTCGCTTGAGTTTTGGCGCGAAATCTTGATGTCACTGACTGAACTTTGCCATAGCACTCGCACAAAAAATTCTTTCCCAGGATGAATTCTTGCTTTAGCCAAGCACGTCTAAAGTGTACCTCGTCAAGGTCGGTCTCTTTTAATATTTGCATTGTTAACTGTGACCTAGCTGTTGTCATTCAGCCCGTCCGTGGAAACTTAACTTTTATTGGGAGAAATTCCAATTCACGTAAGGTTCTTTGCCCATTCTGATCAATAATGCTAAGAACTTTCTAACCAAGAAGGAGAAAAACGAAACCAATCGCGAAATAGCAGGAGCAAAACCAAATCAACCGCAAAGTGGTGTATGCACCGAGTTTTTCCGCGTTTGATCCCCGCTATTGGCACCTGTTGTATGTTTTCCCCACTTGACACCGGTTTGGGACGGACCATTAGAAAAGTTATGGGGGAGAGGGTGGGCAAAGTACAAAAAAAAATTCAGGCAAGGGAAAATTGTAAAAAAAAAAATTGATGCACGGAGAGTAGCCCAGAAAAAAAGTTCTTGCGTACGGAAAAAAATACTCCTGCAAAGGAAATGTTAACGAAAAAAATTCATGCAGCTCAAAAATTCCCGCGCTTGACGCGTAAATCACATGCATTTATTTATTTATTTATTTATTTCCTGGTCGTCTGAGTTGCTTATTGCATTTGTCTCCGATTTGATGATAGGCTCTGGTTTATTTGTTTCGCCAGTTTGTTTGTTTGTGTGTTTGTTTGTTTGTTTGTTTGTTTGAATGATTGTTTTGATCCTTTTAACCACTTACTGATCTCGTTTTCGTTTTTGCAGGTAACCATGGTGAAGATGTGAAAGAGTGCTACTACTACCTGGACTCCACTCCAACTCATTCTTACATGAAGGTTCTGTACAAATACCCACAAAATGAATATCCTTATGTGACACTGGTCAACGAGAATAAACAAAGAACAAAAGAAGACCGAGAATTTGAACTGGCTGATACAGGTAAGAATGAAAAAATTTCTATTATAACTTACGGAAGAGGTACTGACGAATTCCACGTTATCCGATATCAAAAACAAAAGAAAGGTTGCCGAGACCCGGGATTATTCAGAGCTCATGCGAACTCTCCGGATTTGAACCAGGGACCTTCAGATCTTCAGTCTGACGCTCTCCCAACTGAGCTATCTCGGCAACTGACGGTCGACTCTAACAAAGTATGAAAATTAGAGCAAATAAAAAACCCTGGCGAGAAGAAGAATTTACATTGTAATGAAGTGTTCACCTTAAAAGGATGCTTGTGCAAAAGTATCCCAGGCTACTACATTAAATAGAATATTCCAACCAAAGCTAAACCACTACCGTAAATAGCTTATAGCTCATAACATTTTTAAGAAGAAAGCATCTTTCAAGCAAAGCAATTTCAGTAATGAAAAACATTTTAAACTATACATTTTCCTTTTTTTAGATGTGTTTGATGACGGACGCTACTGGGACATTTTTGCAGAGTACTCTAAGAACTCACCCAATGATGTGCTCGTTAAAATTACCGTAGAAAACCGCGGGCCTGAAACAGCGCGGGTTCACGTCCTTCCAACGCTGTGGTTCAGAAACTCATGGAGCTGGGGCTGTGATCACGTGGCGTGCTCCTGCCTACGAGATGTAAAGCAAGAAGGATGCTTGAGGAAGCCAAAGCTGATGCAAACGAAGCTGACAGAAGTAGAATGCCAGCACGACACTCTAGGGAAATGGATTTTTACAGTGAATTCTGATCAGCGAGGACAGGCACCAGATCTGATTTTTACGGAGAATGAGACCAACTGTGAGGTAGAGTGGAGTTTAATTAACATAATGTCCTTTGAAACTTCCCCAGTCGCTCTAGTGTCATTTTTTTAGGGTCTTAGGTAAACCAATAGCATCCACCGGTATGTAGTCAAAGCCGGGCCTAAAGACTTTTTATGACTTTTAGAATGCTTAAGAAGAAGGAGGGAGGGTGGACGGATTAGTTGAGTTAAAGGAAACGAAGATGATTGAAAATTGAAGTTAAAAGTTAATGATAGGTCTATGATGTGTCTACTAATATATCGAACAGGAAAAAGACTGGTGGCCTTGAGAGCGGAAATTCAATTGTGTCTCTCTTTTATTCCTTTCTTAAAGCATATCCTGTTCCATAAAAAGTTATCTTCCAACCTCCCCGCCCCCGCCCCCCCCCCACCCCCCTTCTTAGACGATTCATCTTCATTAACCTCCATGTCTACTGCAAGCTACAGCAGTTTTAGCTTTATCATACGAATCATGAAATAACATCAACAACAAGCTTTCTACATCTGTTCGCAGAAACTTTTTAAGACATCTAACACCTCACCCTACACAAAAGATGCGTTTCATCGCTACGTCATCAACAATGAAACTGAGGCTGTCAATCCACTCATGGAGGGCACAAAGGTGGCAGCGCATTATGTCCTTACGGTACCTTCTGGTGGAAAGCACATCATTCGATGTCGCCTCTCAGTCTGTCAAGACAGAGCGCCTTTGCCACTTGGTGAAAAGGCTTTTGATGATGCGGTCTCTTTGAGAAAAGAGGAAGCTGATGAATTTTACAAGACTGTTATACCAGGTGAGAAGAATTTCAAAGCTATATGTGACGGTTATATTAGTATACATGCATTGTATTTTTTCCCTCGGAGAAAAGCCTAATATTAAAAAAGTGTTTGGGACTTCTTTGATAACAATATCCCTTTCACCTTTTTAAAGTAATGCTAAAAATAGGTGACATATAACCCCTCACGTTTTGTGCAATTGACTAAAGCTAAACTGGTTTTAGCTCGATTTAGAGAACTGAAAGTTCATAGTAAACATTCGATTTTTATGGTTACACCAAAAAGACGTTTTTGTACAGCCATGTGCAGAATTGACGCTAATTTGTTGCACATTCACACTAGAATATTGAAAATTTTGGAGAATTTGATTTGAATTTGTCAGCAAACAACTTCTCAGTGTTACAACGACATAGAATTATGGTAAGTTTACGACCAGACAGAGTCAACACTACAGTCCTGTAAAAAGAGTATACCCAAAAGAGATGCAAAGTAAAACGGAACGGTGCCACCTAAACACCATTTAAGTGTCTACTTTACACCAAAACGGTGCATCAATGGCACCAAATTGGTGTAAGATACCTTACAGGTGTGTTCACACCAATAAAAGGTGAATCTACACCACAAAAGTCCACTAATTGGGGCTCTCCAGTTAGCAAGGTTCTTCTGTATCTAACTTTTTGTTTTGTTTTTCTGTCGATAGAATCTCTTTCAGATGACGAAGTAATAGTCTCGCGCCAGGCCTACGCGGGATTACTGTGGAGCAAACAGTTTTATTATTACGTTATTGATGAGTGGCTGAAAGGTGATCCCAGCATGCCATGCCCGCCTCCTGACCGCCTAAAGGGAAGAAACTCAGAGTGGAAGTACCTGCACAATAAAGATGTGATTTCCATGCCTGACAAATGGGAGTATCCATGGGTATGTATCGCAATATTTATGCATTTCAAGAGGTTTTGTCACGTACCAAAACTCATGCACTTGACTTACTGGACTGGTGGCTGTGTAAATCCTAGATTCGCCTTCGTTTTAGCGTTGGTATGTGCAAAGAAGACGCTTGGTTGCTTTTTCTCAGCTCTTAATTGACAGTCATTTGACGGTCAATTCAGTGGCTTGAATCGTGCCTTCTATGTTTGAGAGAACAATTCGGTTGCTTTTGGGTTTGGTGAAAAAATGCTTGCAGTACTTGTGTTTGCGTTTGCGTTTCTGTACGCGTAAACATTGTTTATGTTTTCCTTTGCGTTTGCGTTGGCACAGATGAATGACAAAGTGGCCATCATACCAAAGACAATAATAGCCATATCCTTCAAATCAATCAAGTCGAACCCCACTGCCTGATTCCTTTGAAAAACTCTTAATACTATCTGCCAGAAATTGTGCGTATGTATTCATATTTGTAACCATTTAACTCAGATGAATCAGCCCGTTTACTGTTTACGTTTTCACTACTCGAAAGTAGCGTTACAGTTAAGTTATCTTGTTGTCCTCTTATTTTCTTTCCATGTGACCAGTACGCCTCATGGGACTCAGCCTTCCACATGCTTCCCTTTTGCAAAGTGGACCCTGAGTTTGCCAAAGACCAGTTATTAATGTTTCTCCGTGAGACTTACATGGCGCCAAACGGACAGATTCCCGCTTATGAGTTTGCGCTCAGTGACGTCAATCCGCCTGTACACGCGTTGGCCTGTTACCGAGTTTACGAGCTGACTGGGAAGTCTGGGAAGAAGGACACTGTCTTTCTTGCGAAATGCTTTCAGAAACTTCTTTTGAACTTTACCTGGTAAGAGGAATTAACAACTAGATCACGTTTTCCTTCAGTGAATCTGCTGGTCTTTGAAGGCAAAAGATTTTCTAGTTTTTTTCAAGAAAATTATTGTTGAATCAAATTGGACTTTTCAACTGTCTTCGTGGTAATAATAGAAGACTTGCGTGCGCACACACACACAGCAATTCTTGCCGCATCAAAACGTTTTTGAGAAAAATCCTGCCTATATTTTGCTAGTCAGCAGCAAATTTTGCAGCCTGCGCGCAGACTTCTCCTATTTCCTTTGCTTCACGCGGAAGCAAAGGAAATAGGAGACGTCTGCGCGCAGGCGTTAGATTAAAAAATGTTTCGAGTAAAAGTGTTTCATCATTTGATATTGTTCTTGCGAAATTTCTTAAACTTTTTTAACACAGGAAATCCATACTTTTCAGACGTCTTGTCCCTGTCTCATTGTTCATGATTCACTTTTTTATTTGCTTTGTTAATTTTCCTCCAATGAAAACAACAGCTGCCGAGAAAGCTCAGTTGGGAGAGCGTCAGACTGAAGATCTGAAGGTCCCTGGTTCAAAGCCAGAGAGCTGATATAAGCTCTGTATAATCCCGGGTCTCGGCAGTGCTTTTTTTCCTCGCTTTTTTTTTCGTAGCGGAAACAGTGGCAGAGATAATTTGTTTATTTTCTCAGGCTATAAACGGACATTAAGTTGCCGCCACAAGGTTGATTCCTTAGGGGACGTTCACACATAGCGAGGGGTTTAGAAACTCTTGTTGGCAAATAAAGCTGGTTACCTGCACCATGTTGTTACATATTTGGCTGCCATAGTTTTTATTTATTTATTTATTTATTTATTTATTTCTATTTATTATTTGTTTATCAGGTGGGTGAACAGGAAGGATCCTGAAGGAAAGAACCTCTTCGGAGGAGGTTTTCTTGGACTGGATAACATTGGTGAGTGTCTGATCAAAGAAACCTTGACTTCTTTCTTAATTTTTTTGAAGCCAATAATCATTTCTACTTAATTGTAGGTTGTTTTGACAGATCCAAACCTCTTCCCCTGGGAGACCGCCTTTGCCAGGTAAAACACAAATTTTTTCAGTTGTGTCAAGTTACGTGGAAAGAAGGCCCGGCTTATTTTGAATTTTTTCATTTTATCAGACCTTTTGTGAACGATTTTTTTTTTCGCAAAAGGAAGCGTTTCAGTCCCTTCGGGGACTCAGATTTTTTTTGCTTTATCACGCTCGTAACATACTTGTGATGATGATGATGATGTTGGTGATGATGATGATGATGACGACGACGACGACGACGACGATGATGATGATGATGATGATGATGATGATGATGATGATAAATAATTAGTATGGTCTAGCTCGCCACGAACCTCCATGTCGTTCAGTGGTTCAGAACGTCAACGTAGCATCTGAAAATTTTCGTTTTTTCCTTGTTATAGGCGGACGGCACAGCATGGATGGCCCTGTACTCTGTTGTGATGCTAAACATCTCATTAGAGCTCGCCCTCAATGATGCAGCTTACGAAGACATGGCTATCAAATTCCTGGAACATTTCACCAGTATCGCGGACGCCATTAATCAAATGTCAGATGGGTTTGGACTCTGGGATCCGGAGGACGGATTTTACTACGATCACTTTCACAGAGGAGACGATTTCTTTCCTCTGCGCGTGCGTAGCTTAGTTGGTCTGATTCCTCTAATGGCATGCTTAGTGCTGGATGGGAAGTATCTAGACAAATTGCCTGGCTTCAGAAAACAGTTAAATTGGTTTATGGAGAACAGGAAAGACCGAGCTGGACAGGTACGTAATATTTCCACCTGAAACAGTGGATGAAGTCAGAAGAGCCACTATGTGGATATAACATGTACAGTGTAATTCTTATTTATTACTTATTATTTATTATTACATTATTAATTTATTTCAACAGATTGCTTACTTGAATCCAAACGATGACTCATACCTGCTGGCGATCCCTTCTCGTGGTCAGCTGCGTAGCCTGTTGTCCTACATGTTGGATGAAGATGAATTTCTGTCACCATACGGCATCCGCTCAGTGTCACGTTACCACGAAAGGCATCCTTACGAGCTGGACTTGGACGGAAAAACGTACAAAGTGGATTATGTTCCCGGAGAGTCCAACACACACATGTTTGGCGGGAACAGTAACTGGCGAGGGCCCATTTGGTTTTGTAGTAAGTAGAGAAAAAAGTGATTCTTATAGAAAAGTTTTTTTTTTCTATTTAGATATAGTCTTTACGAACCTAGAGGTCCAAAACTTTCTGACCAGCCTATTCCGATTTTCATAGCATGAAGCTCCTAGCATGAAGCAACGAGGAACATTACTAGTCCTCATTGGATAAGATGCTAGTCTATCGCAGAGTTACCGCTAGCATTTTGTGAGGATCCTTGCTGATGCCCATTTATACAGCTGGGTGGAGAGAGACCATGTGGAGTATAGTGTCTCGAGTGTCTCGTCTAAGGAAGCAACACGATGAAACGATGCAGAGACCGAGCCTTGAACCTTCGACCCTGCGAGCGCGTTTCGGGCCGCACATATCTTGTGATTTTCCATTGTCACCGCGATCGTGACTACTTAAAATTATGTTTTTGTACGTTCACTGTCAAGGCCATACCCCCGTTAAGTCCTGTAAAGAAGTTTGATCATGAGGACCTGTTATTTAAACAAAGTCTAACTTAGACCGCGGTTTTAGACAATGACTTGACCTCCAAATCCGGTTATTAATGGTCATTTTAAGCAGATAAACGTTGTCCTAGTCTGTACTTCATGCCCTTTTGACACTGTTTACAATAAACAATGTTTAAACATCAGGTTTGGCCATCTTGAAATTGGTTTAGACCGCGGTTTTGTTAAACGCTGTTTAAACCTCGCATAATCGACCCTAAGAGTTTTTCTTTCGTTTAATTCCAGTCAACTATCTTATTGTGGAAGCCCTCAAACGCCACGATTACTTCTACGGAAACAGCTTTAAAGTCGAATGTCCAACCGGCTCTGGAAATCAAATGCGTCTTAGAGACGTTTCCATGGAGCTTTCCCGCCGTTTGGTGTCAGTTTTTCTCCCAAACAAACTCGGCTACAGGCCCTGTCACGGAAACGAGGAGCGATACGCAACGGACGAGGACTGGAACCAACTGGTTCTGTTCTACGAGTACTTTAACCCTGAAACCGGAAGAGGATGTGGAGCGAGGTGAGTAACCAGGCCTTTTTTGATACAGTGGTCTCCCCTCCCCACCCCCACCCCATCCTCTGCTGCCGACCATCCCCTTTCAAGATGCGGTCATCCCATTATTTTGGTCACTTTATTTTAGGCAGACAAAATGTGCAGTTATTTTCTGATGTAAAAATCCCTTAAACCCACCCACTCCATTAATACAGCAAACCCGGATAAATGGGGGGTCCATCAATAATAGCCGCCATTAAAAGGGGATCCGCCTTTTGGACTAAAACATTCTTCTAAAAGATTGACGTTGCTGAGGTTTCCTTACTGAATGAGTTAATTAAGTATAGTTTGGAGTCTCTTGCTGGTTGGACATAAGCAATCAATAATCGAAATGGAGGGATCGAACCAAAGTTCTTCACACGATTAAAGGTGCGATGTGGGATATGAAACGATTTTCTCTGTAACTGAAGGCGAATCGGTTTTCTATTCCTTTCTCGATTTCAGTTTTCTTTATGTGTTGTTGTTGTTGTTGTTGTTGTTGTTAACTTCTATTCTTTTTTTCACATGTTTTCAGTCATCAAACTGGTTGGACAGCTCTGGTGGCTCCACTACTCGATAAAATTGCTGTCGATAGGAACAGAAACGCCATCCAGAAAAACTTGAGTAACGAAGAAAAAAACTCACAAAACATGCAGCATCCAATTCACCATCTTAGATGAACCTTTGTGGGTAGCGAACTACGTATGGGTTTGTTCAGCTACGTGCAACACATCTCGTACAATGAACCTCCGCGATAACCGATAACTGACGCGTTTTATCTTCCCAGCTGATCAAAAGCATCAGTAAAGACGTTATCTGGCTCTTTCCTCCTACATCTCTCTAAGTTCAACTCAGTAATTAGTGTTCTTAATTTGGTAACTTTATTCCATGCACTTAAAAGCTAGAGCCATCTTGTACAGCAAAATAAATTAAGTAAAGGAAAGTACTGCTCAGTAGCTTTCATTTCAAAGGGCACACTTTAGGACTTGCTCCACAAACGTAAAATCTGGAACAACCTTGTACGGCGTAATAAACTGAGCACCACAGGACAGTACTTCAGTGGTCACACTTAAGGATATAATCCCCCCCCCCGCCCCTCGCCCCCGAGAACGACAAGAAATTACTCCTCAGAAGTTTTCACATGACGAACAATATCATACATCATGGCCACCGCGCTTGCGAATCGCGTCATTCCTGGGACAGATTTTATTACGCATCGTATTCAAATTACAGAGAAAACAGTGAAAATTAGGCTTACCTTGTTGAATTTTGTTCTGTCCCTCCGTAAGACTATAATATTTCAAAAGCGCAGAAATCGTATTTGAAATAGACATCTATGAGGTTGTCTTCGAGCTATGTTGCGTACAGTTTGCCGACAATTTCACTGTTCCCTCAGGTTTTGAAAATTTCATGCATACTTCATTCGATCCGCCATACTGTCTTCAACAATAAGTGATGAGGTCCCACGGCAAAATAGTCGGTTGCACTGAAAAGCGGTTCCAAGGTCGAGTTGCAGAAATCTTAATCAGCTATCCACACACTAAAGTAAGTTTCAAAGGCAAAAATATGACCCACAAACCATTCATCGCTGTTCCCACCACGACTGAAAAACGGGTAAAACACTTATGATTTCCTAAGCCCGTGATATCTGGAAATACCGAAGAAATGAAAGATTTATAACCTTTTCACCGAACTGAACATCGGCCGCCATATTGAAAATGTTCAATTTATATTCAGCTTACATGACAATTTTAAATTTCACTTAGAGGTCCGCTGTACAAGCTTGAATAGAAGTTTCGGGCTGAACTTTCTCTGACAGTGTGACTTCGCGTGGCAAAGTGGTGTGACAATATGGCTGTTGATTGCGCAATGCTTAAATAACAAGAAAACGTGGGTTTTTCTTCTTTTTAACTTGCTTTTTGATTTGAATGTGTGTTAGACACCAAAATTGTGTCGCTTAATAGTAGATTTTACGGTTTTTCACTAATTCACTTAAAAGGATATGACAGCTGTGTGAGCCCACATATCGAGCCGCTGACTGTATGAAATTGTTCGCCATGATTTGAATGAGCACACTTTAAGGAGTCCATGAAAACGAACACCACAAGAAAGCACTGCTCAATAGCATTCGTTTGAATGGTGACTGTATGTTCCACAGAGAAAAAAATATGCAACTTTTGGAACAGCATAACAAGCAGCAGCGCAAAAAGTTCTACCAAATGGCTTTCATTTGAAGGGTTACACTTTTAATCCCATAAAGTCCCATAATCTACCCTGTTTCACACTGTGGGCCGGATTAATGACTTGCAAGTATTTGACAGTTATTCGTCAATTCAGTAACTTTTATATAATATACTGGGCAAATATCAAGAATACTTAAAATTTCAGGAACGTCAGAGGACGACAAAATGTGTTTAAAATGGTATGTTCTGTGTACGGTACGGTCAAATGAGAAATGTGACTAACGCTGGGAAGATGTCAATGTATAGTTCAATCAAAACATAATTGATACGTTGCCTGGGAAACGCACGTCTGAAAGCAGATATTTAAATGTGAGGTTCATCTCAGTTTATTATAAGCCTTATACTTCTATTAAGTTAAACCGTTTGTTTCTTATGTAATTTATATTGTTATAAACCATGTATATAGAATCGTTCTGAAACATTTGTTTGCGGATAATAAACTTGGGGTTTGCTTATGGGGACTGTTGTTTACTTTATTGTGTTGATGAAATTACAACATGTACTTGGTGTTCTTAAGATTCTTCAAATTTGCAAAAAATTGATAAGATTTTCTGGGAAATCTGGTCTACTGGACTACCAGGTATTTTCTTCCTTTTTCTTGTTATATCTTTTCTTGTTTTACTTTTTGCTCCTTTTTAGCTTAAATGAGATCAATATCGCTTAATGTCCTCCGCGTACTCCCCACGGAAACTTGTAAATCAGTTTTTCTTATGGTAGCGTCTGGATGCCCAGCAGCCAGGCACGAATCTTTCAAAAGTAAATGCCCATTAGTCCGAATTTTCAAAGGATTTCGACGGAAAGGCTTACGATTCAAACGTTCTGAAAGTAGTCGATATTTGTTCAGAATTGCCAAGGCATTCAGAAAAGTGTTTTAGTTTTGATAAATGTGATGGTGAATTTTAAGCCTGGTGAATATATGAGAAAGATGTTTTATTCAGTTAATGACTCAGGCGACCACAGGCAGACCACCCTATGTGTTCGTAGTTAATAATTGTTGACAAAGGTCATGTTGAAATCAATGGCGCGTATAAGAAGATATATGGAGAAACAGTAGGTCGGCTTCGATTTACTACAAAATATAGAGTTTACTCTAAATTATTCAATAAAAGTTAAGATGAAATGTCAAATGAGTCTTGTGTCATGTTTTTTTGCCGCCGCGAGCCTTTTGAGGCGTTATTTTGCGAGATTATTTAGCGACCGGTGGTAGAGAGAGAGAAGAGAGAACAAGGCTTGCAAGTCGGCCGCCGCCAGCAGCGACCGACTCCACTTCAAACCGGAATTAACGCCAAACTACTGAAAATCTCACCTATCTGACGACGGCTATCGATCGCTGAGTTGTTGCTCTATCTCTTCGCCAAATTTGAACTTCATCCCTCCAACAGTTTCCGAGAAAATCCATGCTGAATTCGTGCATACGGCTTTCTCAATATGATCGGTGCTCGACTCAGCGACCAGAGAAATTCCGATCACGCCGGCCGTTTCAAATTCACCAATCAGCGCTTGGCGTCCCGTGGCAGCTCGCCGCTGAGTCGAGCACCGATCATATTGAGAAAGCCGTATGCACGAATTCAGCATGGATTTTCTCGGAAACTGTTGGAGGGATGAAGTTCAAATTTGGCGAAGAGATAGAGCAACAACTCAGCGATCGATAGCCGTCGTCAGATAGGTGAGATTTTCAGTAGTTTGGCGTTAATTCCGGTTTGAAGTGGAGTCGGTCGCTGCTGGCGGCGGCCGACTTGCAAGCCTTGTTCTCTCTTCTCTCTCTCTACCACCGGTCGCTAAATAATCTCGCAAAATAACGCCTCAAAAGGCTCGCGGCGGCAAAAAAACATGACACAAGACTCATTTGACATTTCATCTTAACTTTTATTGAATAATTTAGAGTAAACTCTATATTTTGTAGTAAATCGAAGCCGACCTACTGTTTCTCCATATATCTTCTTATACGCGCCATTGATTTCAACATGACCTTTGTCAACAATTATTAACTACGAACACATAGGGTGGTCTGCCTGTGAGGCGACTCGGAAAAAAATCCGAGTTATTGTGCATACTATAAAATCGCTAAGTTCACGGCACTAAGGTGTGTTTTCTTGGGAGAATCCGAAATCAGAATTGTGATCTCTGATCATGTGGATTCTTCACCACCAAAGAAACGGAAAATCCTGAAAAGGATCAGTTACTATGACAACACAGGATTGAGACCTACAGAACCGCCAATGGGGTGGAATGACTCTTGTAAAATTAAAATCAATTCAGAAAGTCTCCTTCGTAGCCCACGCTTTTCAGGTCAGTGGTTATTGAGCCTATTCATCTTGAAGGAAACCAAGAAAACCAAAGCGACAGAAAAATTATAAAGATTAATTGTGACCCTTAGTAACTCAGTCAGGTAGTGAGTAGTTAGTCAGTTAGTAAGTAAGTGGGAACTTTACTAGTGACGTGTTTTACATTCCAGTGGTTGCAGTAAAAACTAACTGAAAGCCAATTAAACTTCCAACGAAATGTTCAAGCTACTTCGGCAATGTAATGTCAGAAGACCTTACACTGGGGATCCTTAACTTAAAAAAAAAATCGTTGCGTGAATCACCAGCTGGAATCACGTCGAATCGGTATTTGTGCAGCTTTTTTTTAAATTGTTTAAGTAGTACCCCTTATCAGTATTTGAGGTCTGGTTCTTAAAGAACATTTTTCAATTTATTCTAACCAAGTTTTCAAACTATCGAGCGTTCTTTGCACTTTTCCTGGCTTTATCTTCATAATCCGCCCTGTTGTGATTATAGTAGCGCCTGGTCAGCGGCGTTCTCCAGTTCAGGTCTGATGAACAGAGAGAAGATATCACTCAATACATCTTGCACGCAGCGAGTTGGTAGCCAGTTCTCCTCCGACAGAAATCCCAGACACACATGACCGGTTGTTGGGCTCACGTTCACGTGATAGATTGAAGACAGAAAACGAACCTGCGTAAAACAAAGAGAAGTGGAGGTTATTGACCTACGAAGTGAGGCACAAATGGTAATAACAGCTTATCTCCGCGAAAAAGGGAATTAACATACGATAATACCGGTTCGACTTTCATACTGGGACGAGTTCATAGCGATTCCCTCTTCGCACACAGAACACCTATCCAAAATCTCACAAATTTCATGTCCAGTCGAGACATACGGGTGCGAGTTGCCGGGAAATTGGTCCTTAATACAGTGACCAACTCAAATGATATCAAGTTGAATCATTTCACTCCCCCACTGACACAGAACCACAGTTTCCATAGGAACTTTCTAACTATAACTACTGTATAGAGGGTCTCAATGGGGTGATGGCTTTTACGGTTAACGGTTAAAATTTTGGTCTTTTTACGGCTAACGGTTAAAATTTTGGCCATTTTACGGCTAACGGTTAAATTCTTTCCGTTACGGTTAACAGAAATGTTAAAAATTAATCTCCATTGTTTTAAAAAGTTAATAATTAAATTTCATTGTTGTAAAACACATTTACGACCGGTCGTTTGCCTCTTTGGTCAATTCCGGGATAAAAAATATATATAAAAAAAGCAATTATGGTGTTATAAGAATTGTAATGGACATATATAGCACACTGCTAGAACTTGTAACATGGGGGTCCACAGCAGGTTTGGCGGGATGCGGGATTTGGCTAATTTTTGTGCCGATATACGGGATGGGAGCTGAAAACAGGAGCGGGAAGCGGGTATTTTAATTAAGGTGATTCCATCGAAATAGAAGGAATATTTAAAAATTTCTAAGACTTGGTCTAACGGGTAATTATGTTCCGAACATTTCAAAAATGCAATAAAAAATAGGGGTCACCGAGTTTGTTTTGGCACAAAATGGATAGCCATTGATAGTAACTATACGACCCGCAAGGTTTTCCTAGGAGACCCTAGTAATCAGAAATGAAAACCATAATTTCTTAAAGAGTCATAACTTGTATTGAAATATTGGAGCAGTTCAACAAAATGGACATTTATCTTGCATTGTGTACTATTTTAGTTGAACAGGAATTAAGGACATGAAAAAATTAAAGAATTTGCCGCGTGCGTACATACCCTGCTGTGCCTAAAGACGTGTTCTTTTCAGCATTTAAATAAAAATATCTCAAAGCAGAATTTTTAACTTTTCTTGAAATCGCAGTGTATTGTACTCGACCGTGTGCCATTTGAATTTATGCATTAAAAAATGGGGGTCACCGAGCTCGTTTAGGCGAAAACGACCTGTTATTTCTCTGAACTGCTCAGCTATCACAGAAAACCTATCAAGTTCCGAACGTGCGCGCGCTCCTGCGCGCGCTAATCACGCAAAAAATGATGCGTAGAAAGGATGCGCAATGCAATTGAAGGGAATCACCTTAACAGCGGGAGCGGAATTCTGTTTTTTTTTTTAAGGAGTCGGGATGCGAGAATCGCAAAGGAAGAGTAGCGGGAGAGGGTATTTGAATTTTTACGAGACTGCATGATTTTACCAGGGCAGGCTGATACAAATGGATCCTTTGTGTATGAAGTGTGTCGGCTTTCAAGTGATGAATGGATCGGCCAGGGCAGAGTAGTCTGAATGTCAAACTAGTATGAGTCCTTTTGTGGTGTTTTGCGTTGATTTCGGACAGTTCTGTTCACTTTCATCACAAGAAAGAGGCATCAGGTCACATGTCGTGTTGCATTTCTTGGCCTTGTCTGGTTTCTTGACTTTTCCGACCCTTTCCATTGAGCGTTGGTTGGAACAGCTATGGATAGTCTAGCCGGTATAGCAACACCGACTGACGGTAATGTAAAGACGGTCGCCGAAAACGAGGTATTCGATATCATAAGTTTTGTTGCTATGTATTATGAAAAGAGTGTGAGCAGGAATGCCTTTCTTTGAAAAGAACACTTCCCAGCAGAGATTTTCTGAAGGCAAGCAAAGACGCTGAAAGCTTTGAAATAAACTGTCAGGTGAAGTCGACTTTTATCAATTTTTTCTACATTTTACCAATCTTGCATGACCTTTGTGCCCCTAGCCTTGTCTAAGGATACAACCTATTTCTATACAGCTGGGTGTAGAGAAACAATGTGGAGAAAACGTTTGTGTCTAAGGAACGCATCGACTTTCAGATCAAAAACCGACGCGCTAACCACTGCACAACCACCCCTTCTTTTAAAATTCTGAACAGAAAGATGGTCATATCATTAAAGACATTCAGTTGGTTGTCTTCTAAACAAAGCAGAACCGAGAATATCGTAACAAAACATCTGTCATTCTTTACTTTTCACTGATACCTGGACAAGATAAAATAAAACAGAATAACACAAACAGAACACACGTTAGGGTCATTAGTGGCGATATCGAGACCACAAAAACGTCGACGATAAAAACGTGTTTGTCTGCTATCCGTTGTATAAAAACTTGTCTGCTGCCCGTTGTATAAAACGTATGTGATGTTTTCATCATAAACATAGAAAACTATTTAAAAATTTGGGCGGGACCGGGAATTAATATTACACGCACTCCTGACGCACTGGTAGACCCAGTACACTGCGTGGCAGCATGCATGCGCAGTAGCGTCGAAATAGAAAATGTGTACACACATCTGGGCTATTTTAACGTTCCTTTTTTATTGCCTTACACCCACACTTTACATCCGTTACTATTTTAGCATTAAATTCACTACTTAGACTACTTACCATTTAGCTCGCTTTCACCATCTGAGTCAAGCAACAAGGGTAATTCCAGATAGAGCTGCTGTTGGGTGGATATAGAGTAATTTTCCGTTTTCCCGCTGATTTTCACAAGGCGGCCAGAGTTTCAGGTCAAATGACCCTAGCCCAAACTTCTTGGCTTGGTCGTTAAGACCAAGAAAATCGATCAGATTTCTTTTAAATGCTGAAATAGAGCGGTATTCTTCTCCGATTTTAAGGCTTGCCTTGTATCTTTCAATCGACCTTCTACTCCCCGGTTCGATATAAACTAATTATGTGAGACAGCCATCGCTCACACACTGAATGAAGAAACTGAAGATCCTAAAAATAGTTTACAAAGAGCTGTCTGTCAACTCACCCCCTGCGCAAAAAGCAGACACTTCCGGTTCGCGGAAGACCTAAGCCAAATGACTTTGTTTTCGGTACCAGGATAGAATGTGTAACCGACGTAACTGCATTAGCCACAAGACAAGACATACAACAGTCTAAGATTGATACTTTCAAAAATGACAAATCGTAGGTAGGAAAAATTTTTACGGTTAACTTTTTTTACGACTAACGGTTAAAATCTGTCAATTTTTACGCCTAACGGCTAAAGTTTTGGCCGTTTTACGGCTAACGGTTAACCCCATTGAGACCCTCTGTATAGGTCAATGTAAGTACTAATCTGGTGATGGGTTAGGGTCTAGTGTGTTTTTAAACCCTTCAATGTCTTAAATCCCTCTGAATTTTGTCATTGATGCACAGCTGCACATTGATCTTTGATTGGTGGTTTGCTTTATATTGTCCCTTTTAGTTTATTCTTATGACAGGAATATGAAAGTATAAGTCATTCACTCATTCGATTCATTCATTCATTCATTCATTTGTTCTTTTTCAGCTATGTGTTTTGGCTGGGTGACCTAAACTACGGAATAAATGAGACCATCGATAATATTAAAGGGCTTTGTGCAAAACAAGAATATTCGGCATTGTGGCAGCATGATCAGGTATTAATTGTACCGTTCTTTGTATTTAGCAAATAGATGAAGTGTAATTCCGATATTTCCTCTCGTGGAAAACTTTTGACTTTTGTCTTTATGTCTTTGGACAAATAGCTGCACATATTGTCACACCATAAAGAAGTTATTGTTTGTAGTTTATTCAAACAAATACCTGCCCCTTGTAATATATTTAGAACAAGTTATTAATTTTAATACATATTTGTTTGACCACAGAGTTGTTTAAACAGCAACTCTACAGTTGTTTGGCTTAGTGCTGAGGAGGTCTACAAGTTCGGTCTTGGTTGCCTAATTTAGCATCTTGAACTATCGTCAACCTAGCAATGTTTTTCTATTCAAAAAGAAAAGATTTTCAACAATTAAAGCCAAAAGGAGTGTGAGAGGGTGTTTAGTTTCAAAATTAAGTCATCATGCAAGGCAGTGTTGTAACCCTGAGCATCATGCAAAATAGCAAGTCATCCTATTAGAGCTGCAGGTTTCACGTAAATTATATGTGATTATTGACAATAATTTATGTAAATTATAGTTCGTGGGAGCTGTGAAGCAGACGTTGTAAATTTATGTGGAATTGTTTATTATTAAACTTTTAGACTGACTCACAGTTTGTGGATTTCTGTTAGCTCTTGCAAGGCCAGAAAGATGGCAAATGCTTTGTTAACTTTCACGAAGGAGAACTCAAGTTTCCTCCCACTTACAAATACAACCCTGGAACAAACGATTGGGACACAGAAAGGTAAGTTACAAGGAGTGATTTACGTGAATTATACAATGCATGATTTGCTCCCGATAACTCAAGCCGTAAGGGAAATCGAAAGAAAGGTCGAGTTATGAAGGCTGGTTTTCACTGGCGCAGGGTGTGTTGGAGTCGTACTCAGAAGCGCAGAGCGTTTCGATCTAATGAAAAAAATTTCTGATTCCGCTTACGATTCCGTCGCTTACGATCTAGTGGGAACAAGCACTGTGATTGTTTTATCCTTCCGCTTCTGCTTCCAACTCGTAAGTGGAAGTCGGAAGAAAATGGAAAGGTTCTGATTCTTCCGACTCCGATTCCGTCGAGCTTATGACTCGGCTTACGACTCCGATTTTTGATTTTCACTACTAGGTTATAAGCGCTCTTATGACTTCGCTTACAACTTCGCTTACGACGAGAGGAAAACACAGTTCAGTTACTAGCGATCACAGGCCTGTTGGTGCTTCGCTCATGGTGGACTTAAATGTAAGTTATTTTAAATGTGGTTATGCCGTCTTATTCCTTTGGGCAAAGAAAATTCCTGTTCCTGTTTTGGACAAAGGAAATTCCTGTTAATTTGAATTAACTACAACTGCATGCTTTACCGTAAGGAACATGTCTAGCCAAAAAATAAGTGGTTTTGTTTGCAAGAAAGAAATCTCCTTCTTTGTCCCGCAAGCCATTCAATCACAGTAAAACGAACAGCTCAAACTATCGGAAGATGTGTACTTTTCATTTTTCAACCTCAATAACCAAAACGTGAGCTCGACTATTGTCTTCTAGTTTTAAACGTCTCAGTAAAGCCGGACTAAGCCGCTAGGACGGTGGTGTCAGCTTATTATATGTTAGGGGAGGCGTTTGATCAAAGGGTGGAGATTACTGCTGACTGTGGAAATGCCCTACACTTGTAGGACTCGATCTCGTCGATGGAGGACCCCATCTTGTGGAAACTGGACCTTATGAGTCTTCCATGGTATGGAAATGAGGTCAGTAATTAAACATCTTGTTTTATTTTGACCTGAAAGAACGCTGTTTGATTCGTCAATTTTGGCCAGTACACGGTCCCTGGGCGAGAGGAGGGAGTGTTCGTAGTCTATTTCGTATAGGTGGCAAAAACTAGCATTTTCGGCCGAATCTCGCCTCCAGAAATAACTACCTCGCGGTGTATGTCGGCGTAGTTATACAATTTAGGTGAACAAAGACCCGCTCAAACTGGTGTTTTTGTGACCAACAACCACACTTCAGACACTTCACGGTGAAGGACAATGGTAACCTCGGTCTTCTCTTCTCTGCAGAGATGTGAAATTGTTCCAAACGAAAAATAATCCCTCTTGGCAAGCTAGTCCTCGCCGTAGCAAGCATCTGAATGGTGTACGGTTCGACCCCCGTTAGGACTTAGATTTGGTCTTTGCAGTTCCATGGTCGTGGCAACTGAATACGGCTTACTTACACTGTACTCGAGTGATGTTGTCCTTTAATTTTGTAGGATGGTCTAAGTGTATATGTGGTGAAGAATTACAAGACCTACAGTTGGGACTGGATTGGCCTTTACCGGGTTTGTAGTAGTGTTCCCTTCTTAATACTAAACCTTCACGACAATTAGGCACGGACAAACTTCTCTTATTTTCGATAACGTGTAATCGAACTTAGACTCGAGGCAATTTCGGAAAATATTGCAAGTTTCTGCCCAAAAGTGCCTCACATCTACATTCGATCTCATTGTACGTGTAATGCAAAGGCAAAAAGCTACATCGATAGTGATTATAAAGGGTATAATCCCCTCTTGCAAATAAAGCACAGAATGAGAGCTTGAACTGGAATTTGTTTCCAAATCATCCGACCTAAAAGGGCGATTAAAAGACGATTCTTTCAGGTATCCGATGCCTTCATCAAAATAACGCCTCCTTTTCCTTTGGAATGTCTCGTCTACGATTATGAAATGTACGAATGGGCCGTGGGAGACGGGGACGAGTATGGCGAGAATGGCTGTGCTGTGCTGTTTGACTGTCTGCCGGAGGAAGCTGGTCATTATGTTATGTGTTATTACAGCTATAAACTGGACTGTATTATCTCCGTCAGCGACCCATTTGAGGTAAAACACCATAGCTAACCCTACAAATTGAAAATGAAAGGAGGAAAATAACGGTATCAAACTTGCTGAACACAAATTTTTCCAGCGTGACCTTACATCGTGATCCTTCCTTTCTACCTCAGCTGTGAAGTGTTTTAGATTGTTCTAGGTTATGTTTTATCTTGGAGGAGAAGGTTTTCACTTTTCATGACACAAAGTAAACGTAAAGCAAATTTATTTGTAAACACATTTTGTTGAAAGGCCGCTTGTGAGTCCGGTGGGGATTTCTGGCTAGAGGCGTAAGGAGAGTTGGGGAAAGTAAAAAAAAAAAAAAAGCAACTAAGGAAGGAGAAGTCATGCGCAAAGGTGAATGATGAGGGAGGGCCGCCCTCCAGCCCTCTTTCACTCCTCTCTCATTCAAGCTTATGCGTTTTTGCTAATCCAAGATGTGCACACACGAATACAATCCAGCACTCGCCTGTAAAAGACACCCAGACCAAACTTAAGTTCTTGGCCTCTTCTTAAAACCGACGCACCGACAGTTACATTATTAGGCGGCTACGTCTGATTTTGATCGTGTTTTTTGTTTGTTTGTTTGTTTGTTTTTGCTAAGTCTTGAACTGAAATATCTTGAAACAGACCCTCCCGCCGCGAGGTGAGGACAAGGACCCAGTGGAGGTTCAAGTTGAACAGCCCACAGAAGATGTGTAAACAACAACATGAGTTTGTTGTTGTTATTGTTTATTACGCCCCCTTTTAACCCACTTGGTAACGATCTTTTTCTTTATCCCCATATTAAACGATTTCGACGCGGAGAGTCATCAAAAGGGCTGAAACCGTGTTTCGGAACGTTTTCGGTGCGTTCCAGTTAGTAATGAACGCGTTGGAATACACGATGTTTTCTGTTCCGTCCTCCCTCCCTCGATGACTTCTGCAGACATCGTTTCGCGTCAAACGTGGCCTGCGTTTTTCTCCACTTTTAGAAAAGTTTTCCCACGGTGTCAGAACTCGGGGTATTAATTCATGCACACCAGGTTGGAAAAAAGTAATGTATGTAATCTATTTTTTAATGTTATTGCTATAAATGTAAAGCTGCCGAAAGGAAGAATTTTTAATCGTTATGACTAAAATCGAGTAAAACAAATTTTCATTTAAGTTATCACGTAAATGTAAGTAAGATTGTAACCTCAGTTTTTAGATGGTTATGTTCTCCCGCTGTCCGCTCGGGAAAAACTGACCTCCACTTATCCCTCTCCTTTCCTCTCAAATTTTGTCTCTTCCGCCAACATTGGGCATGCTTATAGCTGTAAATATTGTTGCGGTAGAGGAAGGAGAGGGGCCAAATGTACCATTTTTTTCTCTTTGCACCCAGATCTTCTCTTGTCACGCGCGCCGCACAAACTAGCGGCATTAATTGGAGGATGCTACTGCGAAACCTGGTGCGTTGCAATGTCTTACCTTCAACCCAGACGTTTTTGTAGCCGTTGTTTAGGTCGTCACGCAATCGCTCCTCCCTTACGAACCCGTGACTGCTTGACAAGTTTTTGCATGTACTTCAAAGCTGGGTCGGTTGGGCCATGGGAAATTATACCGGATTATACGAGGACAAATGTTTACTTCAATAATATCTAAAGACATTCGAGCTGATAGTACGTATACTGTGTATGTTATTGTACATAGACTACGAAATGTATAGCATTGCTTTAACTAACAACATTCCTAAAATGTCTTAGTTTAAAGTTAATATGTTTAAAATATAAATGAAATAGGTAGATATTTTAACGTGATAAAATGCGTTAGAATAAATAAATCTGTACAAAATTCACTCTGCTACACAGAAAATAAAAATCTTATCAAAATATAGTCGATTATATTTTATGTGCTGTCATTGGATTTGTTCTATTTGTGAAAAAAGAAACAAAAATGACGGTTGTGAGTCAATCCCTTCAACAAAGGGCCTCGGTAGTTATGAATCACCCTACAGAAGCTACAGGTTCTTGCTACTCGAAAGTAGCCAACACCCGTCAAGTAACGACTCCTCAAAAGGAGCGATAGAAAAAGGCTGCTAAACCGAAAATAACAAACAGTTAAAGTATTCAACCGCCACTTCCAGAAGTAGACTCCGTATTCACTCTCCCTCCAGGCTTTGTGTCCTACATCAACGCGGGTGCCGCCGCCAAAACAAATCACAATAATACGGTATGTTTTGAAGTCTTTTTCGGAACCGTACGGTGCCGATCCGTATCAGCAACTTCGTTTCATGCGGGGGCAAGAGAGGTCCTGGGAACGGCCCTGGGAACAAAGATAATGGAGAATGTCATAAAACTTTACGCTTTACAAACAAATGTTACAACAGGAAATCTTTATAATTCTTCCCATCGGTTCCTTACTTTTTTTCTTGAAAAGTCGAGGGAATTTAGTGCTGCATCTCTGGCTGATAACTGATGCCTTCCAGTTGTAAGGAGAAATTTAGTTTTAATCATTCTAATGGCAGCGTAACGAGAGCATCAGGCCCGGTTGCTCAAGTGACTTGACGGCTTCAGCGACATTGGTTCCTTGAACTCTCTTCGTGCACGGAACGTTTCGACTTTGGCAACTTTTAATCTATTTCTTAACCTAAGCAATGGAAACGGTCAGTTGCGATGATTGACTAACAGTAAACAGCAACGTTTGCCATTACCTCACCTTTGTGTATTATCATATGTGCAAACGGAGGCCTCATTGGCTGTCAAGATTATATATGTAACCAGACGCCTCATTGGCTGTCGAGATTTTACTACACAGGGATAACCAGTCTTAATCGAATTGTTAATTCAAGTAACTGGCGTATACTTTAGAGGTCTAGCTGAGTAAGGGAGAACAGAGCTTGACGTTTTCACTACAATTTAATTATTTTTTTCGTCGTACATTTTATTAACCTGTTTAAAATTACACCATCGGTACCATTTTAAAACAACTTTTTGTTACATTGCATAATGCTCTATACTGGAACACTTTCCTTTCCAACAGTAACTTCATTGTAAGGCAACGTTTATTTTACTAAAAACTGAAGATCATCACTACATACAGTGAAGCAAATTCTGAGAACCACGAATTTTTTTTTTCATTTATTCCAAACGAAAACGAATTTTTAACTTGTTAAAGTTAAGGCCGCGAGAACTAAGAGCAACGAAGATAACAACGCTCAAAGATGTTATCTAACTACAAAAAACAGCCAATGTTTGCCTGACACCAGTTAGGCTTGTGCTGGATTACAGGGTCGGCGAGAGTCCAGCAGCAACACATCCAGCCATGCACACTCCTTGGGCAGCATTACACGCCAAAATAGCCGCCGGAACTGCCACTCCCCCAGTGGATACCCCTGCTACTCCTCCTCCAGCAGCTACACAGGCCACCCAAACTGCATTACATCCGCTTTGACAAATGCCATAGGCCAAAGGACCCGAGTGAGCAGTGTTAAACAGGGCGAACATGATGATGATCTTCATAACAGCATTCATTTTCTTTTTTCTTTTCCTTTTCAACTTTAAGGAAACATAACAAATGGAAACTTTCTTAAGTTTAAATTGTGGTTACTTTCTAAGATACCATTATAATCTAACGGCCTCTTGCTGAAATCTCTTTTCTAACTCAACCAATCGCCCTTAATCCCGGCCGTTATGAAACAGACAAAGGCACATGATGGTCTAGAAACAATTTCAGACGATGTGTTTTCATACGTTGCGTGCATGATTCTGAAGAGCTTTACTGCAAGTATCGAGAAAGTATTCCGAGGTTTGCTATGAAAACTGCCAAGGTTTGCAAGTAACGTCAATTTTTTGCATTAACATAAATTTAATAAAGTTTCTGGACATTTTGCTGCCAAAACGTAAAACACCTTAGTTTACAACTTTTACTTTTCAAAGTTTCTGCGGATCAAACAACAAATGACAAATGCATGCATGGGCAAATAGCTTGGAATTGACTGAGTCATTAAAAAAATATTTCGCAAAACAATTGTTAAAAATAAGTGCTTTTCCCAGGAAAACGGGAAGTGTAGTCGTCTATTTGGTATCATTACTGAGGCCAAAATAGCTCCAAAGTTCATCGGAAATATGGAGGTAACAGGCTTCTCTTGCCTATACATAACCGTTGTTTTTTGCATAACGTTGTACAAAATAGTTGCTACCGAACCGAAGTCTCCAAGACAAATCTTCTAGTAGAAGAATAGAAGAACGATAAAACGTCTGCCTTCGGGCACCCATAGTCAAAGCACGAATCTTGGCATGACCTGTTTCTTAGGCCGAAGGTTAGTCACGAAAAATTCATGGAAAGCCTTGCTAAACTGAACTGCTATTCGAAGAGTATTTCTCTAAAATGTTACCAAAGAACCTTCACTTCGACATGCTTTCAAATAATACATGTATAAGCTAGCAACTCGGTTAAATTTAATAACCTTCACACCTATTGAATTATGTAGTTCTTAAAATTAATATTCTGCTGGTTCTTTTCTTGATGCTTTTCTGTTACTATAAGCAAAACAACCATGTAAAGACTCAATAAAATTCAAAAAGATGTTCGGGACCATTTTCCGCTGAATGCATTGGCCACAATTAACGTTAGGAAAAGTACGGGGTACCATGGCAAGACGCAAGTGGGTTTGAACTGGAAGTACCCGATTTCCGAATTAATTAAGTTGCGGTTTACTCGGTAATTAAATTTCTGTCAACAAAGCGTGGTAAATGGGGATCAAATAGGATACATGTCAGGCTCAAATTAAGGCTTGACGAGTGACGAATTTCATGAGTCACATGTTTTAATAGGTCATTTGAGAATACGGTCTCTTCGAGGTTAAAATAGAACTGCCGGTCGATGGCTCCGAGGAAAGTGCTGTTCGTCCACTTCTCAGATAAAAGCCAGGAACTGTTAGATTGTAACAAACAGAAAGAAGTTCCCCGCCCGCTCTCCGGATGATATTATAACAACAACAACAATTTATTTCGATATTCCCACATGGGTAGCAAAGTGAAGCGCGCGAAGTGCCCCGTACCAGGGAAAGTACGAAATCGTGCCTTCTTCGTTTGGTTTGTTTGCGATATTTCTTCGCCATGCGCCGAATTTGCGGTTATTTTAAGAAGAGACGTTTGGAAGGTTTTTTCAGCCTTGGCGGGTGAAGCTGTCAGCTTGCACTCACATGGCCGTGAGCTCGATCCCTGCAATTGCCGTTTGGTGACGCCACTGCCATCTTCTATTGTATTTTCTTGCCGATCTCACCAAGCAGCTCCTCAAAAAGGTAAGCCCTAGCTTTGAGTCAGTGTTGAGTTCACTACAATCAATTCTGACTTCCTGTCTTATGTAATCACAACACAAAATGAAAGGAATTTGGAAAAAAAATTCTAGATGTTTTGTTTTTGAAAGTGATTTGCGATCGTTTTATTAGGTCGCGTCTTTTGTAGCAAAATTGTTCTTTGATACGATTCTTGCGTTGCAAGGAATAAAAAAATAATGAGTTGTTCATCGACCCGCACTTTTGCGCCATTGTCACACAGTAGGCTTTGTGAGAACGGAAACACTTTGAACAGCGGTTTTCCAATGAGAATTCAAAATGGCGTACATAGCCCAAAACAAGAAAATTACTACTGGGAGATTTCATTTTGGCGTTAAATTTCCGCTATTTAAAGGCCGAGACAGACCTCAATGAAAGGTAATTGAATGGCGAAGACGTAGAAATATAATTGTTGATGAAATATGTCCAGCTTATTCTGACCGTTCTGAAATTGGGAGCCTGAAAGTTCAACCTCAATTCTCAATTACAACCTTTCCTGAGTACTCCTGGGCGTTTCCAATTTCTTTCCCATTTAGAAAGAAACGATATATTTGCTGTGTGGAAACGATTTCTGTAATCTTATCTTATTGTATTTATTTATTTATTTTTTTTTTTTTTGGAAGAAAGATCCAAGATTGCTGTTGTCTAGGAGATTTTGTGACCGAAACAATAGACTGGGTGATTTAATTTTTAAATTTTTGGGTATCCACGAGTCTAATCAGTGTAGAACTATTTGACACTGTTTCAGGTATATATTAACATATGATGATTTTTCTTCCTTGAAAATGATATCAAGATGAACATGATTCTTACTATTTTTAAATGTCTTCATTTTTCTGATTATCCAAGATATTTAAAAGATATGTTTCATTTACGCTCTCGCACCCATTTTTTAAGAGGACATAATATGCTCTGTTTGCCCAAACCATTGACCACTTCTTATGGTCGCAATTCCTTTAGTTACTTGGCAGCAACATCTTGGAATTCTCTTCCTGACCATTACCGCACTATTTCTGATTTTACTTCTTTTCGACGACTGATATCTACGGGGAACAATAATTTACTTAAAAGGGCAGGAACTGCAAACCTTTCTACATCATGATAATTTGCAAGTTAGTTGTCTAGGTAGTTAGTTATCTTATTTGTTATATAGAATTAACTTTTTATTATAATTATTTATTAATGTAGTTGGCTCGAAGATGTTAGCACTTGAGTGCTACACTGTAAACTCGAGGGTAAATAAAGTTTATTGATTGATTGATTGATTGATTTATTGATTGAGGGGTCTCCCAGATACATGTAGAGTTGACATGCATACCTACATCTGCAGTTTTGGTTGCTGTAGTCATGAATTCTTTTAGATAAAATTGGTCTTTTTGGTCGTAATGGGATTCTTGAACATGACTTTTTTTCAAGCAATTTTTATTCTTTCTTCTCATTATCATGTGTTTTATCCTGCTGAATATAACATTTTCCTCCTGTTTAGGTTTCTACTTGATCATTTGACTTACATAACATCTAGCTATAGTAACACAAGAAACAGCAAAGAACTAAACCCCTGAAAAGTTAACATTGGTGTTCATATTAGACCTCACCTGAGAGTTTGATTACAGCTGTAAGAGAGTTTTATTAAGAACTGTTAAAATAAAAATGTTACTTTTTTCCTCTAGGTCAACTGGAACTGCAAAATACTCAAACAACTTCTGGATTCTACTGTGGTGGTTGCCTACAAAGCTGATTCACCACAAGATGCAAACAATGCACTGAGAAGTTAAGGCCCAGTTAACCTTGGCATCAGTCTAACTGTGCAAAAGAAGGAAGGACATCAAACAGCAGATGCAAAACACAGTATCTGTGTGAACTCAATGTCAGGTGTGTAAAACTGATCATGTTTTTTTTTCTTTTTTTTTTTACAAATAATTAACATGACACTGCCTTTTCAGGATTTGTTTTATTGCCTGTACCATTTTTGGGACATAAGCTTAAGCCTGCAAGAGTAGATTTAAGGCCTAAGGCACATTGTTGGTGAAGTTGCCAGCCAAATGAGTTTACCATCATAGACAAAGTTTGCTAAAATCCCATCACTGAATTGTGGTTTTCAGTGTCACCATTTTAGACCAATTAAGAAATATCAAGTCAAAATGTTCTGCATGTAATTCATACCTTCCATTATGGTGATACTTTATCACTGATAGTAACTTAATATATATCATTGCTTAATGCATGCACTGTCATTTTTCAGGTCCCATGGAAAGAGACCTTAGGAAATTAAAAAGATACCATGGAACATGCTCTACCAATTAAATATATGAAGAATGCCTACTGAGATTTGAATCCTGCCAAGAATAGGACTGGCACACTACATTTTGCCTTAGTGGTGTTGATGTAATGCCAGAGTGTACTGCATTTTGCCTTATTTTAACAGTCCCTTCCAACTTGAAAACTACAGTTAGTAACAAAGTTAACATTAGTGTCCCTGAGATAGGTCACCTGTCGACAACTGTTACCTTTAACAATCCCTTAAACTATTTTAAGTCTCAGTTACTAATAAGGGGAACAGTAGCATCCAGATGTATCGTCGGAGTGTGCGACTGTTACCTTTAACAATTCCTTTCTATTTTAAGTCTCAGTTACTAATGAGGGGAACAGTAGCATCCAGATGCATCGTCGGAGTGTGCGACTGTTACCTTTAACAATTCCTTTCTATTTTAAGTCTCAGTTACTAATGAGGGGAACAGTAGCATCCAGATGTATCGTCAGAGTGTGCAACTGTTACCTTAACAATTCTTTTCTATTTTAAGTCTCAGTTACTAACGAAAGGAACAGTAGCATCCAGATGTATCGTCGGAGTGTGCAACTGTTACCTTTAACAATTCCTTTCTATTTTAAGTCTCAGTTAACTAATGAGGGGAACAGTAGCATCCAAATGTATCATCGGTTTGTGCGAATGTTACCTTTAACAATTCCTTTGTATTTGAAGTCTCAGTTGCTAATGAGGGGAGCAGTAGCATCCAGATGTATCGTCGGAGTGTGCGACTGTTACCTTTAACAATCCTTTTCTATTTGAAGCCTCAGTTACTAATGAGGGGAGCAGTAGCATCCAGATGTATCGTATTCCTTTGTATTTGAAGTCTCAGTTGCTAACGAGGGGAGCAGTAGCAACCAGATGTATCGTCGGAGTGTGCGACTGTTGCCTCTAACAATCCCTTTCTATTTGAAGTCTTATTTACTAATGAGGGGAACAGTGGCATCCAGATGTATCGTCGGACTGTGCGACTGTTGCCTTTAACAATTCCTTTCTATTTTAAGTCTCAGTTACTAATGAGGGGAACAGTAGCATCCAGATCTATCGTCGGAGTGTGCGGCTGTTACCGTTAACAATCCCTTTCTATTTTAAGTCTCAGGTACTAATGAGGGGAACAATAGCATCCAGATGTATCGTCGGAGTGTGCAGCTGTTACCTTTAACAATTCCTTTCTATTTTAAGTCTCAGTTACTAATGAGGGGAACAGTAACATTCAGATCTATCGTCGGTGTGTGTGACTGTTACCTTTAACAATCCCTTTCAATTAAAAGTTAGCTACTAATAAGGGGAGCAGTAGCATTCAAATCTGTCATCACAGTGTGTGGCTGTTGCCTTCTGCCTGGCAGTATCAAACAATGAAAACAAATAGTCAATATAATCAATAATAATCAATTCCAATGAATTGACTGGTTATGGAAATCAATACAATTCAAAGCTTAAAAGTTGAGTGACTATTGATTGTTATTGACTATCATTGATTAATATTGATTTTGATTGGAATTAACTCTCGGTTCATATTTGCACACAGCATGTTAATAATTTATTGGCAAATGATAATAAAGTTTATTTGTTCTAAACATAGTTTTTAGGTTTAGCATTCCTTAGATCACTATTTACAAAGAACATGCTAGTTAAAAAAGCCTTTGATGGTGTCACAATGATGTTATTTCATGACCTGTTTCTATAAATCCTATTCCTGGATCTGTACTTATGCTAGTGTAGGTCTAGAGAATTGGGGCAAACAATGATATGTACAGTTGAATGAGGAAAGATTAAAAATAAATTGTTACTAGCTGTAGGAGGTATTTTAAGGTCTGCATTTTTGTTATGTTATGTTATATTTTGTTTTTTTATTATTTTTTTGCGGGGGGGGGGGGGGGGGGTTGGTACTTCCAGTTAGACCCCGTAGCGTCTCGTCATGGTAAAATTTCTTTGTGAAATTGTTTGGAAAAGAAAAATTCGAGAAGAAACGCTTAGAAAATACGTAGAAGTTTGTCTACTAAGCAATACGTTACAGCTTGGTTCGGATACTGGTGTAATATCTGTTTTTCAAAGTCTTCCGCAATAGTATTGCTTCAGTGAAAGAGGTCGTTTTCCTCTTTGCAAAAGGTAGGTCCAAGTCGAGTCATATGTTTCCAACGATTGAGGGAACGCTGGAAAACGTCTCGAAACTGCACAAGGAAGCTTTTTGCCACTTGTTAGACAATTTACGCAAAAGTTGCCGAATGTTATTGAGCAAGTCGTGTTTCAAACTCTGTAGCATTTTTATTTAATTCGCGATAAACGAGGATGCTTTCTTATATAAAGGGCAGAAACTAACATTATCTTGATCCCATGAGGCAAATACCTTTTCGAATTTCTGGTAGTTCGATGTGTCCCGCTCGCGTCTCAAAATTTCCACCTTCAGTTTCAGACTAAAATATATGATTTGCACCCCCTATCTTAAGTTTTAGACCCGGTTTTTCGATAGCCGATTAACGCTTACGTTAACCCTCGATTTAAAGCTAACCAAGGTTTCTCTTTCTTTTCAGTTTAAAAGCGTCTCTACTGCTAAATTTAAGTAAAGTAAGTTTGACAGCTACAAAGTCAGAATTAGGGTAGGGCAAAAGAGAATTACAGGAATCCAATCCTGTTGTAGTTAAGCCTATAAAACTGAATTAAAACCCGATGCTTAAGCTGGGGCTCATAACCCTTCTTTGAACTACCGGGTATTGATCGCTAAAATCCATACCGAACGAGAGACAAAATTCTACATATTGATCTGTATAGTAAAAAGGTGGGGAGCCGAATTTTGGTGCAGTGTTGAGAAAACTCGCTTTCACCCGGTGCCGCACTGCAGGATTGAAGTCTAATTATCTTGGTGTCACATGTGAATTATAATTTTTGTTAGATCTCGCCTTGCTCCGAGAATTTGTTCAAGGTTCTACGGGTTTTTTCACCAAATTACAGAGAGCAGTTATTCAATTTCCAGTTAGATCTGGATTTAAAGACCCACATGAGAAAACACCTGCGCGGGGTGGAAAGGCTTGTCTTTTTAAATAACGAACTGAACTAATTTGCAGAAAATCTGGCTCTTAACTTTTTAAAGCAATATTCTTGGGTCTTTTTTAACATCTCAATACTTTCAGTTAGATTTATTACGACTAAATTGCACGATATTTCAAGCTACTTAACGGTACAAATAAATTGAGTTCTTTCTCTTACCTTCTCAGCTGGTCCGGATGCTCAATTTGTCTTTCCACAGACAAACTTCCACACTAGCTAACACGGAACACTTTTAACAAGTTCTGCAGGTTGTTGAAATTAATATGAAGCCATTATTTACCAAAAGGACAGGTGAAAAAGCGGTTTGCAATATCAGAATGCAAATGCATTGTTGGCCATAATTGATATCTTATTACCACCATAGCCACTTTTCAATATGTCACAACTGCAGAATCTTGTAAGCTGCGAAGAATTTTAATTCATGTCTTTTTCCATTTCCAAAGAACTTAAGGTCTGATGCGCATTAGTAAAAGGTCTTACTATCTAATTCAGTTTAAGCTAGTAAGCAATGAATCAGCAATTGAAGCTCAAATTGCGTTAGAAATAAATTCCTTTGGTGACGTCATTCAATGCTTACCTACTTTCAAGTTACGCAATATGTTAAGGACACAAGAAGACGTAAAGATAACTATTACGTACTTTCGCCAAACTACGATGCATTTGACTAGTTCTCGAGTTCCGAATTTTGTTTCAAACGTCGAATTTTTCATGTGCCGAGCCTAGTGTAGTCTCCTAAACAGGCGTTATTTAGTCGTTGCGTGACGACCTAAAGAGCAAAAGCTGTTGTTTTTGCTAATGTGCATTTGTTTCCCGAATTCGGCCCTTGAAAAAGTTCTACGTTTGAAACAGGCCTGAGTTAGACCGCTTACGAGCCAATTCCACTGGTGACAATGATTTAGGCTTTAAAAAATGTTCAAAAGGAAACTATTTCCCAGTGTTTGGCGTAGTCAGTTCGTGTATCGTGGAAATCTTGCCAAAGTGGCATGAAAAATTAATGATTCAATCAACCTTGGTCTTAATTTGTGGCGCATGCTTTTGCCGATTTTCATGGGTGTATGGCTACGTTGTCGAAAAATTTTTAAAGTAGCCATAATAATAAAACCTTTGATGCAACTTTCTTGTTCGTTCATACATTTGAAACCATACATTTGAAACCAAACAAACAAAAAAAGAACAACATTTCTTCATTACGGACATTAACTTCTTTTACTTGCCATCAGCAACGCGGAAAACTGATTCACCTTAGGTTGCCGAAATCCTTATTGACCCTTTTAATCCCAATACCGTTCTCCCCAACATATCAATGCATTGTAACACATACAGATCATAAGAATTAAGGGAGTGATCACAAAAGATAAAAATGAAAATTAGCAAATGAGGGGAGCAGTAGCAACCAGATGTATCGTCGGAGTGTGCGACTGTTGCCTTTAACAATCCCTTTCTATTTGAAGTCTTATTTACTAATGAGGGGAACAGTGGCATCCAGATGTATCGTCGGAGTGTGCGACTGTTGCCTTTAACAATTCCTTTCTATTTTAAGTCTCAGTTACTAATGAGGGGAACAGTAGCATCCAGATCTATCGTCGGAGTGTGCGGCTGTTACCTTTAACAATCCCTTTCTATTTTAAGTCTCAGGTACTAATGGGGGGAACAATAGCATCCAGATGTATCGTCGGAGTGTGCAGCTGTTACCTTTAACAATTCCTTTCTATTTTAAGTCGCCTTGCTCCGAGAATTTGTTCAAGGTTCTACGGGTTTTTCACCAAATTACAGAGAGCAGTTATTCAATTTCCAGTTAGATCTGGATTTAAAGACCCACATGAGAAAACACCTGCGCGGGGTGGAAAGGCTTGTCTTTTTAAATAACGAACTGAACTAATTTGCAGAAAATCTGGCTCTTAACTTTTTAAAGCAATATTCTTGGGTCTTTTTTAACATCTCAATACTTTCAGTTAGATTTATTACGACTAAATTGCACGATATTTCAAGCTACTTAACGGTACAAATAAATTGAGTTCTTTCTCTTACCTTCTCAGCTGGTCCGGATGCTCAATTTGTCTTTCCACAGACAAACTGCCACACTAGCTAACACGAACTGAACTAATTTGCAGAAAATCTGGCTCTTAACTTTTTAAAGCAATATTCTTGGGTCTTTTTTAACATCTCAATACTTTCAGTTAGATTTATTACGACTAAATTGCACGATATTTCAAGCTACTTAACGGTACAAATAAATTGAGTTCTTTCTCTTACCTTCTCAGCTGGTCCGGATGCTCAATTTGTCTTTCCACAGACAAACTGCCACACTAGCTAACACGGAACACTTTTAACAAGTTCTGCAGGTTGTTGAAATTAATATGAAGCCATTATTTACCAAAAGGACAGGTGAAAAAGCGGTTTGCAATATCAGAATGCAAATGCATTGTTGGCCATAATTGATATCTTATTACCACCATAGCCACTTTTCAATATGTCACAACTGCAGAATCTTGTAAGCTGCGAAGAATTTTAATTCATGTCTTTTTCCATTTCCAAAGAACTTAAGGTCTGATGCGCATTAGTAAAAGGTCTTACTATCTAATTCAGTTTAAGCTAGTAAGCAATGAATCAGCAATTGAAGCTCAAATTGCGTTAGAAATAAATTCCTTTGGTGACGTCATTCAATGCTTACCTACTTTCAAGTTACGCAATATGTTAAGGACACAAGAAGACGTAAAGATAACTATTACGTACTTTCGCCAAACTATGATGCATTTGACTAGTTCTCGCAGAGTTCCGAATTTTGTTTCAAACGTCGAATTTTTCATGTGCCGAGCCTAGTGTAGTCTCCTACACAGGCGTTATTTAGTCGTTGCGTGACGACCTAAAGAGCAAAAACTGTTGTTTTTGCTAATTTGCATTTGTTTCCCGAATTCGGCCCTTGAAAAAGTTCTACGTTTGAAACAGGCCTGAGTTAGACCGCTTACGAGCCAATTCCACTGGTGACAATGATTTAGGCTTTAAAAAATGTTCAAAAGGAAACTATTTCCCAGTGTTTGGCGTAGTCAGTTCGTGTATCGTGGAAATCTTGCCAAAGTGGCATGAAAAATTAATGATTCAATCAACCTTGGTCTTAATTTGTGGCGCATGCTTTTGCCGATTTTCATGGGTGTATGGCTACGTTGTCGAAAAATTTTTAAAGTAGCCATAATAATAAAACCTTTGATGCAACTTTCTTGTTCGTTCATACATTTGAAACCATACATTTGAAACCAAACAAACAAAAAAAGAACAACATTTCTTCATTACGGACATTAACTTCTTTTACTTGCCATCAGCAACGCGGAAAACTGATTCACCTTAGGTTGCCGAAATCCTTATTGACCCTTTTAATCCCAATACCGTTCTCCCCAACATATCAATGCATTGTAACACATACAGATCATAAGAATTAAGGGAGTGATCACAAAAGATAAAAATGAAAATTAGCAAATGAGGGGAGCAGTAGCAACCAGATGTATCGTCGGAGTGTGCGACTGTTGCCTTTAACAATCCCTTTCTATTTGAAGTCTTATTTACTAATGAGGGGAACAGTGGCATCCAGATGTATCGTCGGAGTGTGCGACTGTTGCCTTTAACAATTCCTTTCTATTTTAAGTCTCAGTTACTAATGAGGGGAACAGTAGCATCCAGATCTATCGTCGGAGTGTGCGGCTGTTACCTTTAACAATCCCTTTCTATTTTAAGTCTCAGGTACTAATGGGGGGAACAATAGCATCCAGATGTATCGTCGGAGTGTGCAGCTGTTACCTTTAACAATTCCTTTCTATTTTAAGTCGCCTTGCTCCGAGAATTTGTTCAAGGTTCTACGGGTTTTTCACCAAATTACAGAGAGCAGTTATTCAATTTCCAGTTAGATCTGGATTTAAAGACCCACATGAGAAAACACCTGCGCGGGGTGGAAAGGCTTGTCTTTTTAAATAACGAACTGAACTAATTTGCAGAAAATCTGGCTCTTAACTTTTTAAAGCAATATTCTTGGGTCTTTTTTCACATCTCAATACTTTCAGTTAGATTTATTACGACTAAATTACACGATATTTCAAGCTACTTAACGGTACAAATAAATTGAGTTCTTTCTCTTACCTTCTCAGCTGGTCCGGATGCTCAATTTGTCTTTCCACAGACAAACTGCCACACTAGCTAACACGGAACACTTTTAACAAGTTCTGCAGGTTGTTGAAATTAATATGAAGCCATTATTTACCAAAAGGACAGGTGAAAAAGCGGTTTGCAATATCAGAATGCAAATGCATTGTTGGCCATAATTGATATCTTATTACCACCATAGCCACTTTTCAATATGCCACAACTGCAGAATCTTGTAAGCTGCGAAGAATTTTAATTCATATCTTTTTCCATTTCCAAAGAACTTAAGATCTGATGCGCATTAGTAAGCTAGTAAGCAATGAATCAGCAATTGAAGCTCAAATTGCGTTAGAAATAAATTCCTTTGGCGACGTCATTCAATGCTTATGATTCGCGCCTATGCGTGAAGGCGTTACTTCTGTAGAAAATTAGCCAGGGATTTGAAGGTTTTGAAGATTTTATTTTGCACTAGACTTTACGGCTTTGTTCCTTCATCGATCAGTTCGGGAAGCGTCCGTTGTTAAATCGTAGTCAACTGAAATCAGTTAGAAAACAAGTTACTATTTACATCATTCGCTATTGAAACGGCAAACAGTTCTCAACTTACAATTTGTTTTCCATAAATCCTTGAAATCCCACATCGGCGACTGAACAACGAAACATGTTCCGTTAAAGAAGTGAAACTTGTTCTTTTAAATTCTTGTCACCTAATGTCACATGACCTTATTTTTCCCGCCTCGCTAAGTCGAGGCGATAACTGACAATATGGAAATTTTAGGACATTGTTTGCACGAAATGCAAATCACTCCGCCCCAGTGCGGAAATTAGGTTTAATTAATTATACCTAATTGAGCAACGACTATAAATGTAATAGCGTTCAATAATAAGAAACGTCAGAAAATAGCATGTCTATTGCTTCTGGGAACCAGCTTAATTAGGAAAATTCTGCATTTAGTTCCTCCTTGGTTGCTAGGAGACACAGCTTGTGGATTGGCCTGTCGTATTCACCATCCTGGGTCTTGATTCTGGCCTTTCTGACCAAGCCATCCTTTCCTGGATACGTGACAATGATACGCGCCAACTTCCACTGAGACCTTTTGTGGTTCTGATCCAACTCCAAAACTAGATCATCAACGTGAACATTTTCTCTGGTTCGGAACCACTTGTTTCGTGGTAATAGATTTGGCGCGAAGTATCGCATCCAGCATTTCCAGAATTCATTGACTCGATCTTGTGTGCTTCTCAGAAGATGTCTGGGGTTGATCCTTCCTTCGGGTTCTGGTTGAGGTAGTGGAAGATGATGACCTATAAGAATATCGTTCGGCGTGATGGGGGGACTTTCCCAGATGTCATTGGAACTTGGATACAGAGGACGTCCATTGATGATGTAGTTTGTCTCTGACAGAAATGTTCTCCATTGCTCTTCTGTAAAGGCTTGGTTCTTGCACGTAGCATTGAGACTTTGTCTGACAGACTTGATGAGAGTTTCCACGACGCCATTTTGATGACTTGCGTGAGGTATGTTCCATTGCCACTTGAAATCGCAACAGAAATCCTCAGATAGAACACTTTGAATCTTGGGAATGTTCCAGCTCTGCATAATTTCCTTTAAGTAACCTTGCGCACCTACAAAGTTTGTTCCACGGTCGGACCAACAAACACTCGGGTGGCCACGCAAGCTCGCGAAACGACGGAACGCCATCAGAAAGGCATCAGATGTCTTGTCGTTTACAAGTTCTAAGTGAACTGCCCTTGTTGTCATGCAGGTGAATATTACTACTTGAGCTTCTTTCAGAGTCTTCCGATTGAGTTTAATATGCAAGGGACCAAACATGTCAATGGCGGTGTTGGAAAAGGGAGGGAAACCTGCTGCCACTCGTAAAGATGGGATCTGCCCCATTAGCTGGTCCAGCGGTTTTTTGCGAAGCTTCCTGCAGGTGATGCACTTTGAAGTGAGGGCTTTGGACATGCTGCGGACTCCTATAATCCAGTATTTCCTCCTGGCTTCATGGATTAAACTCTTGTATCCACAATGTCCACGCTTGTCGTGCAGGTGGCGCAGTAACAGCTTGACAAGTAGATGGTCGCGTGGTAGGATAACGGGGTTTCTCATTTCTTGTGGCAAAGATCTGGCATCTTCGAGTCGTCCATGAGCGCGAAGTAGTCCGTTTTCGTCCAGGTTTGGAATTAATTTCTTGTCAATGACAGAGGGATCTAAGTGTAGTTGACTCCACTTGAAGAGTTGATTCTCAGATTCTTTTAATTCTTGTACGGTGATGGGGCCTGTCTTCGCATTCTTTTTACTGGCATTTTGAACGAAACGGCGAACGTAAGCGAGTGTTCTTCGTATCTTTGGAAATGTTGAGCAGGTCTTCAGTAATTGGTGAAGAATGGGGTTATCTTCTGACTTGACTCGCTCTAGTTTGGCGTTGATTTCTGCTGTGGCTGCTTCGTGTTTTACAGCGTTAACTTCTGCTATGGTTGCTTCGTGTTTAACGGGCATGTTAGTCTTCTCGGAGGTTTTTGTTTCCATTACGACTTCAGTCTCTTCTCCACGAATACTTTGGTCTTCAATTTGAAACTTGGGCCATTCGGGTTCGGGCAAGTGGAGGAAAGAGGGTCCCTCTAGCCAATCTGTAAGTCGTGATGGTTCGGTTCCTCTGGTAAGAATGTCAGCGGGATTACTCTTCGATCTGATGTAACGGAAGTCATCCACTCCGACAGTTTCTTGGATCTCTGCTACTCTCGCTGATACGAAAGGTTTAAATTGCCGTGGTGGGGTCCTTATCCAAGACAAAACCGTAGAGGAGTCCACCCAGAAGATTCGTTTGCAATCTTGGATGTTCGCGAACTGCAGTGACGTTCTGCAAGTATCATACATCCTTGCAAGTGTTAAACAACCCATGAGCTCCAGCCTCGGGATCGTCTTCTTTTTCAACGGGGCAACGAAGGACTTGATCAGGACAGGGACGCACTTGTAACTTCCATTCTTTAACTCCCATCGGAGGAAAATGACTGCACCGTACGCTTTCTCGCCACCATCACAGAATCCCTGGACTTGCGGTACCCCAACTGCATGACTTGGTTTCAACTTTCGATCGAATTCGAACGCAAGGAGATGATTCATGGTTTGCACATTTTCCATCCACTTCCTTTGAATGCTCGCTGGCAGGATTTCGTCCCAGCTATAGCCTGAACTCCACAGTTCTTGTAAGTCGATTCTAAACTTTATTGCTACGGGTAATACAAGACCAATGGGGTCCCATAATTTGCCAACAAGACCTAAGCATCGTCTCTTTGTCAGGACATCGGTCAGGCCAAGGTCGTTCTTTTTCAGGGTAAACTTGTCTGTCTGTTTATCCCATCGTAGACCCAGTAGATCCGTTGACCGTTCATCGTTAGATTGGTCGATTTCTGTCTGGTTAGAATGCCAAGTTTTAATCTGGAAGTGGCCTTTCTCGAGGATGGCGTCAATGTCGTTGATAATCTGCTCAGCTTTTGCTGTAGTTGCTCTGGACCCACCGATATCATCCACGTACGCATGGTCTTGAAGTTCCTTTGCAGCTTCCGGGAACTCAGCTTGCGATAACTTTGCCAGAGTATTGCTGGCGTTAGTTGCTATGTCAGGAGCTGGTTTATCACCAAAGTTCAATCTGAGCCATTGATACACAGTTGGTGAATCATTTGTCCTACTTCTCCACAGAAACCTGTGATAAACTTGATCGTCAGGATGCACCAAGACTTGATTAAACATTTTACGCACATCACCAGTGAATGCCACTTCGTTCCATCGCCACGCTGCCAGTACATCGAAGAGGCTGTTGATAAAGTTAGGACCTTTCTCGAGATAATCGTTAAGCGAAAGACCATCGTGACCTTTCGAAGATGAGTCAAAGACAAGTCGAACTTTTGTGGTCCTTTCTGGCGTGAACACGGCTTGCAGTGGTAGGTACCATTCAGGTTTACCATGATCGATTTGTTCAGGTGGAACCTTTTTCACAAAGTCCTGATCCAATAACTTTTGAACTTCTTCGTCAACAACTTTAAAGCAACCCTTTTTCTGGAACGACTTTTCAGCAGAAAACATCCTTTTGAGAGCGATGTCGTAGTTACTCTGTTTGGGGGGTCCTGCTTCCTTCCAGGGCATCCTCACTTGTATTCTCCCGTCAACTAAGGTAGTTGAAGCTGCGAGGGACTTTACGAACTTGCTTTCACGTAACACGTTTTCACTGCATGTACAGAGTTTGGTTGGTTTGACGCCAAGGAGGTCTTGGTGAAGGAGTTTCTTGATATCCTCTACGATACTTACTGTCCCAACTTCTATTGACTGAATTTGAGATGTGGTAGAGCTGTTTGACTCAAACTGTCCCAGAACGTACCATCCAAAACAGTTTCTTTTCGCGATAGGTTCTCCTGGTTCTCCGGACACTGTGTGGATATCAACGAAAGCTTCTACGAAGTCTGTGCCGATAAGGATATCTATGGCACCACCCGAAAGATGCAGCTTATCAGAAACGTTCTTCAAATGGGTGTATTGTCCCACTAATTCTTTAGAAATTGTTTTGGCATTACTGCAAGGTCTTGAAACAGTGTACACTTGAAGGGTCTTCGTAATATCTTCGTCAGTAGGTGAGGCAAGCGTGATGTCGATTACCTGTGAAGGTTCGTTTTTCTTCTTCCCCCCAGCCAAATTCATAGTGAGATGCGTTGCTGATCCATTTAAGCCAAGTCGTCTAGCTGTATTTTTGGGAGTAGGCTGGTGTTAGATCCAGAGTCTAACATTGCAAGAACTTCGACAAAGTTTCCATTTCTGTTCATGAGTTTAACTTTTTGAACAGGGCACAAACCAGTGACAGGTTTTAACTTTGCTTTCTGGTACACGGCATTTCCTTGGATGTTGCCATTCGACGTAGTTGAGGGGCCTTGGAATTGACTTTGGAAAGGTGCTGCTCTTGGATTCAAATTTGTGTTTGTTTCGCCAGTCCTGTCATTATGTAGAGACCGGTGGTGGTTTTTTCTGCATTTGTCACAGGTTGAACCATCTGGTTTTTTGCAATCGTTTGTGTGATGCGCTCGTAGACACTTGCGACATCGCCAATGTTGCTTAACAATTTCCCACCTTTGATTGACTGTTAAAAGCTGGAACGTAGGACAGGCAGCCAGATGATGTTTGGTTTTACAGCCAAGTGGACATGCTTCATCATCAGTTTCTTCGCCATCGGCGGCATTATTTTCTGTCTTCTTAGGACCCTTGTCCCGGCGACTTTCATTCCTTTCCTCAGAGATGGAACTCCTTTTGCCTCGAGAGCGAATGCTTGCTTCCTGATGTAACCAGGCGATGAGGTTGCTAACGGTTTCTTGTTTCCCTTCTCTTTTCATCTCTCTACCAAAATGAGAATTGTCGTTTGGATCGAGTTTGGACAAAAGTTGGGACATAAGGAATGGTGCTTCTGAAGACTCTAGCACAGGGCACCCATTATCCTCCATATCGTTTACGTAGCAAGACACTGTTGTGGCGAAGTGTGTAAAGGACTTGGAATCTCGTCTGACTGGTTTAAGATTGTTTATTTCAGACAGCAATTCATCCATTAATTTTCGTCTGTCTGCGAACTCGGTATCCAAGATGTTCCAAGCGCTGTCAATGGTTTTACAGGTTTTAACCTGGTCAGTCCACCACGAACCCTTTGGCAATGCGTTTCGGAAACGTTGCAATTGTTCATCCTTATCCTGACCGTATTTCGTCATCCAATGATTGAATTCCTTTTTCCACGTGGCATAAGATCTGCGACCTCCATCCCATGTTGGTACTGGTAATCGTTGTAGACCACTTAAGTTTGGTTTTGATCCTAAGGTGTCCGCCATTTTTGCTACTGCTGATGTCATTGATGACACTGATGATGTCAGAGCCTCCAGGGTTTCAGAGTCCTTACGAGACGCTTCAGAAGAATTTTGTTCCTTTTGATAAGCAGCAAATTTCAAAGCAATTTGAAGAAAATCCGCCTTGGCCTTGTCTCCAAGTTTTCTGGTCGTTAAAAAGGGTCCCTCGTCTGTGGCAGCGCCTTCATCAACCAGTTTGTCTAAAATCGTTTCTTGCTGCTTTTTGATTTGCCTATATCTCGTCTCTACTTGAGTGAATGCTGCTTCAAGCGTTTTGAGTTCTGGTTTTACTGAGAAAATTGTTTCAAATTCCTCCATTAACTCGTAGAGGATGTTTACAGCGTTTTCCATTTTTCCTGCGAGGATTTTGACGTCTACTTTAGGCGGCATTTTGAACGGAATTCACTTTACGTAAATATGCTTTAACTCCAGCCTCGATTTCATGCGATGTTACTACCAGCGGACTTCGAAGTCTTTGATTTTGACAATCCAGCAACAAAGATAAAAATGAAAACGTCAAACAAATCAAATGTCCTTAGTTTTCCTTCGCAAATACAATTCGGCGTAATCTTGATGAAGATTCAGCGTAAGTTGAGGGCGCGATGATTCAGCGTAATCTGTGGCAGCTCAACTTGTGATGCGAAGTTCGGCGGTTGTCAATAACTCGATTCGGCGTAATCTTCGAGGACAAATTTTGACTGATTCGCACCTATGCGTGAAGGCGTTACTTCTGTAGAAGATTAGCCAGGGATTTGAAGGTTTTGAAGATTTTATTTTGCACTAGACTTTACGGCTTTGTTCCTTCATCGATCAGTTCGGGAAGCGTCCGTTGTTAAATCGTAGTCAACTGAAATCAGTTAGAAAACAAGTTACTATTTACATCATTCGCTATTGAAACGGCAAACAGTTCTCAACTTACAATTTGTTTTCCATAAATCCTTGAAATCCCACATCGGCGACTGAACAACGAAACATGTTCCGTTAAAGAAGTGAAACTTGTTCTTTTAAATTCTTGTCACCTAATGTCACATGACCTTATTTTTCCCGCCTCGCTAAGTCGAGGCGATAACTGACAATATGGAAATTTTAGGACATTGTTTGCACGAAATGCAAATCAGCTTACCTACTCTCAAGTTACGCAATATGTTAAGGACACAAGAAGACGTAAAGATAACTATTACGTACTTTCGCCAAACTATGATGCATTTGACTAGTTCTCGAGTTCCGAATTTTGTTTCAAACGTCGAATTTTTCATGTGCCGAGCCTAGTGTAGTCTCCTAAACAGGCGTTATTTAGTCGTTGCGTGACGACCTAAAGAGCAAAAGCTGTTGTTTTTGCTAATTTGCATTTGTTTCCCGAATTCGGCCCTTGAAAAAGTTCTACGTTTGAAACAGGCCTGAGTTAGACCGCTTACGAGCCAATTCCACTGGTGACAATGATTTAGGCTTTAAAAAATGTTCAAAAGGAAACTATTTCCCAGTGTTTGGCGTAGTCAGTTCGTGTATCGTGGAAATCTTGCCAAAGTGGCATGAAAAATTAATGATTCAATCAACCTTGGTCTTGATTTGTGGCGCATGCTTTTGCCGATTTTCATGGGTGTATGGCTACGTTGTCGAAAAATTTTTAAAGTAGCCATAATAATAAAACCTTTGATGCAACTTTCTTGTTCGTTCATACATTTCAAACCATACATTTGAAACCAAACAAACAAAAAAAGAACAACATTTCTTCATTACGGACATTAACTTCTTTTACTTGCCATCAGCAACGCGGAAAACTGATTCACCTTAGGTTGCCGAAATCCTTATTGACCCTTTTAATCCCAATACCGTTCTCCCCAACATATCAATGCATTGTAACACATACAGATCATAAGAATTAAGGGAGTGATCACAAAAGATAAAAATGAAAATTAGCAAATGAGGGGAGCAGTAGCAACCAGATGTATCGTCGGAGTGTGCGACTGTTGCCTTTAACAATTCATTTCTATTTTAAGTCTCAGTTACTAATGAGGGGAACAGTAGCATCCAGATCTATCGTCGGAGTGTGCGGCTGTTATCTTTAACAATCCCTTTCTATTTTAAGTCTCAGGTACTAATGAGGGGAACAATAGCATCCAGATGTATCGTCGGAGTGTGCAGCTGTTACCTTTAACAATTCCTTTCTATTTTAAGTCTCAGTTACTAATGAGGGGAACAGTAACATTCAGATGTATCGTCGGTGTGTGTGACTGTTACCTTTAACAATCCCTTTCAATTAAAAGTTAGCTACTAATGAGGGGAGCAGTAGCATTCAAATCTGTCATCACAGTGTGTGGCTGTTGCCTTCTGCCTGGCAGTATCAAACAATGAAAACAAATAGTCAATATAATCAATAATAATCAATTCCAATGAATTGACTGGTTATGGAAATCAATACAATTCAAAGCTTAAAAGTTGAGTGACTATTGATTGTTATTGACTATCATTGATTAATATTGGTTTTGATTGGAATTAACTCTCGGTTCATATTTGCACACAGCATGTTAATAATTTATTGGCAAATGATAATAAAGTTTATTTGTTCTAAACATAGTTTTTAGGTTTAGCATTCCTTAGATCACTATTTACAAAGAACATGCTAGTTAAAAAAGCTTTTGATGGTGTCACAATGATGTTATTTCATGACCTGTTTCTATAAATCCTATTCCTGGATCTGTACTTATGCTAGTGTAGGTCTAGAGAATTGGGGCAAACAATGATATGTACAGTTGAATGAGGAAAGATTAAAAATAAATTGTTACTAGCTGTAGCAGGTATTTTGAGGTCTGCATTTTTGTTATGTTATGTTATGTTATATTTTGTTTTATTATTTTTTTTTTTTTGCGGGGGGGGGGGGGGTTGGTGGGGGGGCACGTCACTTTCCCACGTGTCACAATTATTAGAAGTCCCTGGATGTTTTTCCATTACAGTGATAACAATAACAGTTTTGTTAAACTGCAGTTTAGTCCATTCGGTACTTATGCTAGTGTAGGTCTAGAGAATTGGGGCAAACAATGATATGTACAGTTGAATGAGGAAAGATTAAAAATAAATTGTTACTAGCTGTAGCAGGTATTTTAAGGTCTGCATTTTTGTTATGTTATGTTAAATTTTGTTTTATTATTTTTTTTGCGGGGGGGGGGGGGCACGTCACTTTCCCATCTGTCACAATTATTAGAAGTCCCTGGACGTTTTTCCATAACAGTGATAACAATAACAGTTTCGTTAAACTGCAGTTTAGTCCATTCGGTACAATATTAAATTGCCATATACTATAATATTTGAGTTCAACATTGTGGTAGAACAAGGTTGAAATGCTGCAGATTTAATACCAGTTTTAATACTGTGACTTCGGCATCATGCACGAGGCCAGGGAGATGGTGAAGGAAACTCGGAACCGTCAAACTCCCGAATTGGACAAATGCCAAAGGCAAGCCCGTAAAGTGACATCTCTTCGTTGGGACGTTATTCTTAGGCGACTTTTAGATGTTCCTGTTAAGCGCCTGGAAACCACTGCTTTTCTTGGGCAATCGAATTAAGTGCTCTGAAGTGAAACTTGCAACCAGTAGCATGGCCAACAATTAGAACGCTGAGGATGAAATCACGATGTCAGCAAGGGGAAACCGTTTCGCCTACGATATATTTTGTTTTTGTTTTTGTCTGCTAACGTCTTAAATACCGAAAGTAAATGAATTATATACTATTTTTCGTTCTTAAAGCGTGTTACCCTAGGAAAAGAAAAAGCAATATATTTAATTTCTCGTTCTCTAAGAGCGTCAAAGGTTAACCAACTGGCCTTGGGCGGAAAGACTCGTAGGCGAAACGACCGCTAGCCTGCGCGCAGACGTCTGTAAGACTAAACGACCGCAAGCGTAGGAAGCAATAGTTTGCTCAGTCTTAGTGCAAATTCAGACGGCAAAGTAAATGGCCTGTTCAGAGGACAGATTATTAGACAGCGAGCAGTCTCTCTTTTGCTCTAAAATCCGTGCAGAACGAAGCGCAAATAGCGAGCGCGAGCGAGCACGATTTGAGACTACTCGCAGTCTAACAGATTATGTGAACGAAAGTTTATCTTTTTTGTTACTGTTACTGTTTCTTTCTTTCGTAGAGAAAGCTTATCGAGTTTCTGTGGAATAATTCTCGATATATTCGCGATTTTGTTAAAAACGGGAGAAAGACCATGTTGTATTTATAGATTCTCTTCAAGTATTTCTCTCAGAACGTCCGATCACATACCAACAAATGACCTCTCCGGAGAAAGGAGAGGCGGTAAAACTGCCTGCGAGCGCTACGATCCTCTAGAGAAATAAGAGGCTATTCATAGCCTATTATCTTATTGTTTGTTAACAGCCACAAAAATAAATTTGCCGTTGCGATCAACTTGCAAAAAGGTCTGTGATATTTATTCAACAACAGTGTGTTTCCGGTAACAGAAAAGCTTTGTTGACAGCGAAAGCGGCGGATTTTAACACCTATTGCTTTCGCGGCGCCTTGATCAAAATTCAAATATGAAAGGAATGCGGGGTCCACAACCCCGCATTCCTTAATGTACTTCCAGTTAGACCCCGTAGCGTCTCGTCATGGCTTCTTCCTGCAACGAAATGAATTTGTCTTCTCTCTTAGTAGCGAATGAAGAATCCCAACTCAAGGGGACTTGAATAACATTAACAATATACCGAAGTCCTTCGTCAATCTTATGATTTTCGCGCAGAACATAGGGGCTGTTTACATGGAGCTAGGAAGATCCTAGAATGCAAATCATCCTAGCGCCATATGTTTTCTGTATTCAGTTTACATGCAAAATGTTGTACTAGGCCCTAGCGCTAGGATCTTTCTAGCACTAGGATCTTCCTAGCTGAGAGATAGGAAGATCCTAGTGCTAGGAAGATCCTAGCACCATGTAAACTGCCTTCGCTCGGAAGATCCTAGTACTAGGGACAGAAAAACAAATATGGCGGCAGCCGGGCGTTCAGCTGCTAAAGACCGACAGTTTTATTTGATTTCCAGCAACAACCCCGACCGAAATTTTTGCATGTAAATCAAACGAAAATTTGTTTCGCTTTCTAGGATCTTCCTAGTGCTAGGATCTTCCTTCCTCCATGTAAACAGCCCCTATCTTAACTGAGCCACTCCTGCTTGTTTCTTGTTAACGCTCTGTCAGAGCATTAAAATGTTCGTTTTACTTACCTTCAAGCAGCTTCAAGAGAAACAAACCAAAATTACACGCACAATGTAGTGGAGAGGAAGCTGAACTCCACAATCTCGGTAAGATATGTTTTGCTAACAGTGAACAGTACGAACTATCTAACGCAAACAATCCAAACAAAACAACAATCGTGTTTGAGAATGGAAGTTGTGTTATTCCGGGAAAAAAGCCCTAAACTCGTTTAACCAGTTTGGTTGGCTTATTGCATGCAAGACTAACCAATGAGCGAACAATCTCGTTCCCAGAGGCTGCATTCCTTTTGGTCAGCACCAAGGATGCAAGACCTCTGGGATAATCAACGTCAAAATGCTGACATGGCTGACGAATCGAAATCTGATTGGCTACTAAAATTTACCGGAAGTTGTCAAAGAATCGGAAGTTTCAAAACAGGAAATGAAAATAGTAGTAAAGTGGGCTCACTAGGGGTGGTTTGCCTCGTTTTGATGTTGTGGGGGGTTGCTAGGGTGGTTGCTAAGGAAGGGAAAACCCGCAGACCATAGGGGGATTGGGGCCGGGGCCAGGGCAGGGGACGCGGGGATCCCCTGGTGAATGGTAGGTGAAATAACCGAAGTTGAGCATCGAGCAAGACACGCGCATGCGTCCATGTTTTGATTGTACCACAAGGTCAGGATGGTCTTTCTCTTATTATAGGTAAATGGTTTTGCTCCAAGTAGTACGGGGTGTCACTATGGCACTTTGTATCGAAAAGGCCTACCCCCCTAACTTTTTCAGCCAATGAGCGACTAGTGCCATTCCTTTTTATCATGTGATCACGGTCAAGAGAAGGAACCAATGAGAGAAGGGGTCAAAGGTCACTTAGGGTGGCATAGGAAATCCGCTGACCGGAAGTGGTGATGAGGTCACGTGGTTTGAATGGGGGAAACCGCTGAGTGATAATAAGAGGTCAAAAAAGAGACAGAGATTTTCTTTTCAACAACGTGTTTAATAACAACAACAAGTCAGTGTTCTTCTTGGGTTTGGACAAGTGGGTGACCGTCCTCGTGGGCTTGACTGAGAGGACATTGACCGCAACAGGTTTCGTCGGGTGGAATACTGCAGCCAGCGTCGAGACAACTGGGACAGGGTTGATATTTCCAGGTGGTATCGGTGTTGATGGGTAAGACTTGTCCGCAAATGTGGCAGGGATCTCGGATATCGTCTCGTTTGCACCAATGAAGAGAAGGAAAATCAATCCCGGGGAGATCTTGGGAGGAGGATGTTTTGGGTAGATGGCGATCGAGTCCTTGGAACCATCGATCGAGTGCCCTTTGTTTGACTTGGAGGTCTTGGTTTTTTTCTTGGTAATCGCCGGGATAATAGCAGCCGGGATGAAAGTGTCCTTTGCACCAGGCTTTGACAAAAGCATGAGTGTCGATGGAGACTTTGGGGGAATTGTTACAGAGCAGAAGTCCTTCGGTGTTGTGTCGTTGTTGGAGGATGGCATCGATGTTCAATGGGGTAAAATGTTGATAGTAGTATAAGGGGGCGCTTTAGGTCATGGCGGCGAGGAGGAAATGAGGAGGGATGAGGAGGGATTTTTCCCAGTAAAAGGATTGCGGGCTCCGATCAGAAAAGAGAGGACATTTCGTGACGCTTACATGACGTAGGTAAATAGCCCTCTGGCTAGGGTGGGAAACCGCTGACCAGTGATGAAAAAGGATCGCGGGCTCATTCAAGATGGCGGATGGAGGTCATGTGATTTTTGTTGGGAAACCGCTGACCCTTTTTGGAAAAAAAAAGGATCGCGGGCTCAGATCAGAAAAGAGAGGACAATGACATAGGGAATACATAGGGAATACATAGGGAATACATAGGGTAATACATAGGGTAATACATAGGGAATACATAGGGAATACATAGGGAATACATAGGGAATACATAGGGAATACATAAGGAATACATAGGGAATACATAGGGAATACATAGGGAAAAAAGGATCGCGGGCTCCTATCAGAAAAGAGAGGACATTTCGTGACGCTTACATGACGTAGGTAAATAGCCCTCTGGCTAGGGTGGGAAACCGCTGACCAGTCGGGGGAAAAATGGGGATCGCGGGCTCAGATCAGATAAAAAAAGACGCCATGTTGAAATCAATGACTTTTTAATCCTTTTCCTTGGGTGTGGTCACACGCCGCGTATCAACAGGGTGAAGGTGTGTCTTGGCAGGCGGCTCGATATCCGTAAGGGTAGGTTTGAAAGGTGGCGGGATCAATGACTCTCTTGTCGTACACCAACTGGTAACGCTTGTAATCCGGAAAGGTGTAGAGTTGGTAGTGTTTGGGATCGCGCACAATCTGATGCGTTTTGGTGACTAGAGTTTGACGCGGTTTCTTTTGAGGGTTTTGGATTTCGTCCAGGACGTTCTGGCGCATGACGTCATAATTCAACTGGGTCTTGCCTTCGCTGTTCAGACGGAATCCTCTGACTTTACATTCGACGTGGCCATGTTTGGTTTGGTAGCCATAATTTTTGGGTCCGCCTGACACAAATTCTTTAATGTAGTCGTCGGGATCCAATTCAGAGGTGAACTCGCCGAGGTAATCCCCCAAGACTGGGTTGGATTGACCCTCGTCTTCCAGATAAACCACGGAGTCGGTGTCATAGTACAAGACCCGTTCCCCCAATTGTTCCAACGCAGCATAGAGACGGAGTCGAGCCCAACAGGTAGTGAAACAAGCCACAAAGATGTTGAGGTTTGGGGAGACGGGGATGTCTTCCTCTTGGTACTGGTAGAGTACCTCTACCATTTGGTCATTCATCACGGAGACGTGACGTACGTCCAAGGTGGAGGTATCTAGGAAACTGTGAAAGGCTTTGGGATCATCAAATTCTTGGACTTGGGTCTTGTTGAGCCGTTGTCCAAACTTGCCCCACATGGAATTGAGCATCATTTTGGCTAAGGTCCGGAGACCAGGATTCTCCTTGATCTTGTTGTAGTCCAACCGGATGCCTTCATGTTCGAAGTACTCTTGGATGTATTGTAGTCGCTTGGTTTCGTCGTCTCCGACCCACGATGGCCACCCACTAGCTTCTTGCTTGATTTTCAACCAAGTGTTGACGTAGTCTCGGAACAGTCCTTCACAGGTCTCGTGAAAATGCCAGACTTCGTTGATGTACTGGACTTGGTATCCTAAGTCCACCGCTTTAGACAATTCCGGGCTGCACCATGTCCCGGTCAGGACGCGTTGTTCGTCGGTGTGGTCGCACTGAGCGGATCTCTCCAGAAGAGGTTTTGCCATTTCTTCTTTGACACAGGTGGCACAGAGGGGAAAGGTGAGTTTGCTCTCATGGCGGTAAGGCAGTACGGGATGGTACAAGGCACGTGGAGGGAGGACTTTGCATTGGATGAGACCAAAGTACTGTTGGATGTCGGTGTGACCCGGTTGGGAAATGAATTCAGGATGACCTTTGGGGTAGACACAGGTTTTGTTGACCCAAGGGTACAAGGAGGTGACATCAATGTAATGGATCTTTTGGCTGGGAGTGACATGGTGGTACAGCTTGATAGCATTGGTACGACCTCCACAGAAAGCGTCACGAGGGTTGAGGGGGTCGTTGAAGTCCAGGTTGTCGACGAAGGATTGGATCTCTGGGTTGGTTTCTTTGAGACGTTTCCATTCGCACCCCCATATTTGGACCACAGTGTACCCTTGTTCTCTAAGCTGTTGGACCTTGTGTTGCGAGGTTTCGTAGACATCTTGCATGGTTCGATCATAGTGACGCACATGTTTTTCGTGGCGGTTTGGATAGCAGGTGGGACATCCATGGGTGAAACAACCTTGAAATTCGTACACGGTCTGGATGTCGTGGCAGTAACCATCCACGAACCCCACGGCTGGGATGCGAACCTCACCGGCATTGCCCGCGTGTTGAATGTCCTGGGGCTGTTGTTGGGCACACCAGGTTAGCCATTCGATGGCCACGTTGGAATGGTTTATACGGTTCTTCCAACCACGGACGGGTTCACTGGCAATGCTGTTGGGGATCATCCGGTTCATGCGTAGATCCCGGTTGCAGGCGGAAGCAATGGTGATTTGATCGAAGGGGTTGAAACCCGCTTGAGCTTCAAACAATCGTTTGAAGGTGAGACATCCTTGTTTCAAGAGACGCACATCTGATTCACAGTACGCAACCAATTCTTTCTGGAAATCAAAGACCACCTCCTTATCGCGTTGCTCTTGATGCCACTTTTCCAAGGCTTGCTTGCCTTCGGGAGACATGGTTTCAGGCATGTAGTAATCGAGGGCCGGGACGATGCCCACGTAGTTTTGATGCTCGGGGAGGTTGAACTTGTGTGGGAAGTAACCTTTTTTCAGTTCCGTTAATCCAAAGGTTTTGGGAAAGGCCGACAAAGGCATCTGGAAGAAACTGAGAGAATCGATGAAACGGATACGATCGTGTTGGACTTGTAAGAGTTTACATCCGTTCCGGAGCTGTCCCACGATCCGGTTGTCACTATGGTATTGATGAACCACAAAGTACCCATCGTACCCTTGGAAAATATGAGCCAGCACATTGACTTGTCGGGTGTCGTTCAACGTGAGGGTATCCAACCATTCGAGAAAATCTCTGGTACAATATTCGCCTGGGAAACGCACGGGGTCGTCGTCGTCTTCGGTTTCGGCCACGATGAGATTAGCGATGTGTTGTTCGTGGGGTTGCATGGCTTCAATGTCAAAAAACACGTGCAAGGGTGGCAGGTCGTCCACATCGTCTTCTTGCTCCTCCTCCTCCGGTGCATGGGGGGTTTGAAGTCCCGCAGCCGCGGCCCCTCGTTTGGCGCGAGGACCCACTTGACGTTTCTTCTTTCTCTTCTTTTTCTCTTCTTGAGGCTTTGGGGCTCGTTGAATAAAACATAGATGAGTCTGGGCGTCCACGTACTCATGGCAGGAAGGACAATCTATGTGCCAGCATTGATGCCTTTGAATTCTTTCTACCCCTACCTCCTGCTTTCGGCAGGAGGGGCATCGCCTGCGAAGAAAGCACACGGTGGACTGTGGGTTGGTGGTGGGTTTGCCCGCCTGGTCAACAGCCAGATGTGTTTGGAAACAAGTGTCTCCAAAAAAGTCGCGATGACAAGTGTGGCAACGTTGGGTCGCTTTGAGGCCTCTTGGGTAAGCTGCCTGGAAATCGGGGCAATCTTTTTGACGACAGGCTCCGCAAAGTCGTTTTTTGTCGCATCGATGCCCTCCCTGGGTGTTATAGGGTTTCCAACAGTGGCCACACACATAACTGGACCCGAAAAACCCTGGCAAACGGGTAATGACATCGTAATGGCCATGGTCGTGGAGCAAAATCAATGGTTTGTCTTGGGTGCCTCCAAAGGTGGTGATATGGAACGAGCGATGGGCGTCCACCAGAATGATCTGGTAATTGGCAAGGGACGGGGCGGCACTGAAGGCCGTCAAGGCATCGTAGCTGCAAGGACCCAAGGGCACGTTGGCTTCGTGATGGAGCAACAGAGCCAATTCTTTTTGGATTTTCCTACCGTGTCGAATCGATTCCCATTTCGGGTGTTGGTCTAGGCGAGCTTTAGCAGTGACGAGGGCCCGAGCACAACAGAGGTCATCTCTATTTTGGATGCGGATAACGGACCGTGACCGCGCCGTCAGCACTTCAAGGGTTGGGTGGCCCGGCTTGGTACTGCGTTTTCGTCCGGTTCCCTGAGGTGCATGATGGACTTGGGTGATGGACAATTGAAACGAATCGTCCATTTCAAATTGTTCGTTGCTGTTGAGGGCTTGTTCAATCGATCGAAGAGGGCATCCAAACGTTCACCTCCTTCACGCCATTCACCAGCACGTAATCCCCATCCTTGAAAATTATTGTGGAGACGGTCTGAACCGATGGTAAAATAGAGTCGATCTTGATCGTGCAGGTTGGGAGTGGTGGTTAACACTTGATTCACCGCTCGACGTAAACCATCTTGAAGTGCTTGAGTAATGTTTTCATCTGGAATTAAGTTCCCCCTTTGGCGTAAACGGGTATTGAAATGACGTTCACGAACACCCATACGGCTACTCTTACGATCGACATAATTGTCCAACTCAAACTCGAAGGCGCCCTCCGCACCATCCAAGGCACCACCACTTTGCTGAAGGAGGTTTGTTTGAAACGCGTGTTGGCGTTCCAAATGATCTAGGAGGTCATTGCACAAGTCATCTTCCTCGCTGTCTTCCATCTCTTCAGGACATAACAGGTTTGTGTTTTTTTTTCTCAGAGTCTGAGGTATCGAGACCTAGCAAAGCCAATTGGTCTTGTACGGAAACGCCACTTGGCCTCGCTTCGTCTTCGTCTTGGCGAGAGGTCAGGATCAGATGAACCAGCTGGAGGTCGGTGCTCGTTTTTTATAGAGAAAAAAAGGTCACGTGGGAGAAGGGCATGAACCAATCACCAAGCAAGGCACCAAGTTAGTCCCATCAGGCCTCGCGGGGAACGAATGAGACACTATAAAAGAGATCGAACCTCGGGGTGGATCCTCTCAACATGGCCTCTTGTCCCGACGAATTATTGGAAGAATTTGAGGCATTCCAAGTGGACGAAATTTTATCTGAAGTGAAGAAGGAGTGGGTGCTCGACCGGGGGGTCACACAGTTTGGAGAAGAATTAGAGGAGAGAGCACGGTTGAAACAGGCAGCCCAGGCAGCACGAGCCACCTATGTGAAGCAACATTGGACCCCTGGCCATTACCCACAGCTGACCACAGGGTGGTTTATCGAGGGCCTGGATTTTTGTTGCGACTACTGGCGGTACGAGTTCAAGCGCCCTCTAACACCACCGCCAGCACCGCCGCCCTCTCCCGATGCCTCCCAAAAAAAAAAAAAACAGACCTGCCGCTGCACCTGCCACGGTACGAAACGCCGCCCCACGACAGACCAAGAAAACGACAACGACTTTGACGAATTGACGGAGCTCCGGGCCAAAGAAGAGCGACGACGGGCGCAGCCACGGGCTTCCAGAGCCAGGTACCCTTGTGACAGAACGTTTGCATAGGAATGAAAGGGTTGGAGGAAAAAAAAAGAGACAGTGATTGACATTTTCATTTGTTTTTATTGTTTACTCAACATGGTACGGCTTGGTGTGCCATTCAATTACAATTTTAAACGTTTCTTGGCTTGCATGATTTTTTTGACCACGCGTTCCGTCTTGGTTTTCTTGCCGGGTAATCGATCAATGGCTTGGATCATCTTGGTATCGGCTTTCCATTTATCTTGCAAATTCTTGGCACGGCTGTAATCAATGTCGTGTTGCTTAGCAATCTGGTCCAAGCGATTGATGCCGGGATCCCCACGTTTCAGACGTTTGGCTAAATGCGTGCCAGGGCCCATGTACTGATAACCGGGCCAATGAAATTCTTTGCCGGTTTTCGCAATCCATTTTTGGACATCCAAGGCCCCTCCTCGTTGGGTGCGTTTCCGCTTGATACCCCTTCTCCTCTTGGTGGGCATCTTTTTTAGTCACTGTCGTCGTAATCCAATCGACGTCGTAACTTTTTACCTTGGGCCCAATCTTCCCAACCAGGTAAGGGTTTCAATCGTTCCACTTCTCGGGCGGGTGCTTTGCCTTTGCGACTCTTGGCTAACTTTTTTTCCAAGGTCTTGCCCTGTTCTCGAATGGCTTCTAAACGCGACCGGGTATCCCCTCGACTGGTGGATAGGCTCCCTTTCTTAACAATGGGAATTTTACTGGTGGTGGCTGCTCCTTTGCCTTTCTTGGTTGCAGGGGTAATGGGTGGTTTGGGGGTCGACGGGCTGCCTTTTATCATGCGCTTCAACCATTGTTCCACGGGTCCCGTCACCAAATCCCCGGCTTCTTCCTCACCTTCTTCGCCTGGTGGGCAACCCGGCGCCCCTACACCCACGCCTCCAGGAAATTGACGAATGCGTTTGGTTAACTTGATTAATTCTTGACTCAACGGTTTAGTTTGGGCATTGACGAGGGCGGGTGGGAGTTGAGGGTCGGCTAACAACACATGTTTTTTGGCAGCGAGCGTCGCGGCTTTGTTCAACAAAGCATTTTCGGTGAGTTCTCCTTTGTAATATTGAATGAGTTGTTCCAAGTCCTTTTGGGGAATCATGTAGACCTCGTCCATGGTGGTGGTTGACTACAGTCTGGACAAAGTTCCCCGTCTTCCACAACACGACAGCTCTCACAAAGACGGGCCTTTAAGATGTGTTGGTACTCTCGATACAACAGGTGATATTTATGCTTCCAATAAGAACACTCGTCTTTCCACTTGTCGGTGGCCCGATTGGCCTCTTGTAATAGAGTGATCCACGTGGCCAGGGTTAACGGGTCGGTCGAGCACATTGACATAACACCTCGTGAAGTCCTTGAAACAATCCGCGTCCTTTTTGTTGGACCAACCACTGACGACGTTTTTTGACGGAATGTTGACGACGTCCCAAATCACGTAGCACCTTTTTATAGGGTTGAAGTTTAGCTAGGATGGGTGGGGTGACGGGAATCTTGTTTTTTAAGAAGTTCAAGACCAATTCACTCACAGCATTGATTTGATCGGCATTGGCATGTTGTAACAACTCTTGACGTTTCAAACCATTGGCTTCTTGTAACATGGACCGTAAAAACGGTAATTGACGTCGAAGACGTTGCATCCTTTATCGGTGACGATACCGTTGGTTGGCTTTTTGAATCGTGCGTTTTATACGTTTATCCGTTTCCAAGGCCACGGCTTTCCCTAATCCTGCCATGGCGGGGACCAATAGATTTAAAAAACCGCCTCGTTGACGACGTCGTCGTCTTCTTCTCCTCAAGGATACCATGGACGATTCGTCAATAGACGTTGAAGGGCTTTGTTTTGTTTGATCACGTCTCGCGACTCTTTATAGCCTTGACGGGTATTGCGTTTCAAATCTTGCCACCAACCCCCACCTCGTTGTCGTCGGTAATGTTGTACATTATCGGTAATGCCTTTCAAGGCTTGACCGCCTAATTTGCCTAAAGCGAGTCCAAACCCGGGCGCTGGGCCTGATAGAAACATACTCATGCCATGCGCTATTTTATCCACCAAACGGGGTTTGCGACGCATTAAAGCCCCTCCTCTTTGTTTCCTTTTTCTGCGTCGTCTTCGTTGGACGGCCATGGTTGTAAGAGTGTCGGACTGGGAGGGAGGGGCTTTTTATTGATCCAATAGTGTTTGGGTTTCAAGGGACGAGGACATCCGTCCACATAGCATAGGGCTTCCAAGGGTTGGTACACAAATGACCATGGTAATCTTGTACACATCGTTTGGGTAATGGAGGGGTGAAATCCACAATGGTATCATCCAAGGTTTGCATCTTGATTAAAAATCGTTCCAGATCCTCCAAGGGAACACCCCGCACATGGGTTTTCAATTCGGTCAAGGCTTTGGCATACGTGGTAAACGCAAATCGACTCATGGTCACTTTAAATCGGTATTGTTTAAAATCATTCCATCCTTTGACCACGGTCCCCACGGCCGCCAAACAGGCTACCAACGTACTGTTTTCCAAAAGGGGCCCAGCAATCATGCCTGCAGCCATCAGGAGTAACGCCATGCCATTGAACAAGGCATTGATACACTTGTAATGATTCAACATTTTTCGATAACACCACCATTGTTGATGATAAAAAGCATACAAGGAATCCATCCGTTGTAATAATTCCGGGGGGAAGGGAAGACCATGCTGTTTCGATCCATTCAATAACGACACGACGGTTTTCATCCTCACGGCCAAACACGGGACGAAGACGTTTGTACGCTGGGTGCTCCTCCCTGTTTATAACTGGTCACAATGCTATTGGTCATGGTGACATTTCACGTCCTTGGGCTAATTGTTCTTGATCTTGTAACAGCATCCGTAAACGTCGTTGTAAATCTGCTTGACGCAAGGTACGAGGGGGTGGACTCCCAGACGTGCAAGATCCTCGAGGGGTGGCTAGATTGGAGGCAGGACGTCGAGAAGACCTTGGTCTCCCAACAAATACCAATCTTGGAAGGCGCTTATGGACATTTGATTGCTGCTGGACGCCCCAACCCCCGCAGGGGCCACGGTATCGTACGATTGCGGAGGTTGACGGTCATCATCGGCCATGGTCGCTCTCTTTTTTCCTGTTCAAATGGTGCCTTTATAGTCGCTTTTGATAGGTGCGAGTCCATCCTTCGTCTTTTAACAGGTGACTCAACACACGTTGTTGATCGGAGGAGGCGGGGTGTAAATCCAAGACCAAATACCCATACGGTCGTGTCGTGGCTTGATGAAACGTCTCCAACGTGTCTTTCCAAGTGGTAGGAAACGATTGAAGCATGACATTGCGTACCCCTAATTGATCTCGGGGGTTCTTGAACGCCACAATGTAATGGGCATTGCGGGAAATACTTTTAGCATATCGACCCACGGGAAACATGTCTTGGCACAAGTACAACACGGTCACCCCTTGATGGTGGGAATGTTTGGTAAACAGATCCAGCACACGTTTGTCACCCGATCCTTCATCCATTAAATCATCCAAGACCAGGACCCCATGTCCTTCAGGAAACCATTGGACCAACGCGTTATGATCGGGAATGCCTTCGTGAAACACCACCCCTTCATCTTGCATGCCTCTAAATCGATCTTGCCAGGCCCCATAACAATAATGTCGTTCGGTCGGTGGGGTTTCAAACAACTCTGGGTTGTCTACCAAGAGTTTTTCCGTAAAGACGGTTTTACCACATCCCGAAGGACCCACCACCAAAATACTGGAGGGGGTATGAAAACGAAACGGTTTCCCCGTTTGCATGATGATACTACCCAGTTAAAAAAAAAAAGGCACCTTTTTATTGGAGCCGGTGGGACTCGAACCCACGCACGACCCAATCGCTATTCTGGATCAAGTCCAAAGGCTCTACCAACTGAGCTACGACTCCGACACCGTTTTTTCCAACGAACTTTTTTATTTAAGCATTACATTGATGATACGGATGACAACAAAGTTGATACCATCTGGCTTCTTGACCTACAATCAATTGTTGAAGGCGTTGACCCGCTTGATGGTCATTCCTGACATAATCATAATCCGAAAACTCATTTAAAAAATCTTGCAAGGTTCGTCCACGGGCTTTGGCTTTCAAGTACAACAAGGCGTAATCGCCACAACTCTTGCTTGAAATGGCTTGGAGGGACTTGCCATTGGTCACCACATACTTCCAATGGTTGACAATCCAATCTCGTAACGGGGTAGCTTGCACGTACGTGTCTATGGGCAAAGCATAACTGTCCAGGACTTCACACACCTTTCCATCCGTCCACACCGCTAACCAATGTTGTCCCGGTTGATCGTGTGGGTCGGTATTCACAATGTACCCTTGAGGGGAAGTCTTGACAGGAGTCTTGGGTAAACGATCACAGGCCACTGTCCCGTAAAAGACCGGTTTCAATTGCGGGTCGTCTCGGGCTAAATAATCCAATTGCACATTATTCAAGGCCACATGTTCCATCTTTAGTGTTGGTAAATGTTATACAACACGGCTCCGTTCCTGTCAATCTCCAGCAAGTTCTCAAATTCACCATACACGAGCACGGTTATATTGACACCGGGTGCGGCTCCAAATTCCAAGACCAGTTGTAAATCGCCTGTTTGCTTGGGGTTGAGGTTTTGACTGTCAGCACATCCATTGGCCACATTGTCAAACATGTACAAGGTACAATTTTTAGCTTGGCCCCAATCCAGCAGTTCCACCATATTGCCTTTCTTTTTACACCAGGCACCACTGGCTTGCAGAAAACGGAAGTAGCCTAGATTATCTCGGGTGCCATTGTTGTGCACTAACTGGAGGGTTTCATAAGGGTATTCTTCTCCTTTGACAATCTGTCGAATGGACGTCAGACCAAATTTCTGGAAACAGAAAGGATCTCGGGTCACATCTCCATTGAAGGCGCGGCTGTCCAACAACCTCACAATCAATCGGTCAGGTATTCTGTTTTGAAACAGGTTCGGGATATCAAAGCGGACCAGGTTGTTTTGCATGCTGAAGGTCCGGATTTCACTGCGGACGGTCGGGTAAGCCGCCACTTCTCCTTCATTGTGTCTTTTTTCAGACAAACTCCTGTAGATGGCGTCATTCAAACGCAGTTGACAGAGATGAAACCGTAGTTTCACATCCCCTTCCATCAATCGGCCAGCTAGACCCACTCCATTCAAAAACAGGCTGGGGCCATTGAAATGAAATTTCATCTTGATTTCTATGCCAGGCACCAACAGTTTGCCAGTATGAAAGACTTCCAAGTGCGGGGTAAACACCAGACTGTGGGTAAGACCTGCAGCATACTTTTCCACTTCAGCTACCATGGCGGCCAAGGCCCCTTTGTGATTGGCGGGGAGATCCCGGTAGTCATTATGTGGTGCCGCACTGTTGGTGTTGTTGGCAGTCCATTGGGGTGGGAAATCCACTTGATTGTACCATCCTTGGGGTCCTAACACGGTCTTGCCATCTTCTCGATCATAATTCAACAAGGTTTCTAGGTAAGCTTTGTAATGATAAGTGTCGGATTGAGGACTTATCAACGTGCCATTCAATTGCAAGTCAATTTGCTTGATGATGGAATGGGCCAAATTATTGACGGGCCACAATTTTTCATTGGCCACCAAGTTCCCGGCATCGTCCTTTTTCAAACTCAATTCCATGGTAAAGTAACTGCGTCCCAAATCCACAAAATCGTCCAACCCTGGAATGATGAATTCCATAGGATTGATACCCGTGGTGGTGGGTTGAATGGTGACCATGCGATAGGCATTGATGCTAATGTCGGTCGGTGGCACCTTGAAAATCCGTAATGCAGGGTTGACGGTCCCTTCGGAACGCTCGTGAGCCGGGGCGGTTTGCGTACTCACGTCAGGCATGTTTAACGTCGTCGGCGTCGAGTGGTACCCCGTCGTCGTCGTGAGGGGTTTTTATAGCGTCGTCGTCGTGCTAAACGTTGTCTCAAATCAAACCCGGGGACTCTCATCACCTCGGGACTTAACCATCCACCACGTTGTCGTCGCATGAGTTTCCAAAATGGATACAGTCCTCCCCATTGAGACAACCCTCGATCACTACGAATCCGTCGAGGTCGTGAAGGCACGGGATCCATGTTCACACTCCAAAAATATCACGTGCACGTTTGGTTTGTTTGGGAAACAAAGCACTGGCCACACGCACGGCGTCTTTGACGCTCTTATGACTCAACGCTTTCTTGGCTTGTTTGGTGATTTCTTTTTTAATGACGTCTTCGGCTTTGCGTTTGATACCTCGTGTCAAACCCGTTTCCAATCCTCTCTTGATATTACTAGGCAGTTTTAAAGGATTTCGCGTGCTTTTAAGGCCTTGGAACCCCCCACGCAAGAGATCCGTCACCAACCCTTGTCCACTTTGACCCTGTTGATCATACCACTCGTCGGTCCGAAATCGTGTCAAACTTCCCCCACGCATTGTGTCGTCTTCACGTTTGGTTTGTGTCACAGGACTCGTCTCTTTTTATAGCGTCATCATCGTCTTCTTTTCCGAAAAGCGGCTTCCAACCCTTTTTTAGCCCCGTAACTCGCGGCACCACTTGCGGCACCCAACGCCACGGCTTTCCCTCCAGCGATCAAGGCTGGAATGAGGGCCGCCAGTGGGAATAAACCCCCTCGTTGCCTTCTTCTTCGTCTCGTTCGACGTACTCTTGTCTTGGGCATCTTGTCATTGGGACACTCCCTTGGCCACCCCCTTTTTATGTCTTTTTGAAGTGTAACGTGACAATGGTATGACCTTCACCAAACTTGACCAAGTCTCCTCCTCTACCAATCGTTTCAGCCACTTGAACGTGAATCATTTCCACCACCTCGTTACGAAGAGACATGTATTGAATGTGCAACGGTTCAAAGTACAGGTTGCCGCGTGCTTCTCGCTTGTACTGGATTTCACGCAACAAATCAGTCACGCGATTGCCCACCACCGTGCTGCCTGCCACGTCGGAGTACACGTGCAACGATCGTGTGGGTTCACCCACCACCGCCCGAAATGCTACATTCAAGTTGGTGAAACGCCACCCACAACTCATACTCAATTGTAAATAATCCGGTAAAATAGAACGCACCGTCCAAAAGACCGCGTTCCCCTGACCGTCGGTGACATCGTTCCAATCATTGTCAGCGGGTTTTGTCATGTTGGGGATTTGATCCCCCATGAATTCTTGTTGTAAGTTTGGACCCAAAATCAACCCACTGTCAATTTTACGTAACCATCCCATCTTGAGCGCTAACTTGGTGTAGATGGTCAGGGCTGGCGTGTTGGTGCCGCAATGACAGATATTGGTGTTGTCGATGACCAGATCCTCGCCTTCCCAACGAAACTTGACGTAGGTGTGTTTGCCTTGATCATTGGTAAACCGGCCGCCTTGAATGGCCGTTTCCATACGTTGTTGCTCCAAGTGAGCAATGGTGGCTTTCATGAAACTCACGCCATCCACCACCCAATCCAAATCTTTCACGTCATTGATGATGCTTCGCGCGGTGTCTACTCGCGAGGTCATTTCCCCGTCTTTTGCACCCGGTTTGGGATAGGTTTGGCCCCAGGACACCCCCATGACGTACCCATTTTTCTTCACCAACTCATACAAATTGACGCGAGCATCCGGTAAGGAAATGGCACTCAACCCCACTTGCCATCCACCTCCTGTGAGCTGTAACGGTTGAGGTAAACGAATCTTGAAGGAATTGGCTTGGTTGTTGGGAAATTCACGTCGGTTGGCATGACTCGGTAACGTCACGTAGAACGACATTTTGTCTTCTTCTTCACACCACGACTTCCCTTTTAAAGTGGAGGGTCAGGAGGGCATGCCCTTCACCAAATTTCACCAGATCCCCATTGGTTTCGGCCATCTGGGTTTCCACGATTTCCACCACTTCATTGCGTACTGGGACATATTGAATATGTCGAGGTTCAAAGTGGGTGGTGTTTTGAGGCTGGTACTTGATTTCTCGTAAGAGATCCGTGATACGACCCCCTACCATGCTGCTTGTGCCTACATCACAATACACGTGCAAAGGACGTGTCGAGGGAAATTCCAACGAGGGACGAAAGGTCTTGTTCAAATTCACAAACCGCCAATTACAGGTCATACTCAAGTTCACATAATCCCCATCCACTTTCCAAAAGGCGGGCTTGTTGCTGCCATCCAGGACATCGGACGGAATGGGAATGGAGTCCGTATGAAATTCTTGTAAGAGATTGGGACCCAATCGATACACGCCCGTTGACACTTGTTCAATCCATCCCATTCTCAGGGCCAAGGTTCTGCCCCATTCCACGCGTGCCACTTGCACTTTGTAATCCACATTGACGGTATTCAACAACAAATCCCCTTCGGAGGTCCATTCAAAGGTCGGGTACAATTTGACACCATTGTTCTCTGCCCATTTGTTGAGGGGTTCGGTTTGTTTCGCACGGGCTTGCACGTAACGATACACCAGTTGATGAAAAAAGTGCGATCCCGTCGACGAGGCCATCTCCTTTCTCATATCTCGACCGTAAACAAAGAGTTCGCGCCGTTGATGCCACCAGACATCGTCCCCTTGATCGTCTGTGTCATGCACCCGTTCGTGCCATCGTACGTACAACAGAGGATGGGAATCGCCCACGCCTCCTTCTTCCGCTACCACGGGAATGGTGGGTAAGGATAAACTCACCATACCCACCATCCATCCTCGTCCCATAAATCGAATGGGTTTAGGCAATCGGTTTCTGAAATGATGACTCTTGTTCCCAGGAAACTCTTTGGTACTCGCATGACTCATCAACGTCACGTAAAACGAAGAGTTGGGGACGAACGTCATTGTTTAGTCACGTCGTCGTCGTCTTTTGGGTGGACTTGTCTCTTTGGGTGGGCTTTTCCTCTTGGGTGGTTGGAGAGACGTCACGTCTTGGCTTGCTATCCAACTATTGTACTTGTCTGGCCACCCTTTCCACTTGACCAACCAACGATCTTTTTGTCGCTTAAGTACCTTTTCGATCCGAAACACGTCGGATACATGGACTTTTTGTAAATCCTCTTCATAAAACGTGCCTTGGACGGGGGTATCATCCCATTCGTGAATCTTATAGGTGGGCACGGGTCCAGGGACCACACGATGCACCACAAACACTTCTTCGGTCCAACCGGGTAAATAGCCTTTTTCAAAGGTACGATGAATCTTATTGAGACGTACACGATCTCCGACTTTGAATTTAGGTTTTTTCTTGCCTTTCAATCGTTTGCTGTACAATCGTTTCCACACGGCTTCTTCGTTGTCCCATGTCACGTCTTGAGGGGCCATACCAATACTTCGATGACGGGTGGCATTATAGCCTTGCACCAACTCGGGTAAGACATCGTCAAAGCGTAAGGTGTTGGCCGCGGTAAAATAACGATACAACCGTTCTTTCAAGGTGCGGTTAAATCGTTCCACTATACTAGCTTTCGCATCCCCTTCCGTCGAAAAATGTTGAATGCCTTGCTCGTCAAGCCATCGTTGAAACGTCCGATTATAAAATTCCTTCCCTCGATCCGTTTGCAATCGATTGGGTTGACGTCGTTTCACAATCTTGTCAAAGGCATGGACCAAGGCTACCCCGGTTTTGTCTTTCAACGGTTGTACCCACGCATACTTGGACAACACATCCACGACGGTCAACAAGTATCGTATACCCCGATTATACTTAGCCAACGGTTGCACGTCTACCAAATCCGCCACCCATTGATCGTCTAAACCTCCCACGATCACGGGTACGGTGGGAAAACGACGACGTCGTGGTTTATGCAAGGTGTAGGCCAAATCCCGCTCCAAGACCCGTTGGGCTTTTTTCAAAGGAATCTGATGGGCCTTGGCAAACCGTTGCACGCCTCCTAAACTGCCGGGGGCTCGAGGATCGTGGTAACGGTTCAACCATGATTGCGAGACATCGAGTTTGGTTCGTTTGGTCTTTCGAGGTGCCATACGTTCTGGCACTCATCCCACAAGGTCGGTATGGAAGGGACGGTGTTGGGATGCGCCTTTTGAATGATGCGATACCATCGCCACGCGTTCGGGTGGGCTTTTAACCATAAGACAAACACCACCCATCGATACAGGTTGAGGTCCACATGGGTTTCTTCAAAGACGTGGAGAGGATGCGTGTCCTCGGGACAAGGGGGAATGGGGATTTTGGCGCCCGGTTGGTGATCATATAACATTTGGCACAGGGTTTGATGGCATTGCCATTGCACCAGGGACAAGACACCTTCCCACGCATAACACAACCACACCGACTCCATGGTCAAACTAATTTTATTCGTACCACATCTACCTTTATAGACAGGTCATGTTATCAAAAGAGCGTGCGTATTTTGGAAAATGCCGGCGCCCCGACCGATCATGCTCTTTTTCCGGCCCCGCTTTCTTTTTTTTTCTCTTTTTCTTAAAATAGACCACGACCGTCATAGGTGACAGTCTCTAAACCTTTCTGCCAGTTCTCTACACTGTCGCTGTACTTGGGTGGCGGTGGAGCTGGAGCCACCATCATTTCTTGACGGTTTTTGAGATCTTGAATTTCTCGCAACAACTGTTTCTCATAGTCTGTCAAGGGACGGTCTCGTTCCACGTCCTCTTTCCTTCTCACTCGGGGTGGAGGGCCTGGTATGTCTACCCCACGCTTGGGATACCCTTGAGCATCATGGGTGGACAACGGTGGTTCGGCGAGTGCGTCGGCTTTTTTGGGGGGATGGTCATGAAACCAACTCCAGTACTTGGGACCCATGGGTTGATCGGCCCACCGAAAGAAGTCACACTTTTTCTTGGAACAGCTCACATACAATCGATCGGGGTTCTGGGTGGAATGACTCTGTTGCAGCGTGGCGGGTTCACGGCAAAAGCACTGCAAACCACTCCACATGTCCAACACTTCTGGATGAGGTTGACTATACACGGCTTTCATATAGTTGGGGGCTTGATCTTGACCACAAAACAGCAAACAAGGTTGCATGGGACATTTCACATACTTCCATCCTTTTTGAGATTGACGTGCCTCCAAACGCACGTTATGGCAAGGACATACGATATAGTCCACCAAACTGGGTGCAAGGAGGTCTTGGGCTTTGTCATACACGTTCGTCACCATGTATTCAGGCGGGGATGTTTGGATGGTTTGCTCCACCATGTCATTCAATTCTTTCATCATGTCTTCCACAGCAGCTCGGGTGTCTTCCACCACCTCGCGGACCACAGGATCACAGTCCTCAGGCGTCACTACCGGGTCATTCTTCTTCTTCTTCTCCTCAGGGGGAACGCTTTTGGTTGATTTTCTCTTCCGACCTGGATTCGGATGACGCGCGGGAGAAACAGGGTCAAAGCTCACATCGACGGACATCCTGCTAAACATATGTCACTCCACGCTGCCTGGCTTTTTATACCCATGACCCTTGGCTCCCATTGGTCAGCTTGTCATGACCCTATAAGGAGCTCTCGTGTTCCCATTGGTCAGCTTGTCATGACCTGGTCCTCTCTTCTTCCCATTGGTCCGCTGTTCCTATTTAAGGAGCTCCCTGGGTCCCCCGACTTGTCATTCCAAAGCGGATGGACTACTACCAAGATCTCAAGCGGGAGGACTTTGCTTCGACCAACGACTATTTGGCCGAACGGGTCAAACGAGGTCTGGGCGCGGGATTCACGTTCCAACAGTGCCGTGATCACCATCTCATTGATTTTGCTTTGGCCTTAGGGTTGACCCCCGCCGAGATTCTAGTGATTGTGGGACCTGACACCGGCTACGTATTTCCCAACGCATGCCCCCCGACATCGACATGATTGGAGAACAAGATCTTGAGGCCATGGAACTCCACATGGGTCATGGCCATGTGGTGTACACCGGGGGAGCCCGAGGCACCGATGAACTCGTCGAACAATTGGCCAAACACTTTGGGATGCAAGTGGAAGTCCTGGTACCCCCTAACCATCCTCGAGCCACCTTGATCACCCCGTCCACCGTGGAAGTCCTCATGCTGGCCAACCCGCATCTTCACCAGGCGACTGAGAAACTAGGGAAACGGATGCCGAGTCATTTTTACACCCTGCAATTGCTGCAACGCAATTATCAAATTGCCAAAAAAGCACATACCCTCTATGCGTTTGGCATCTTGGAACAGGATAAAAAACGCGTGAAAGGAGGCACCGGTTGGACTGTGCAATTGGCGTTGGATCAAGGCAAACCCGTCTATCTCTTTGATATGCCCAGTCAATCGTGGTACCGCTCGGACCATTACTACCAAGTCAACGAGAATGCCGCCACCCTGGTCACTGGCAGTCAATTTGTCCCTTGGGGTCCCAAAAAGCCGACCCTTCATCAAAGCAGTGCCGTGGTAGGATCGCGTGATCTCGACAACCAAACCCGAGAAGAAATTCAAGCCTTATTCAATCGCACCTTCTGTCTACCCGAGAACATTGATCAATTACGCCTGGAACTCGAAGACTTTCATTTGTAATTGTACATAGCTTTTTATTTTTTTTCCGATTGTACATAGCTTTTCAATTTTTTAGTTTTTACTTTTTCCATGGTAGATAGCTTTTTTTTATTTTTTATTTTTTCAATCTGTACATAGCCTTTCAATTTGTAGTTTTCAATTGTACATAGCTTTTCAATTTTTCCTAAGACCCGCGTGGCAAGAGATGGACACGGACAACCATTTGTAAAAAACATCAACTCTTTTAATTAAAAAATTTTAAAAAACTGACAACACTGGTTTTGCACGTTCATCATAAATAATTTGTCTTGACTCACAGCAGCCTTGACTCACAATAAAATGTCCCATAAAAACTGAACATGAAAAAAAAAAAAAAAAAAACGTCATGTCCGTTGACTTTTTCTGGAGAGTTGAAGAGTGAGGATGGTGTTGCCTTGTTTGAAGGGAGCAGGCTGCCCATTGGCTGTTTGAATGTCCATTGATCCTGCCACCTTTCAAACCTACCCTTACGGATATCGAGCCGCCTGCCAAGACACACCTTCACCCTGTTGATACGCGGCGTGTGACCACACCCAAGGAAAAGGATTAAAAAGTCATTGATTTCAACATGGCGTCTTTTTTTATCTGATCTGAGCCCGCGATCCCCATTTTCCCCCGACTGGTCAGCGGTTTCCCACCCTAGCCAGAGGGCTATTTACCTACATCATGTAAGCGTCACGAAATGTCCTCTCTTTTCTGATAGGAGCCCGCAATCCTTTTTTCCCTATGTATTCCCTATGTATTCCCTATGTATTCCTTATGTATTCCCTATGTATTCCCTATGTATTCCCTATGTATTCCCTATGTATTACCCTATGTATTCCCTATGTATTCCCTATGTATTCCCTATGTATTCCCTATGTCATTGTCCTCTCTTTTCTGATCTGAGCCCGCGATCCTTTTTCAACACTGGTCAGCGGTTTCCCACCCTAGCCAGAGGGCTATTTACCTACGTCATGTAAGCGTCACGAAATGTCCTCTCTTTTCTGATCGGAGCCCGCAATCCTTTTACTGGGAAAAATCCCTCCTCATCCCTCCTCATTTCCTCCTCGCCGCCATGACCTAAAGCGCCCCCTTATACTACTATCAACATTTTACCCCATTGAACATCGATGCCATCCTCCAACAACGACACAACACCGAAGGACTTCTGCTCTGTAACAATTCCCCCAAAGTCTCCATCGACACTCATGCTTTTGTCAAAGCCTGGTGCAAAGGACACTTTCATCCCGGCTGCTATTATCCCGGCGATTACCAAGAAAAAAACCAAGACCTCCAAGTCAAACAAAGGGCACTCGATCGATGGTTCCAAGGACTCGATCGCCATCTACCCAAAACATCCTCCTCCCAAGATCTCCCCGGGATTGATTTTCCTTCTCTTCATTGGTGCAAACGAGACGATATCCGAGATCCCTGCCACATTTGCGGACAAGTCTTACCCATCAACACCGATACCACCTGGAAATATCAACCCTGTCCCAGTTGTCTCGACGCTGGCTGCAGTATTCCACCCGACGAAACCTGTTGCGGTCAATGTCCTCTCAGTCAAGCCCACGAGGACGGTCACCCACTTGTCCAAACCCAAGAAGAACACTGACTTGTTGTTGTTATTAAACACGTTGTTGAAAAGAAAATCTCTGTCTCTTTTTTGACCTCTTATTATCACTCAGCGGTTTCCCCCATTCAAACCACGTGACCTCATCACCACTTCCGGTCAGCGGATTTCCTATGCCACCCTAAGTGACCTTTGACCCCTTCTCTCATTGGTTCCTTCTCTTGACCGTGATCACATGATAAAAAGGAATGGCACTAGTCGCTCATTGGCTGAAAAAGTTAGGGGGTAGGCCTTTTCGATACAAAGTGCCATAGTGACACCCCGTACTACTTGGAGCAAAACCATTTACCTATAATAAGAGAAAGACCATCCTGACCTTGTGGTACAATCAAAACATGGACGCATGCGCGTGTCTTGCTCGATGCTCAACTTCGGTTATTTCACCTACCATTCACCAGGGGATCCCCGCGTCCCCTGCCCTGGCCCCGGCCCCAATCCCCCTATGGTCTGCGGGTTTTCCCTTCCTTAGCAACCACCCTAGCAACCCCCCACAACATCAAAACGAGGCAAACCACCCCTAGTGAGCCCACTTTACTACTGAAAATGTAATGAGTTTTCCTGGGTGTTTTTGCACACGTCAGAGACGGACTGCGTGAAAAAAACATGTCAGAAATGGGGTAAAGAAACAAAAATGCAGTCAAATCTACATTCCTGTTATTGTTGCGGCGAGGTTAGTCCTTACCGCTTCTTCGTAAAAGCAAGAAACACGAGGAAGGCATCTTAAACGCTTTTACATTATATACCGGCATCGGCATCGCCGACGAGTTGAGCGAGTATTTTTGTCGAGACTGCGTGAGAAAAATTCAACACATCCAAAAAAAATCACGGAGTTGAGGCTTATGTGTTTCATGTCAAGGAGAAAGAATGGACAGTTAAAAAGGGGGCTTCAAAGTGCAAGCACAGCCAGTGAATCAACCTCGCCTCTGCCCAAAAATGCAAAAACTCCAGCAGATAGCGCCTTCCGGCAGATAGCTCCTAAGCCATGAACTGCAGCTGCACCTAAGACATCTACCGCAAAACAGCTGTCTTCAGTGACGGAGAAACCAACAGCGAATGACAAGCGCATTTTGCCAAAATTTCTGCAGCCCGATCTAAAGCCAAACGAAGGAGTTGAAGTGCTCGCCCGCTTTGGGTTTCACGCCAAGGTAAATGGTGAAATGTTCTTTAGTTAACAAGGATTTTATGGTTAAAACTATTGAAATTTCAGCCCGAAGGTAATTGTTTTACTTTTCCGGGCTTTGTACTACTTTTATAGTCTTTAATGAGCTTGCAATGTTTTTGTCGGTAATCAATGTTGGTGTCCCTTTTCGCGCGAGTATCGATTAATGTCACGAAAGCCTTTCACGCTACGACGATCGCGGTTTATTTATTTCTTAATTTTCTTTTTTACCCATTTATTTGTTTATTCACTCATTCATTCATTCATTCATTCATTCCTTTTTTAGTGTCATGAAAAATATATATGATTGGCGGTTCTGTTCTCACCTTTACTAAAAAAGCAAGATATGACGAATAACAACAAAGTTCATTTAGGCTCGATTATACATTATAATGTGTAAGTGATATTAACTTTTAGGCTAAAGATCAAACAATAACCAACCTGACCTTGCACGAAAAAGACAAGTACGTTGGAGACAGAAATGATGAAAGGAGTTTCACCTTTTGCTGAGGCTGTTATGAGAATCCCTGAAGTCAAAAAATGCGTGCAGAAGCTTATTCTAAAGGACATAGACGAACAAGAGGTCAGCCATCCGTCCTCCGTGCTTCGAAGGAAGTTGTTTTAAATTCCTTTTCATGGATGAAGATCCTGAATGAGATGAAGGAGAGGGCACCTGACGTCCTAGAGTTCTTGGTAACCATTGCGGCTCCGACACTTAAAGAGGATGGACGTCAGGTGCCTCCAATATGTGAAGCATACGCCATGTTGATGAACATCCGATGCAGGGAGTTGTCTCTTGTACAAAAAATTAACACCATTGTTCTTGGACGAGGCGGTGCAACCAAAAAGGTTTGAAATTACTTGTAGTAATTAAGGAGGTGGCTTCAAGAATCTAAGAATAAGCTTTAATAAAGATTATCAGGCTGAATAAAACGCTGCATGTTAAGTGGGTTTATTGGGAACTCCACATCACTCAAATCAACTCTTGAGAAAAAAAGTACATGTAGTCAGTATTTACACCGATTGAAATAATGCATTAGAAAATAAATAATTAATGTAGGCTATTTCAGCACTAAAGAATTACATCTTTCTTTACATCGTGCTTGCAATTCCCTGGTTTTCTTGGGCTACAAAACAGCACCAAGGGTCGCACCAAGGCACTGTAAAATAACATGCGGACCGCCGAGGAAACAGTCTATATTATTTTGTTGAAAACGAATTGTTATGCAGGAGGTGGAAAAAGTTAAGAAAAGTGGCCGGAACCGAGATTAAAGGGTGCGGGTGGCGGGAAGTTTGTATCCCCCATCCCCCTCCCTGTCCGTCCCCTAGCCCCTCCCCCATTTAGTCAGAAATGGCGGAAATATCGAATCCAGGTATTAAGATCTCAAGAAAGGGCCAGTTTGCCGTGAAATAGTGATTATTTGATAAAATGATGTAATGATGACGTCATCATAACATCAGCAAAATATTTTGATGCAATCTCACTTGTGGTCACTCGTAGTCACTCGTGGTCACTCGTGGTCTACTCGTGGCAGGGGCGGGGGAGAACACTCCAATAGCGCCTGGCACTTTTTTTGTATACCCATGTTCCAACGATAGATGACGTCACATCCGGTCCGAAAGCGTACAACTTCTCCCACGAGCGGGAAAATCAAACTTGACGGCAACAGTTTCGTCCACTCAGTGAGTAAAATGGCCATATTTTTCAATCGGCTGCAAATTTTCCTTTTATTTCTCGTGAGGTTGAAGACAAATATGTACTCTTTCCACTCATTTAATTTGTTAAGCGAATAGACTTAATGAATATTTAAAAATGTGGTGTTTTTGAGCCTTGCCGGCATTGCCTTGCCGGCATTTCTTTTCCCCGAAGTTAAGAGGATTCTGTAAATCGCTGGAGATCATGAATTCAAGGTATGTAAAACTACATTGAAATAGCCTATCCTGTAGAGTAATAATTCGCTTATCAAAAAATTACAAAGGAAGCGTTCTACACGAGTGGGAACGCCATTAACACTCTTCGTTTTTGGAGGAAACTGCTCAAGAAAACAAGCTGTTTTAATAAGAATACCTTCGTTCACCTTTTTGACCGCACAAATAGTCAAAAGAATACTGAGTGTATGTTATTTCTCGTGGCTACCGAGACTTTGCTTCTCCTCTTTCTTTATTTATTTCGTTCCCTTATTAACACTGGAATACCTATCCTCTGCTGGGATGAGTAAAGAACTGAAAATCCATTAAGTTTTATTTTGGTTCTCTTCGAAAATCGAAATCCAACACTTACAAGTTCTTTAGAGACGGATCATTGACTACGGATAGGGATGGTGGGACAAACCCTCTTAACTTAAATTAATTTTCACGGCCCCGTTGAACTTAATAAAATCTTGAGACCACAACCCCCCACCCCCGCCATTTTAAGCAAACCCCGTTATATTTCATAGAAGGACCTATCCATCTGTAGTAAAGACTTCTTACTGTTAGATTAATAACCATTTTAAAACCATTGTGCAGTTCCAGGAAAAATCCATACTCCCATGGAAGGCCATCAGAAATTCCTAGGGGGTGGGGGCCTCAAAAGCCAAAAATAATGTTGCTGTTTGCAGTTCATTCTAAGCACATTTATCCATTGTTGTTTGCAGTTCATTCTAAGCATATCTAAGTTCGTTTCTTGATGTCGCCTTGAAACATTCTGAGGAAAATGAAGAACATACGAACAAAAACACAACCTCATGACCAGCGATTCAACCGTTGACCGCCAAAGTAACCGCCGTATCAGTGGTGGTTGGACACGGTTCGCAAAGCATGAAAGGACTATCGATCAATTCGAGCTCAGTTGCAATGAACCTTCGTACTGTGCGGATCTCGAAGAGCAAAAAAATTTCAACTACAAGAGCTGGAAATAACAAAGGTGGAAGTTTCTCCGTTTCTTGTGGTCTAATTATCCTTTGTTTACATCTGAATTTTTGATGTAACATTTTAACGGCTGGTTTCATGCACTGATCCATTGAACGCGTACAGGTGGAGACTTCAATCCCGGGTTTATCGGGAATAGTAACTTATATGTGCAAACATCTGACAATGAATAGCCCCTTGGGCCATGAAGGACTTACTTCCAATCATCGAAAGTGAAAACACAGATGCCTGGCTTTCTGAGGTCTTGTAATTGCTACAGTTATGTGAAATCGTAAGTTTTGCCCGATGGATAAGCGTCGAGTGCGTGTCATGAAAACCCTTACGAATGTTCATTTTATAGCATTAACAGTCCTTTAACTTCCAGAGTAGCCAAAAGGTTCTGTTTCTCAAAAATTCCGTTGATGCAGGATGTAGTAATCCTGAAGGGCTTGTCTGAAATTATACTTTCACAGCTTAGCTAAACAAGGCTGTATTAAAATATCATTGTTCAAATTGCTAGCTGTCAATATGAATTAATTAACTGATTTGTTTTGCTTTTGAAAGTAACTGATGCTGACAAAGTTAGTCAGTGATTGAACGAGAATTCCACTTTCTTTTGCAGCGGACAGAAAAATCTGTCTTTAGAAATTTAACAGAGCTCTCTGTTCAGCCTGTAGAATGTGTGACAATATTATATACAGTACACCCATAATTTTTTCTCAGCTACTTTAATAAAAGCATTGACTCATTTACCCTCAAGGATGTCAAGCAGAAAATAGTTTTTACCCCTTAATACAGGGTTGTTGGGGCTTTGCACTGATTTTCACGACAAAATTATCCAGGTCATAGAGAACCTGTTTAGCTTGGATCTTTTTAAAACTAGTCAAGCACATTAGAGCAATACATCCAATGTCATTTCTACAAATCTGCCAATTCTTTCAATGAGTAAAGTGATATTTTTATAATTATTAGAATGCTGTCCCAACTACTGAGCAAACTCTGACTAAATTTGACGTTTGAGCATTTACCCCTTGCAAACAATGGCCCAGTCCTTCATTTGTTTACTTCAGACCTCTACCTTGTTGAAATGTCAATGTTGGACCCAGAGGAGGGGCCAAGGGAATCCCCCCTTTTTGTTCAAAATAGCAATATACATGAACAAAACAATTATTGAGTCATATTTTTACTCCAGACTACAATGAAGCAGAGTGCAGATTAGCTTGTATACAACAGCATACTCCCCCTCAGAAAGCATCTGATTTTTTTTGTTGACTTACTCGGTCAGAATATAGCACAGAATAATACCAAGATATAACTCCACAAAAGTTTTGTATTTTGTTGTCTCCCCTCACCCACCATTAACCATTAAACTTGTACCCCACCCTCCATGAAAGTCTGGACTCACCACTGGGCACCAAGTCTGCCTGTTAAGTCGAGTAACAGAAACTTAAGGGATGTTGACATAATACAGGTTTGAGTTTCATTCCCTCTTATGGCTCTGTATAACTTTGTTTACATGATACCAGCACAAGATTTCATACCATTACGAGTCATACCAGTGCGAGTTTATTCTGGTTGCTGTACCAGATCAAGATTTTCGATCTGGTGCAAAAACGTGTACCATAATCATGTAGACACAGTAAGACCACTCATTTTGGTGTGAAATCTGTCTCCTGGAAGACAATTCAGTAGAAAACAAAATAATAAGGATTGATATCAATGTAAAAAAATTGATGAAGAATGCGAAAGTTGTGAGTTCCATTTGAAAAGGGATATTTAATCAATTCACAGTTCTCAACCCTTTAATGGGTCTCAATAGCTCTAATTGTTATCAATAACAACTAAACTGACAAATTGAAAGGGATGTTAAATCAATAATTCACAGTTCCCTCAATAGCTCTGGATTTTATTTCTTATGGCAGATGTACCCCACTAACTTGAACCCAAGCCCCCTCCCACCACCTGCTCACAACTATATTGAAAAGAAAATATTTTTATTGTTTTCCTTTGTTGATCTTGCTCACTAATTTATTATTAGCTATCTCAAATTTTTGATTTCTCAAACAATTTTTGGTTTCTCTTGCATGTCTAAGATAGCACCCTGAATTCTCAATCTGAGTTACTGATCAATACTGAATTTTTTTAGCTTTCTCAATGGTTCACTGCTGCTTAGGGGATCTTAGGAAACCAATCCACAACAGATGATGTGACTACATATTAAGTCTGCCTAAAGCCCAAATAATTTTGGTCATTTCAGCAAACAAAATGTGATTCTTGAAAGTTTGTTGCATTCAGGGCAACAGAGCAGACTGAAGAAACCATTTTGCCTCCTAACCTAAAGACAACAAAACAAAGAAGGGAAAACACTCAATTGGGATGCCACACCATACTATTGATACTTGTCAATTAAAATAAGACGATCACTCGCGTTAATATTTCGTGGGTAATTTTCACATCTCGCAGCGTGAGAGTAAGATTGGAGAGAAAATTCGACAACTTTAACAACGCATAATTCTCAAACTAGAGGGGCGCTATCGGGCGCTATATTATTTTATAAAAGCAAATTTATCCGTCTTAATCTTGGCGTAAAATAAACGGTTTTAGATTTTTGGGTTAGCCTACAAATTCTCAAAAGGTAAGACCTACTCAAATATCATGAAAGCACACGTTGCTCGATCCACCTACAACGAAATTGTGCTCAAACGTGACTTACAAAAGATGACCAGATCCAAAAATTTCAAGACATCTAGATACACACCAATCCTAGTTATCCTTGTTAAATGTAAGTTGCACTGGGGACAAATAGCACGTTAAAATGACAAGAAGTGAAGCTCACATTCCCGTCAAAGGCCGCCATGTTGATTTCTCGTCCCGGTTAAGAGACTGCTCGTGATTGGCTAATATAACGATCCACCATGCCTTTCGGACCGTGTCCAACCACCACTGCCGCCGTATAGTCAGTCAAGCGCGCATTCCGCGAGTATCAGTTTACATATCACGTGTAGTCTCCTGATGATATGTTTTGCTCAAAAACGTACAAAACACTGTTGGACAGAAATATTTTGAGGAAAGCCGAAGTACTTTACAAGAAAAAATGTTTCAGAACAAAGGATTTACCTTTGAAGTATTTTGAAACATTGCATGTCCGACGGAAATTGATCGCATGCTGTTGGCCGTGACGCCTGCAAACATGTTGAAACTCGAGAGCACGGTAAATAAGAGGTCCTTTTAGCACTCGTGATCCCAAAGTTTCGAATTTTGCCGGGCTGCAGTAAGAGGTGTGTAAATGCTGCAAAATGCATAGAGGAGCATCGTTTCTGCAGAGGTTTGTTCGAAGGGGCTTTACTAGTAAATATTCCTGTGATGGATAAAACTTGAAACAAGAAGCAGTGTGGTGAGTCAGTAAACACTTCATTTCGTATGCCGTACATATCTTTTTGTTGGCCCGGGCCGTGATCTGTTCTGCATTTCTAGATAGCTGCGGCTTTAATTGGGACTTAAAACTGTTTGTGAGCGCTGATCGAACCAGGGTTGCGCTGAATTAAATAAAGGTTAGCAGTCAAAGTGTAGTCAACATTAAGTTTTCTTTTACATGGCATTAACTAAAGAAAGATGACGGAAGCGTGCAGAATATTAATATTTTATTGACTGCTTGAGAAGCCAAACTGTAGTCATTCAACAGCATAAAAACGGCTGCTAAATAACTGCAGCTTAACTGCTGCAGAACTTAGTTCGTTGCAGTCAAACAGCAGCGTGTAGTTTTTGCTAAATGCTGTAAACTGGCTGTCATTTGACTGTCAAATGGCTGCAGAAAGGCTGCTAGTCAAAGTTAAGCCAAATGGCAGTCATTTTACAGGGCTTCCATTTTCGTACGGGTTTCTATGGTTTATTGGCTCAATAAACCACGCGGGATGTTGGAAGAACACGAGAAGAGATTGTAAGTGACAAGCCGAAGGCGAATGATTTACAAGCTTTTCGAGTGTTATTCCAACAACCTAAGTGGTTTATTGAGCCAATAAACCATAGAAATTGTGGTATACTAATTGCTTTTATATAATAACTATATTTTCCATGTGGTTTACTGGTATAATAATCAATAGGTATTGACCAATCACAGTGCGAGCATTATCTTCAGTTATTGACTAATAAAATATATCTTATGGTTTAAATTTTCCTTTGATTTGAAAATTTACAAACTAATGTATTTTGTATTTTCCTTTGTCTTAGATCCATTTTCCATAATCTGAGACAAAAGAAAACAAAAACTAAACTGGTTTAAACTTTTTAAACGAAAGACAATTTTTGACCAAACATATACAGGGCATGTGTAATATGTACGGATAATACTGTATATACCTTCAATTAATGTTAATAAATTTAAAAGCATTAACTTTGCTGAGGGTTCGTGCAGGCTTTTTTCCCTCATGTGAAGAGACCTGACAATTACACTTACTGTGCATTTATAGATAAAACATACAGCAAGTTGCATGAACAGCCAAAATAACTGTTCCCATGAGCAATTAAAAGTCCCAAAGTGTCTGTATAAGGAGCCTGATAATGTCAATACATGTACCGTTGTTTTGTTTTTTTTTTGTCATCTGATTATATATTTCCAAGACAACAGCAATGTAAAGAAAACAGACAATACCCAAAGAACAAAATTATAATGCACCATGTTTGAGTCAAGCCTTTTCAAATAAAGACCAAAGAATTCATGCAGTATCAGACACGTGTTATGCAATTTCTGGCATTTGAGTAATGTAGGCAACGAATTAGACAAAAATTAATATTTCAATGGCACGGGAACAGCAGGGCAGGGGCTGGGCACTATTGTTGTAGTGCATTGTGGGTACTATATACTTTGTTATAAACGAAGTATTGCACGTGTCTGCTGTGTAGTGGAGTTGAAATACCTGTATATAAGACTTACACGTAGTAGTATTTATTAATAAGAAGCACTGGAATCTCAAATCTTTGCATCTCATGGGGAGACATGAATTGGGTGTATAAATAACTGGGAATGAAAAAAAAAATCGGAAGTAAAATAACAATGTTTGGTTGGAGAAACAAAATCAGTTTTATGTGGCTAAATGCAATTTAGACTAAGTTAAACTCGAAACAATGCTGGTCAGCGGTCCTCCACATGGCGGGCTTGCGGAATGGCCGGGGGGGTGTCGCAGGGGCCTTTTGTGTTTTACAGTTCGGCCTTTGAGGTCAATTCATTTCACGTGCTTGTTTGCTAGTCGACGGTTCTCCGAAAACACATAACGAATTTTACAAGGCAATTAAAACAGACATCTGAGGGCACTGTCAAGTGGAAGATATTTATAACATTGCAGAACATATGAAAAGTCTCCAGAAAGTCACTTCACTTTATTCCCAAATATAAGCATTTATCACATATTAACTCTTCATGCCCTGCAGGGCAATTATTATGTCAGGGGTGGTAAAAAATCAAGTGTATATTAGTTAATCCTGATGGCATAAAAATCACTGCTCATCACCAAGTTATTTCTTAATTTTTTGTCATATTACAACTTTACATAAATAATACCCATACAGCGGTTGGCAAATGTCAACACTTTAAGTTGACCCTAGGCCACAACGAATAAATTTTGTCCACATAACTGAGGATAAGCCGAACAAAATGCTTTGAAAGGCATTTATCTCAGCCATTTCAGCTTGTAGGCAACAGTTTTCATCACAATTTTGCACCCTGAGGCAAATTCCTCACTGCATGTGGTAGTTGTGAGAAACCTGTTGAGCCAGATTTATCAATGAGGTTGCTCACTTGACTTCAAAGGTTGGTGTTCAAAAAAGCATCTGGTAGTGATGTCAGTGAAGTAATCACTTTCTAATGCAGTAGAAAAACTTGTATAATTGTAACAGCCAAAGCCAATTCAAGCTGTCTTTCTCCAGATTTCAAAAACAGGGACGGAAGACATCTGGCAGTGACAGAAATCTAAAGAAAACAGTACCATATTCCACAGCACTTATTAAACTGAAATTTTAAATATATGAAATTCATAACATTGCAGAACATATGAAACTTATTAAACTGTTTGAAAGTTGTTAGTGCGTTGCTCATTTCAGGGTGGCACTTACTTCCTATCTGTGAACACGTGCACAGTACTATGTTCAAAAATGACATCAATAACATAGCCCTACCAGACCCCAATAAGTAACAATGACAGCAATAACAAGCCATATTAGCATATTCAGCATTTTTAACAAATTAATGTCAATAAGCAAATAAAAATCAATAGTGCCACATTGCTGCTGGGATGATGCAGCGCTAATCAGTTCAAGGGTGGTGTTCTTTTAGGTAACTACATTAAGTAAGTGGGGATGTTAAGAAATGCCATAATGCTGTCACCCACGACTTTGCTGGTGTAACAATACTAGAAGTATTTTCTCGCTCTTAACTCCACTGAAAACACTACCAGGTACCATCTCGAACTCCAAGCTGTGAAGTCATGAGCATGCCACGCATCCAGTTTCTATACACACAGTGAAGAATTTGTCTCAAAAGACAAAGTTTATAAAAGATGTTTTTTTTTCTTCATGACATTGAGGGGAAAATTGTTATAAGAGCTTTGTTACACACGAGAGGTGTGAGGCAGTTAGGTCTCTTTTTCCTCATGTGTGTAATTGACAAATTAGATTTCGGTTATCAAAACGCTAAACATTTACCAAACGATAATATTAATAAAGATTTAACATTACTCCACAGCGCTACCCTCTTTGCCACGAAAAGACACTTTTTTTGACACTTTCATGGCGATAGCTTAGGGCTATTCTGTATACAATTCAACTTGGGAGCCCAAAGAAACTGTTTCGCTCGATTGTGTCCGGTACGATTGACCGATTTTTTTCCCCACAATTCTAACGTTATTCAACACTCTTTTTGTGGGGAACTTCTTTATTCACCATGCAGTTATTTAGCCATCATTTCTGCAATATGTTGACCAGCAAAGTAATTCTCTTCACCGATTTATTACCGATTCTCTATTTATGTTCAGAGAATTGTACGTCCATAGTATATGTCAATTTTAAGTCATGCTACCCCCTTTCAGCTACAAACGCAAGCTTTTGACTGGTGTGAAAGATATGGAAGTCTCATTATCTTTCCCTCCAGTCATGAGTGAAATAAATTACTGGGATTATTGCATTTTCAACAATATTTTATAATGGTTTACTGTAGTTAAAATATTGACCTAACACTTTTTTTTTCTCATTTTCTTTCAGATTTTTCAAAAATCCATCACCAGATGATACCGTCCTTTTTGATCAACACACATCATTTAGAGTTGCTGTAGAACAGCATTTGAAATCCAAATCGAGATTACCAGTTACTATCAAATTCCGTGGGGATGCTTACAGACACCTCTTTAAAAATAAAGGCACTGTAAAGGATGGTTGGCATTTGCTGAGCAAATGCGACTTTCCCTGTAAGTATTTTCCTCAGTACTCAGGGATTACTCTGCTGATTCCCATGGCTACTGGGGTAAAAGTTTTCTACCCCATGAAAGTTAGGCATTTTATCTCCTGGTCTCCTAAGAAGTATAGTGTAGGAGAAGACCATAATCCGGGGTGTTACTAAAACGAGTAATGCAGTAACGAGTAACGAGTAACGCAGTAACGAGAAAACGAGTAACGGGAAAAATTTTCCAAGGGTAAAAAATAGAAAACGAGTAACGGGAAAAAACTTTGAAAGGCAAAAAGTAAAAGAAAAAGAGTAACGGTAAAAAATGAAAAGGGTGAAAATTACACTGAATAATAATAATAATAATAATAATAATAATAATTACTTAGGCAATGTAGAACTGCAATAGAACGAATAAATGTGACCTTAAAGCCTTTGATGCGTGTTGTTGAAAAATGTATTTAATGTCATTCTCAGGCAGGCTGCATAAAACGCTATGAAGAAGGAAGAAGTTTTTGTCCGAATTTAATGAATTAATCGATATATATTTCAATTCCCCGTTCTTACTGCAGTGTGCAGCGATGGTGCATTCGCTGGACTGTTAATAGTAATAGGCAGTGTCTAGATACCCGGCAGCCGGGTACGGATGTTTCAAGACTATTACATTAAATACCCGGCAGTCCGAAATTTTCAAAGGGTTTTGACCGAAAGGCTTATTCTAACGTTCTGAAAGTATTCGATATTTGTTTAGAATTGCCAAGCGATTCAGAAAAGTATTTTAGTTTGGTAGTTGACGAGTTTTCTGAGCGTGTTCATTCTAGAAAATTGCGATGTTTGCGACACTTAAAATTATTAGTGGCTAGACCAGCCAGTCAGAAACAAACAAAATTTCTCATTTTAAAAACGTTCTGGAAGAACTGGAAGATTGTTTACAATTACTAAGCAATTAAAAGACCAATTGGTTCTGTAGTTGGCGAACTTTCAGAGCTTGCCGATGCTATTCAATAGCTGTAGCTTTCTTGATCCCTGTCTGACCCGAGTCGTCACGCCACCATACTGTGACATGTCACGGACGCTGTAGAGTTGTTAAATGTGGCCCAAAAAGACCACGATAGTTTCGAATCACTTACCACCGCTATACAAAGTTAGGAAGCCCTTGATAATAGGGTTGCCTCAATAATTACTGTATAATTCTCCGAAACCAGACTGCTGGGTATTTAGCTGACCTTAATAACCCGTGTCTACATGCCCGGTTTCGCCGGAAAAAGCTAAATTAAATGCCCGGCAGTTCACGAGTTTGGCGGCTCATACCACTGCTCGCAGGGTAAGCGGCTCAGAGGTTTCAAATACCTTTTTCAATTTATTGAACTAATATTTCAATGATATTGATACAAAAACGAATAATCAGTTTTTCTGTTGATGAATCTATTTATACATAAAGCGATTGCAGGAATGAAGCGAAACTCAAACTTGGCGGCTCTGGCTAAAAATGTCACGAAAATAGCGATTTTCTACTGCGCACAAACTCAGAAAATTCGTCAACTACGAAAGCAAATTGGTCTTTTAAATTGCTTAGTAATTCTAAACAACCTTCCAATACCCCCAGGACGTTTGACTGAGAAATTCTGTGCGTTTCTGACTGGCGGGTCTAGCTACTAATAACTCTATTAAATAAAGTGTCGCAAACATCGCAATTTTCTAGTATGCACACGCTCCGAAAACTCGTCAACTACCAAACTAAAATACTTTCTGAATAGCCTGGCAATTCTAAAGAAATATCGAATACTTTCAGAACGTTAGAATAAGCCTTTCGGTCAAAACCCTTCGACAATATCGGACTGCCGGGTATTTAATAGTCTTGAAACATCCGTACCCGGCTGCCGGGTATCTAGACACTGCCTATTACTATTAAAAGTCCAGCGAATGCACCATCGCTGCACACTGCAGTAAGAACGGGGAACTGAAATACATACACTATCGACTAATTCATTAAATTCGGACAAAAACTTCTTCATAGGTTTTTTTTTTGCAGCCTGCATGAGAATGACGTTAAATACAACATTTTTCAACAACACACATCGAAGGCTTTCAGGTCACATTATTCGTTTTATTGCAGTTCTATATTGCCCTAGTAATAATTATTATTCAGTGTAATTTTCACCCTTTTCATTTTTTACCGTTACTCTTTTTCTTTTAATTTTTGCCTTTCAAATTTTTTTTCCCGTTACTCGTTTTCTATTTTTTACCGTTGGAAAATTTTTCCCGTTACTCGTTTTCTCGTTATTGCGTTACTCGTTACTCGTTACTGCATTACTCGTTTTAGTAACACCCCATAATCCGTCCCCAGGAGCTTTTCAGGAAAAACTGACTTTTTCATTTATTAAAGTGGCTCTTGGGGATGCTTCGCAGACTTACCCCTTTACTCTCAGAATCAAATGCTCAGCAGATGAAATTGTACAGTGTGACCATTTGAAAGATACTGATCCTCAAGAGTACCGCGGTGGTACTGTGGTAATGCTCTGTTTGTTTTTCTTACATTTTCCAAATGAAATTTTGAATCTTTCTTCAGTTTTGTTTTGGGTGCTCTTGAGAGTGAAAGGGTTAAGGAAATGTTATCATTACAGCATGGTTATATCTTAGTTGACACTTTCTTTTCATAGTGAAGAGATGTTTAATAAGTGTATCCAATATAAAAAAAAATTTTAAATTCTGAAGGGGTTGAAACGTGGCTTTCTTCGTCTGTGTTAATCTAGCTTTACAATATTTCATTTATTAAGTATTAGAAAACAATAGATTTTCTTGTTTTTTAAATACAGAATCAACAAAATGGTACTTTGTATTGCAATGATAGAGAATGATTATACCTCTGTGAATGCTTGTTGCATGTTTCATTGTTGATATGTATTTTAAAATATCACATTTTTGGTAGTGTGAGGTACACAATGCAAATTACAGGTTGAAATTATTTTTTAGCTAATTTTGTTATCTTTAGTTTCACTGCTTCTTGAGGTTGTTTTCTTTTTCCTCTTTTAATTTTGTTTGGGTGGGGGCCCAGTTGTTAGTGGCACATCTTCAGTACATCTTCTGCTTTGTTTTTTAATGGAAGTTTTCCCATTATTGTGCATTTTTCTTTGCATACTTTCTGGGCTTGTAATTAAAGGCCTGGTTGTATGAGGGGGGAACATTAAAAAAATTGGCAGTGCAGACATCTGTGAAGCTCTAAGCTTGTCTGTTATTATACCAACAATCAGCAAATGACAGAATACTGTATCCTGTGTCATTTATTAGGAACACAGTTTCTCATGTATAATTTTCATGTAATAAATACCCTAGTGACCTGTCTTAATTATTTGAACGATCAGAAATAATTGCCTTGTAGATAGAAATGTTACCTTACAATTATCCCCAAGAAATAGTTCTGGGCTATTCTATTTCCATCAGTGGTTTAATATAGACATTTGTCAATGGTGTGAGTACCTTATTTTAAAATGAAAATAATGAAATTTATTGAAAAGTGATGTAAATTGTAATTAATTTAATTGACCTGTATGAAATAAAAGTTAATATATTGTCTTATTGTTTTACTGTTTAAATTTATGTTTACAAATTCCTGTATCCATGGTTACCACAATTTTGTTATTTTTATAATGTGTGGTTCCAGAAAATATCCATACCCCTCCCACGGAAGGTTTTTGGTTTGCATCCCCCCACCCCTTAGGAATTTCCGTTCCAAGGGGGTCTTTGATGACCCCCCCTCCCCCCAGGAATTTCCACGTTACGCGAGCATGGTTTTTGTTGTAACATTTACTATTATAACAACCATTTTCAACATATAGCGCTTTGTTATTGTTCTATACTATTTGCATGTTTGCTATCCGGTTTGAAATGTTCTATGTTTTTCACGAAAATTTGTTTAAACCGAGTGTTGTAACGTTCTATCAACGTTGGTGCCGAGGGTTGCCGCGAATAATTTGCGTGCCGAATGCGACGTAAACAACGAAGCCAAAATTTTGAGAATTGAAATTGTGTTTGCCACACTCAAACCTGCCGTCAAAAGCGAAACTGTTGAATGTAAATTACACTAAAAATCGACGGTTATGATGTTCGAAAGAGAATTAGAGTAAAATAGCAGCTTTTCTCCTGGGATTATGCACAAGTGAATTTGCATACCGTGAGTCTAAAAATAAATTGCCCAGAGGGATAAGAAATCGAACCTTTCTTCCCGCACTTTATCCTTTGTTTAAAATTGAAATAGTAAATGAAGGTCAAATGGAAACTCAAAGATAATGACAACTGTAAAAGAATTCGTAAGAAATAGCTAATATAGGCTGAACTTCTAGTTTCAGTTCGAAAACGCATCAAATTTGCATAACGCGTGAAATCTGACCTTTTCAAATTATGAGCGTCACTGTTTATGTAACGCAACAATTCTATCTCGATGATATCCGGTGAAAAGCTGCTGAAAACCCTTTGCTGGATTGCGCGATAAAAATATTTTTGTATTTGTTTAAACAACTTTGGTGTTTAACGAAAAACGTTCCCATTGAAAGGATTAAAAACGGTGAAATATTCACCGAAGGCCAAGGAGACACGCAAGTTCCGTAAACGTGAATATGCAAATCAGGTCTACCGAAATTTCACACAAATCAAAGTCGCAAAATTTGGTATTTCGGTCAACATATTTGCGTAGTTTTGAAGGTCAAAACAGCCTACGTAAGTATTACTTCGTGCTTGGGATAAATCGTGCGTTGCTTTCAATTTTTTCGTGTTTCTTCACCCTCTGGAAAAGGAGCTTCCTATGAACCCCCCACTCCCCTCGGAAATTTCTGCCTTTTAACCCCCCTCCCCCTCGGAATTTCCAGTGACCTTCCGTGGGGGGGGGGGGTATGGATATTTTCTGGAACCACACAATGTACTTTTTGATGAAGACAAATTATCTTTACTCTGAAGAATTAAAAGGCTCGGCAGTATACCCCCCACTCAGCTTTTATTTTCCACTTTTTCAAGGTCAGGATATTCTTGTCTCCAAATTTAATATGTTGGGCTTCTGCAATATTTACTTCATGCTCTAGCCTGCTGATGTCTGGGCTGATAATACCATTTCTTAGTATTGCAAGCTCCTTGTATGAATCCAAGAATTGCTGTCTCTGTCTGGGACTTCTCTCTTTTTTTATTTCCCTTCTTCTTGCACCAGCCACAATGTAGCTGGCTTTTACTGTAGGAATTCAAGCTTCATCAAAATGCACTCCCAGCTATATTCAAACTGACCAGGTCAATTGCAATATAAGGAACATCAGCTGTTAAGCTGCCAGGGAGCTTCTGAGAGCTCCTCTCCAGCCATTAAAAAAAGCCTTTTTCAGTCTTTTTTTTTTAATTTTTAATTAATTATTAATTTTTTTTAAGCTAAAATACCACTTCATTGCCGTTTTCATGTTGTTGGAATACGTATGACAATCAGAGAAATTATTTCCCGTTTTCATTGTATAAGAAGGATATGTCAGAAGCCTTACAGAAGCCTTAGCAAGCAGTATAGTTTTGGCACAAAAATCAGCTTAAATTATGCTATTTTTTTCGAAAACACCCGCCTGAATATCGCTGGACCCGATGGGAAACTTGTTTCTAGTCTCCCCCAGTTTAGAAGAGCTCTGTTTGGAACGCCTGGGACATTTTCCCGCAAGATGGCGAGCATATTTTAACGGAAAGGATTTGTTTTTTCTCGTGTTAACCATCGAGTAATGGCTTTTATGTCGCTTTTAACTGAACGTGGTTGGCAAACACATGAAATGGATTTGCAAAACCGAGCCCAGTTCTTGATGGAAGTACACTGTATTTTGCACAGAAACGGCTTGATATTGGAACTTATCGAATGGATACAATGTAAGGTGTGTAGCGCTCATATCTGTACTGGCACAAGATTAAAACAGAATTCGGGTCGGCTGAGACTTTTGACTCAGAGGCTTCCAATATGGCGTCGTAAAATATCACTTTACGAAATTCGCAAAAACGAATCGAAAAATAAATGTTCCATGCTGGACGAAGCATCAAAACAATCTTCGGAAAGGTCAGAACATAGCTACAAGCAATTGCAAAATTGTTGAGACATTCTCCTCAAAAATTGGATTACCAACTGAAAACGCACTGGTGAAAACAAATGCAAAACTTTAATACATTTCTGAACCCCACTACCCCTTTCAATGTTGTTGCTTGTTACTTTGAAAATCATAACTAAATCCATAACAACATTGATAAGGGGGAAGGGGGGTAAATGTGTATTGACTATAACAATGTCCGAATTGACCGGAAATACAGCGAGTGTCTCAATTCTTTTGTAATTGCTTGTAGATACAATGTAATCTATGAATTCTAAAATGTTTCATTCCCCGAGAAAATTAAAAACTCTTTCCCATATATTTTCTGTAACGAGAGGATCGAAACTTAAGCCTGAAAGTGTCATGTTTCAACTGCACATGTCGATTCGATTTTTCTGGCGATGCAATAATAATGAGCAAGCATATTGTTAAAACCTCTTCCATTTCGATCCATTGCTCGTCATGAAAAGAAGCTTTATGCAGTGTTATGCTTATCTTAGCTAAACCGAACAAGAAACAGTATTAAAGTGTGTTCCATCGTTGCCTTGCTTCGACTCCTTCGTCATGCTTATGGGTTTTGGCCGGGGAGGAATTTAACTGAGTCATTGCTGCTTGTTTTCAGGAGCACCCAGCGGTTCACTTCGAGGAATATCTGTTCAGAAGGCCTAAATCACCTGAGATATTCGGATTTACATTGCAGTGAAAAGTAGACATTTCTTTGGCGAAACACCACCTCAGACTTTCGTAACAAGGTCACTGCATGATTAACTCTTATTGTTTTTGGAGGGACAAATATGTCGTTTGAAGTGTAAAATAAGTTCAGCTAGTATTTTCGGGGAGCCATCAGCAGCTTTGAAATTCGTAAGATAGGATTCTGTTTCCTAAATTTTTCTGCGGCCTAAATTTTCAGCTAAAAAAGCCGAACAGATCAACCTGTATTAGCTTACACAAGTATACCTTTAGAAAGCTCTAAAACAATCTAAGAACACAGAAAATGATATTTCCATTATTTTACTAAAATGTTCTCGTTGGGTGCCCCTGTGTTTTAGCTCTATCAAAACTCTAAAATTGTCCATTTTACTAGCTTACCTTGAAGAGCAGTAGAGAGCACGCAAACTCCACAATCTTGGGAAGATATATTTACTGCAGCAAGATTGGAGCCTTGCAAACTATCGGAAGCAGACAGTCTCTAACAAGTACAGTTAGAAACTTGTTTAATTGGTTTAAATAGGTACTAACCGTTGAGCGTTTGGGTTCTGCGCCATCATCTGCGCATGCCTCCGATTCCCAGAAAGTACAACTGGACTACTGCTACGTAATAGCTTTTGACACGTAACAGCAGGGCGTCTTCCGAGGAGGCCTGCGAAAGCGTCGGAACTCCATACTCATTGATTTGTTCAGTGTTTAAGTTCCTAGATAATGATAGTCCTTAAAAATTTTGTATTAAGATTCCACGAGGCTTATTTTACTCAGGCCCCATGAAAGGGGAGGTTAGGATGGAAGTAAGGGCTGTTTTTGATGTCTTTTTAAATTGTATAAATTAGACGTTCAACCAAAACAGAACATTAGGATAGGGTTGTGCACTGTATTATGTGACATTTATACTCTAATCAGTGATATCAGTCTAATTTTCTGCAGTCTGTTATAAGTCAAATTTTAATACATCAGATGTTTTAGTTCATAGAAAGTTGAGGTAACTGATCGAACCAATTTTTTCCAGCTGGAAGCCATTTCCATTCTGACTATGCTGAGCAGAAGACACTTATTTTAATTTCAGAAAAGTAGCCACCCACTTAAGTTGCAGTTGGTGTATATTTTTATAAACTGAGGCTGGGAAGAAAAACATAAATTGGGTGGTCTTTCTTGGTAAGAAGTATGTTAACAGTGTTTGAGTTTTGTGCAAAAGTTATTTTAAGATTACATGTTTAAGTTTTTGAAAAAAGCACCCCTCTCTATTAGCTCCCCCCCCCCCCCCCCCCGCCGCCTCCTCTCTAATAAGCACCCGTTCATAAGGCCTGAAATTAAAAAAGCCCTCCCCCCAGGGAGGGGGTGGGCTTAATAGAGCTTTTACGGTAGCTTGGTACTTACTGAGCCAGTAATGTACGTACTTAATGACGGGGGCATAAATCACAGGTAATACATGCGATTTCTCTTTTGCCACTTTCCATCCAACGTTTCGCAACTTTATAATAATTATAAAGTTGCGAAACGTTGGATGGAAAGTGGCAAAACAGAAATCGCATGTATTACCTGTGATTTACGCCCCCGTAAAAACGTACGATTTTTGATCAGCAACAACAGGAAAGTAACTCATCTACTGCATCTATATGATATTACTTAGGCATATAGCTCTGTAGTTCATCAGAAATATCGAGGTCAGGGGAATCTCTTGCTTATCCGGTTTTACTATATTTGTTATCATAGGTTTTTTTTTCTATCGGCCAACAAAAAGAAAACACTAAAAAATTCTTCTTTCGCGAAAAGCATTACCACCTGTTGTAAAGACTCTATCTACCCTCAGTGACAGGGCTTTTGCGGCGGCTGCGCCTAAATTATGGAACCAGCTACCGTCAGAACTAAAGAGAATCACTTTCATGGATCATTTTAAGCGAGCACTGAAGACATATCTTTTTAAAGAAGCTTTTTATTAGTGTACAGATATATATATATTTTTAATTTTTAATTTTTAATCTATATTTTATTTTGTTTTTTTAATCTATTTTTTATCTAATTTTTGATTTACAATGTATATTTGTAATGCGCATTTGAAAACCTATGTGAATTTGCACGCTCTAAATGCATATTATTATTATTATTATTATTACTATTATTATTATTATTATTATAAATCCCTCTGCAAAGACTCTTGTAAAAGGAGAGTCCTGGTCGACATATGTTGTCATATCTAGTGGGAACACATGTATTCCCCCGTTTGTTGCAGGGACAAGAAGGTCTATGGGATTTGAATTTGTATGCAAGATTGCCAGCCTGTTTTTATTATTATTATTATTATTATTATTATTATTATTATTATTATTATTATTATTTTTATTTTTATTATTTTTAACGCAGATGTGGTTGTATCAGTCTTACTTCCCTTTACTAAGCCTGGAGTTTTTACTTAGTCAGCGAAACCAGGAAGAACTGGCCGTTAATTGATTCCGATACGTCTTTTATTAGTAAAAATAGGTTGAAGGCTGTAGATAGGAAATCGTAACATGTGATCATCTTTGAGCAAGACAAGCCCATGACTCGATTACAGAGGTTGCACTGCTTTTGGTCAGTTCACAGAAGTTGAATGGTGTTCACCGGCACGACTTCAATGGTCAAATGAGTTAACATTTTCGAGTTGAAGCGACTTGAAAAAAATTTACCGGTTTGTTCTCCAGTTTGTTTCAACACGCTCAACACCGAGAGACTCGTTCAAACAGGAAGATTACTTTTCAGTCTGAGGCAAGTTGGAGTGACGACTGAGTTGACTTCGAATCAAGCTAAACAAAGAGGGTTTGCTCTGTACAATAAAATACTTCTCCTGCTTTTTTTCAGATTATGATGCAAAGATTATGTGTAAAATTGTTCAGTAATCTTTGTCTGTCTCAGCAGAATGTCACTGAAGTGTACGTGGTCTGTTAAAGTTTCAGATCGTGCTTTCTTCTTGGTAACGACGTATCTTTTTTCCATCACTGTACTCGTCACGGCCAGTGGCTTGTTATCCCAGATTCCATATACCTTATACGGTCTTACACGTTGTTGCGACCCCGACATTAGAATGACTGCTTATCAATAGCTCCTTACTATGAAACTTGCAAGAATCAAAATATATTGACAACTAAAACTTGCCCACGGCTCTGGTTCGTGACTCGAATCAGCAACTTTACCTCGTGCTTAGAGCCACGTGTGCAACCTGTCGAAACGGTCCCACTGATTTGCTTCGTCAAATGTTGGGCAAATGCACAAGCCCAGGGCTGACAAGCATCTAATTTCTCCTTACAATATCATTACTTGATCAAACAAACAGGTCATGAGAATGAAGGAAATGATCACCAAACATGAAATGTGTTGATGTTTAATCAAATTCTCCCTACTAGTACCATAAGAAACATAAGGAGAACACTGAGGAGAACATGCATATTGGTATTGGGGTTAAGGGTTAATGGCGAAACCGGTTAAACAGGCCTCAAGCTGGAGGATCAGTTTCGACTAGTGGTTAATATACACGGCACCGTTGCAATCCGACGAATAAAAAGAGGAATGTAGAGTTGGACGTGTTTCGCTAACCGAGAAGTCAGTTGGGAATTTGAAGATCGAAAGTCAAGAGGGTAACAGTTAAGGAGCGGCGATTTCATATTAGGTAAGTCGCAATGAAAATGTCTAGGTTTCTCTGTCGGGAAAAATCCTTAAGTTTGGCAACTTAAATAATTGCTACTCAACTGTACTTTCCGTGTTGTTGTTCAGTCAAGTCAGTTCCACCATTGGCCACCTTGGGAAGTAAGGTGTTGATTTACTCACTTGTTTCGACCTTTTTGTTCCGTGTTTATTATTTTTTACAACGAAATTATGTATTGCTTACTCGTGTATATTACTTATGTATTTCTCAGTCTTTTCCACTTCTATGTGCTCTGGTCTTGCATTTTCTACCCCGTCTTCCAACCCCGTTTGGCTCTGGGTTCAAAGGGTAAAACGCGATAAGGTCATGAAAATGGTTGATATCGCAAACAATATTTCATAGCTACGCTCAGACGTAAAGCCAAACTATACCACATACTTCTCGTGTGACCCATAATACTTGGATTATAAACGATTAATACTTTCCGAAACCTCGATTATGATTCTATATAACACAAAAAGCGACTCCAAGAATTGTTTCACTTTAAAGTATCGGTAAGTGAGACGATTCACGTGCATCTTATTCCTTGCCTCGACTCGAAAGGATACAAAAATTTTGCCTTTCTTCCCAGTGTCTTCTCATTCCACAATTTCCCCTCGTCCTGAGATTTTCAAACACTTCTCATCAATACGACTTTCGTACAATTCTTTCTGCGTTGACATCTTATTCTTTCCGTTAAGTGTATAGCAAAAACTAATATCATTCAGGGAAATTGCGGCATGTTAACAAGAAGCCCAATCCCTGCCCCAGTCATGCACTGAGCATGTAGCTGACATGATTAATCAACAGATTATTTATTATCTGTTTGCTGCTCCCGTTTCTATTCCAGTATTTGCTGTGGGCCAACACTAACGTAAATCTAATCTTAAAAAGAATAATGGCCTAGGATAATTGCACGTGATTCAACATCGTTCAATTTTTCTTTCTCAGCAAATGTTCGATGTCTTTTTTATGTTGTCAGTTGTTGGCGCCACAATGAATAGCTTGATATTTTCTTTTGCTATTCAGCATGTTATTTTTTTTTTAAACGGAACAGACCCAGGCTCCATTCCATTTAACAACGTGCAACATGTTCAACGCCAAAAGGCTCATTGTTCTTTGCGTTCTAGGTGTGGCAAGCGGAAACATGTAATAAATTGAAAGAGACTGTCACATTTAGTAATTATAATGTATTAGGTAGAGAGAAAACTGTTAAAAATTGAAGGAGATATTCCTTTTGAAATACGCGTTATTTACAAAGTGAAGTTTGTAACGCTTAAATTTATCGTTTGAAGACGGTCTTCATACTTTCTTTTTCAAACTTCAAGTGAGGTGATGTCGCATGTTAACCAAATTGAATATGCTCAACTTTTATATTTATCGTTTGAAGACGGTACTTATCCTTTCTTTTACAAACTTCGCGTGTTAACTGAATTTAGTTACATGCTCTTTGTAGTTCTGATCGATGTCTGTTGTGTCACGGAAATAAATTCCGTATTCAGCTATTTTACCGAGTTCAATCAGTTATTTCAGTCGTTTTTCATGTTTTATTCATATTTAGCCGTAAAATTTAGTTTAAGTAAGCTTCGCTATACTTATTCAGCCTTCGGATTAGACGGGTTTAGTTTAAATGTTTCGTTTTTGTTATTCACATTTTAGCCAAAGGAAAACCATATTTTTAAATATGGTTTTCCATTGGCTAAAATGTGTTAAAACACGTATACATATTTAACCTTTCAAACGTTTCATTTTCAATAATGATAAGGGACAAAAATAATTACAAAAAGCCAACAGTAGTTATTCGGAAAACAGCTTAATTGCCTGAGCCGTACTTGAATAGGTCTAATCAACGTAGAGCTCTGGAAGTGTTATTTTAGGTTAATAACTTGTTTTCGTTTAATTTATCTTCCTTACTGTGATTACTTTTCGCATCTGCTTGTTAGTACATCTATTATTCTTTGTTAACAATTAATAGACTCGTATACAGATCGTATATAAACAATCACTATGTTAACTTTCTTCGATTACGTCTCTCGTGATAATACATTTCGATCACATGTCTGATTACGGATTTGAGAAGAATAAAGTGCTGTTGGACCAAACTCAAGTTGTCGCTGTTATTTCCCAGTCCAGTTCGTGGTTTAGATCTCTGAGTACCAAGAGAGTGACGGCTCCTTCCCGCACAAGCTAGTGCCTCCTTTGAGTCTAATTTCCCCCCAAGAGTTTCCAGAAGTCCCGTTCGTTTAGAGTGGAAAAACCTACCGTCACAGTTGGCTTATCGGGAGAACTTCACCTTTCGACATGTACTGTCAACATGTAAACAACGACTTCAGCAAAGATTGCCCTCAGTATTCCAACATTCAACACATTCACTCAGCATTTTCTGAACATTTTCTCTAGAGCAGTGGCAACATTTGGTGATCAACATGTGTTAAACAGTCAATAGAACATTTGCCCCACCCCGTTTATTCGTCCAGTACTACACCATGAGCAGACATGCCCTCAACGGATCTTTAAGCGTTACTTGGTGTGTTATTAATCCTTTAAGCCCCAATATCAACACGCAGGTTCTCCTCACTGTTCTCCATATGTTTCTTATGGTACTAGCTGGGAGAATTTGATCACACATCAAGACAACCCATCTTAAGTGATCATTTCCTTAATTATCATCACCTGTATGTTTGATCAAGTTATGATACCGTAAGGAGAAATTAGATGCTTGCCACTATTGGGGCTTTAAGGGTTAAATCAGGTGCATCAAAACCACTGCTCAGCGGAAGCTTATTTTTTATCACTGAAAACCCCATCACTGCAAAAGCCTTGTTCAAGATCGCGTTTAAAACGTTCTGTTTGCGAAATTACAAGTGAGGCACGTGAAAACTCCTGCAAACTGATCTCTTCGGTGTGTTATCTTCGGTTCTGATTGTCTTTCTAATCTATAGCTGACCGTTGCTGACCATTTGATTCGACTGCTTTCTTCGAGAATAAGCAAAATCACTGAATTCATTCAGTACGAGCCCCCAAGGTCCCTTGGAACGAGTTTTGACTCTCCTTATGTCGCGGAATCCCCTTTCAATGGACAAAACACATCACGTGGTACAAACCACATGACGGCTGCGAACATATTGGAAGGTGCGAATTTTCTCTGAGAAATGAGCAGTTGGCTGGGAAGCAACACTTCGCAAGCAATGGTACTGACCTTTAAGGACACCGTTTCAGTCAAGGGCATTATCACCCGATATATCAGCAAGCCAGCAAGAGATTTGTTTGTTACAAACGCTGATCTCCCTTCTCTTTTGTTTTATCGCCCTGCGTGTTTAATTTCTGTAATGCGTGGGCCTAATCCCGCTTTACATGGCAAACAAAGGAGAACCAGGGATGATCAGTCACTCATGATTTTGGCTAAACAAATGCAAAATTATTTTTATTACAGAGTGATTAGATCAAAAACAAAAGACCTGACAAGATTAATTCGTATCCTTGTTTTTTTTCTCGGACGACGAATTCAATCGGAAGAGGCAAAGCGTCTGATACATCCGATTTTGCATCACGCGAGGTGTTGCTCCAGTGAGAGCGAAACGTAGTCGCTGGGTTTTAACAGAAGATATCCCTTGCGTGATTTTATCCATCCATCCACCCATTGGGTGGATGGATGGATGGATGGATGGATGGATGGATGGATGGATGGATGGATGGATGGATGGATGGATGGATGGATGGATGGATGGATGGATGGATGGATGGATGGATGGTTAGATTCATCGGTCCCTTCAGTAACCCCGAAGGATCCTTTTTGTAACTGTAATCCTTTTGGTAACAATCCTTTTTGTAACTTGCTCCTTTTGGTAACAGAGAAGGTTACGAAAGGGACGCAGCTCCTTTTTGTAACCTCCACTGATCCTTTCAGTAACTTTCGTCGGTCCCTTTAGTAACTTTGGTATTTCCTCTGGCAATTCAAAGCTATTTTTTGGTTATGTCGTTTCAGTAACTAAAATGTTGTAAAATTACCTTGTGGTGATTTTAAGTCTTTTTGCTACTTTTAGGCGAACAAAACAAACTTCTCTTTATGCGAATTTATTACCATTTTTTTATATACAATGTAAGAGTTATTTACTGAGACATGAAATATGTAGGAAAGTAAGGCCAATTAACATTGCTTTTTTTTTTGTATTTTCTTTTTTTTCACACAATGGATCACAAGGGCTTTGACTTAGGTCTCCCTTTGTTCTCTTCTTGATGTGTTCTAACAACGAAATCTATTTATGAATTGTATACTTTAATTCTTAGAGCCTAAATTGAATACGGTATTTTAAAAACGCTTTAAGCTGTTAGTATACGTCTTAGGGAAGGGTTGTTTGCAGTATATTACCTCCCAACTGCTGCGATCAGTACAGAACCACTGGTCACACAAACTGCCTTTGACCCTATTGTAAATCTACTATGAGGTAGCCAGATTTAGGAACGTGGTTCCCAATTCTTGTAATTACGCGATCAATAATATTGCTGTTTTCCAATTTCATCTTCTTGGATGCATGTTCATTATAAAATGAAGATGTGACCATCGCACTTGTAATAGCAATTTAAGCAATTATGAATTTCGCCTGCCCGGAAAAAAGATTGCACGGCTTCAACGGGATTCGTACCCGTGGCCTCTGCGTTTGCGCTGCAGTGCTCTACCAAATAAGCTACATTGTATAAAGACCCATACATGAGGAGCATGCCAATTTATTAAGTTTATCTTAACCCGTGAAAGGAATGAAACATAGAATAAAACGATGGGATCTGTGGCAATACAAATGAAATGAAGACGTGACCACCGCAGTTGTAATCGCAATTTAAGCAATTGCGACATTTAGCCCGAAATTGCTTAAATTGCGATTACAACTGCGATGATTTGCATTTCCGCAGTTCTCATCATCTTATTCTCTGTCTCATTAAAACAATTAGACTACGTGACTGCGCTCTTTTAGGAAAAAAATTAAACTGCGTCTTATTGACAACAGAAGGTAAATTGCAAATTTCCGCCCAGAATATAATGGCCACCGTATTTACTCGAAAGAGCGCCCCTGTCAAATAAGGGCCGCTTCGGAATAAGCACCGCATCCTTCTAGCGGTTCATTTCCGCAGTTCACATCATTTTATTCTCTGTCTCATTAAAACAATTAGACTACGTGACTGCGCTCTTTTAGGAAAAAATTAAACTGCGTCTTATTGACAACAGAAGGTAAATTGCAAATTCCCGCCCAGAATATAATGGCCACCGTATTTACTCGAAAGAGCGCCCCTGTCGAATAAGGGCCGCTTCGGAATAAGCACCGCATCCTTCTAGCGGCAGTGCGGCCCTTATTGATTTTTGACATAGCTAATGCTGAATGCTAAATAAAAATAAAGCTGATATTGTTATTGCTGTTATTATTTATTTGGATTCGACCTTTTTGAAAACTAACTTTTTATTGCGTCCTTCCTGTGCTGTTGTTATGAACAAACAAAGATTAAGAATGGTTACATCTGACTGCAAGGGGCAGTTTTCAATAAGCGTGGCACTGACAAGTCGAAAAATTTGATAAGCACCGCTGCGCTCTTTCGAGTAAATACGGTATCGTTCTCTTGTCATTCACTTGCAGTCCATGACAGTTTCTAGGTCTTATCATATTGCTTATTGTTATTTAAGGCCCTCGGAAAGTATGAAAAAAGAAGTTTTAAGAGAAAATAATTGTGTTATGTCACATCTACTTTTCCCTGCACAACCTTTTTTCACTGTTTACTGTAAAGATATTTTACCAGTGAAGGTACCCCGCGTCGCCCGATCCAGGAACAGTTCCGAGAACAGCTTTTCTGTTTATCTTATTGACAACCCTTTTTGTGTGGTTTGTTTTGGCACAGTGCACCATCTTGTTCAGTTCGATGTTTGAGAGGCTTGACTGACACAGATAATAAAGAACTTCAGTATATTAGTAAATAATCTAGACTTTAATTTCAACAACGTCCTACAAGCTTATTAGCTTGTGCGACTCAGTAACAGTATTAACAAACCTAGAAAAGCTTCAAGTCTAATAACGTACAGATATCAGATATGCTTGTGCTCTACGGACGAAGTTGATGTAAAGTCACTTCCTAGATGTTCTACAAGCGCGACATCTATAATACATGTAAGTGCGCTCTCTGATTTGACGAAAGTGTTATTCCCGATAAACGACGCACATTTAACAAATTAACATGTCAAGTCTAAAAACGCTCAACAAATATCATATTCTTAAACATCCTTAAGTAATGTACTTTTTGAAAAACAAGTAAATTCAGTCTGTAAATTTTAGCCTAGAAATGGGTATAAAAGCTATGTTTTTATAAGACGCACAATCTAACGAGCGCATTAACTATAAAACTCATACATTTTCTAACCCCAAGTGCGCTTATAAATTACCTGTAGTCTGTCTCTAACTGACAAGCGACGCAAGCACAAGCGAAAGCACAAAACACTATTACTCAGGTATAGCTTCAAACTCAAAAAAAATATTGCATCATTGTACTATTGGGCTACTCAGTATCTTTATGACTTTTGGTGCTTAAGCATATGCTTTGCTTGTACTTGCGTCTGTCATGAAATCTAGGCTGAAAAACTGGTAACCGTAATAACATAGACTGGATGAAACAACTTGAAACGAGTAACAAAAGTAAACGTTAGTCCTCAGAGCATGAGGAAATGTGAAGTGATTTTGCAAAAAGAAAAGGAATTTAGCAACACCATACCACAAGCTCCATATTAAGCACATGAGGTAACTCTCATGGATACCATTGTAGTTTACGTGAAAACGCCGTTAATTAATAAAAATAAAATATTCTGAGCCGAAAATTAAGATTGCATTCCTACACTTTCTAATTTAACCGCTGGAAAAAAATTAATACGAAAGGCAGCGAACGTGCATGATAACTTTGAATCAAACGAGAGGGAAACTAGTGTTTGCGCCCTCTTCAACCTACTTTTCGTAATTGTTAAATGGAAAAAAACTAAATTGACGAGGAAAGCAATTGGGTAAAATCTGAGCTACTATTCGAGTTTGTAAACGGCTTTGAGTCACAACTTGAGCAAACAAGGTTTGTTTTACGAATAAAATAAATTTCACTGATTAATTTCTGCAAACAACGTTCTTCAATTGCAAATTAATCAGATAAATTGATGCAAATCATCTATGCTTTCAAACGAAATCCTAAATTCTCCAAAGGCCTTAAGAATGACTTTTTCGTCCCACTTTGATTGAAATCAGTATGGCGCGTGTAGATAGATTTCTTTACATACGCTAAAACGTTGGCTCATAGACAGTAATAGTTTACACTCGCCTAAGTTTGGTGTCTTTCTTGAGGTAAGCATGTTATAATTTCGGGGGAATGTTCAAAAATATCTCGCTGAGATGTTCTTCGTGTGTAAACAATGGATTGAAAATGCTGTAAACTGCGTGTAAACGCTGCCAGAACCTTCATAACACTACTCTGCGTAGAATGTCCCTCTTATATACTCCATATCTCTGATAGAGCTAAGCAAGTGTATCTGTCTCAGGCGATCTTACTACTTCATTATTCTTAATAAATACAACTATAGTATTCCTAAGATACGTTTCGATTTAATACCTTTCCTTAGGCTACATTAAACACATGAAAACGTTCAAACATGCAATCGAGGATGCGCCTTTTTTACGGAATTTAAATCAAAAAATGGTTTTTCTTTGAAATTAAAGGATTCTTTCAGATTAAGTGCCCCTGTTATTACCGCACTTTTTTGGACAATCGATACTTAAAACCTCTTAACAATGTTCCTTCTAATCTCCCCTTTTAGAACTTTCTATAGCTATAGCTGAGTTCAAATAACTGTTCAATTATAAAAGAAATATATTAAATGACTGGCTAGCACAACCACGTTTGGCCTAATTGTTATACCTCCTGATATTTTTCCAATTATTGAACATAAAAGTGTCACCGAAAGAAGCAACCCAAAGCATCAACGATACTTTGGGGATTGTAGTTCAAGACTGACCTGAACATACCTTCAGTGTGGTTTCAGCAATATTGCGGAAACTAAGCAAACAATATTGCGCAAACTAAGCATCCTTTATGTAACTTACTTGTTCTGTTATTAAGACAATAACTTTAGATCTAAAGACTTACCAAACCAATGTAGTCATTTGCTTAACTGCATTCTAAATATAACAGGTTCTCAGATTTGCCGCATTCCAGAATAAAAAGTAAACAATTTTCTTGTGACGCTTCTTTTGACAAATATTTCGACTGTAACATCAGATAAGTCTTGTCGATATACAAAATTCTAGATAATTATATTTCGAATGCCAAGAAAATTCAGCTTCAAGCCATTTTTTTTAAACGTTTGTGTACTCGCATTCCGAAATCAGGCAAATCGAACGCTCCCCTTTAACTCTCTGCAAAAGATGCACATTTCCTGATAGCGTTCCTCTTCTTAGCCTTGACGGCAAACCAATGATCTTCTTACTCACTTCTTTGCACCAAGGCGCTTGAGTCGACGCCTTTCAGTGCGAATTTTATCGCATAACTGTAAAGGCGTAAACCCTTGCAAAATCAGCCTGGCTCTGGAATGTTCTTCGATGGCGGACAGGATAGCCCCTCTCTCTATGGGAGCGTTGGACTCGATGAGCCTACGAAACAAGTTAAACATCATCTCTGTTTGTTCCTCATTGAAAGCGCGCCCCGACATGAGACTTGAAGTTGTATTGGTTGCAATAGACCTTTCATCCACAAACGAGATATCATTGACATTTCTCTCAAGCAAACCAAAACGCCTGAATTTGTCTGCCTGACTTTCAATTTCAGTGGGAGGTGCACATTGTTCTTCTTGTTGCTCTTTATTCTTCCTGCTTTTAATCAGGCTCCTCACCTTATCCCGGATGCTTTCTGATGGAATGTCATTTAGACAACCAATGTTTCGCGTTTTCACCCGAACGTCCTCGATAGTTACCTTTCCACTTTCAATGTTCTTGTCAAATATCTTCGTCACTTCTTTCAGCTGGTCGTCTCTCCATATATGTCGTCGGCTGGCAGCGACGGTACTGTCGAAGGTACGGCTGGGCGCGGCGGTACTATCAGAAACGTCTTCAAGGCTGGTGGCCGCCTCCACTTTCTCGGTTGGATTGTTGCGAAGTACAGCATGCAGTTGCTCTACGGTTCTGGCATCACTTCTGCCTTTTTCTTGAATGTTGTAGTACTTTTCGGCCGTCCTTTGTGAATGCGTCATCAGATTCGCTAGGCCTTTCTTCATGTCGACATGCTTCTCATGCACAGCACTAACAGCTGTTTTCCTTATTAGCGTAGCACTCATTCTGGCTGCTCCCTTGCCCAGAGCTTTGGACCAAAAGGAGTTGATTTGTGCAGACACCATGGATGAGGTCATTGGCTTCGCATTCCAACTTAAAAAGACGACTTCGTTTTCATCAAACTTTGCACCATTCAGAGAGTTTCTCATCTTAGACAGGTAGATCACCAGCCAGTTGTAGAGGCTTGCGCTAACAACCACGGAAGCCGGGCCGTGCGTGTCGACAGTTTTGTGGTTGAGGACTCTAACTACATACTGTTCGCCTTCTTTCTTCGCCCTGCGGAATTCACCCAATGTCATGTTTGCTAGGGGACCAGCTCGGCATGCATTGTTTATGCAAAGCGTAGTAAGGAAGAAGTCGCGGACAAGCGTATAATCAGTTTGGGTGGGGTAGCTGGATGGTGCATCTCTCGAATACTGCTCAATTATATGTACGGCTTTACGGGATGGTTCGGAAACGTCGAAACGGCGGATGTCATCCGCAGAAATGAGATTGTCAACGTCTTCCATTTTTTTCTCCCACATCCTTCTGGCTATGGGTTTCTTGTATGAACTCATCCACTCATGAACCTGCTCTTTAGCTGCTCGTATTTCTGATTCGTCCACATCAACGCCCTTTGGTCGTTCAAGCATGAGAAACCTCAGGAATTTTGACAATGAGCCAAGGTATGCTTTGCATGTACCAGGCCTTTTGTTTTTCTCGAGTTCATTAAGCCAATGGTCCCGCACAAGGTTGGTCATCACAAGACAGCTGATCGCCTGTGTGGTTGGGCTAACTGCGTTCAGGGCGACCCTGACTTGAGAAACGTATTGCTTTGCGGTTTTCTCTTCCCGTCGTCCACCATCGACGCCTTCCAGCCAAAATTTAAACTGTTGCAACACGTTCTCCGTTTCGTTGTTTCTACAGTGGTCTGAGTCACTGGAATCATCAGATGCAGCGCCTTCGAATTTACTTGAATCAACAGATGCGGCGTAATTCTTATCCGCGTCGTCCACTCTTTCTTTGTTCTCTTCACTGGTCATTTCGTTGTGACTGAATTCGCTGTAATTCACAGATGCGCCGTCAATTTCGTTCCCACCTTCCACACTTTCGTTATCTCCTTCACTTCCCATTTCGTCATAATCCTTATCTTCATCAGGCATCACATTCTGCTGGCTGATATCCATAGGGCGGGAAGAGCCAAACGTATGCTCCCATAGCAAGGCCAATGCCGGGTTTTCTTCGTAGTTATGGTCTCTTTCCTCTTGACTGTACGTTGGTGAGTAATTCATTCCCTTTTCACTAAAGCCTTGAATATCAGGATTACTTTCAACTTCGCTCTTTACTTGCTGTGCGTCTTTTTGGCGATTCATACTTGCTTCGCGCTGACGTTTACTCTTCTTGTGGATTTCTTCGTCAGATGAGGTGGATGAAGATAAGCTGATTACATCTTCACTGAAAGTGTCGGGGAGTTCCACATACTCGGCTGCTTGCCTTAAATAATGAGAGTATTCCTCACTGTCGCGCGGAAGTTTATGTGGCCCCTGCATTCCCAGATGATTGTGAATTCTTTTCACAACAGCGTTGCAGTTTTGGATAGGACAAACACGCCGCGTGTATGTGCGGTTTCCTTTCTTTTTTCTCGGTTTTCTTAAATTAAACTGAGAAATTGCTGACGCTGCTTTAACGTGGTTCCATTTGTGGTATTGTTTTAAGTGCCTTGGCAGGTGAATGACGAACTCTGTTGGACAACCCGCTACTGGGCATTTGTGGGTTGCCCTCTTACCCACTGGGGATTCTTTTTCGCATTTCATTTTGTGCTTTGACTCTTTCCGGGCTCCTCTTCTGCGGTATCCTTTCGACTGATCTTGTTTTTTAGCATCTTCACCTTGCTGACCTTTTCTTTGTTGCGATTTTCTATGCTGATCTTCGAGTTGTCGCGCATCTTCGCTTTGCTGTGCTTCGCTCTCTTGATTTTTGCTTTGCTGTGCTTCGCTCTCTTGGTCTTCGTTTTGCTGTGCTTCGTTGTCTTGATCTTCGCTTTGCTGTTCTTCGTTGTCTTGATCTTCGCTTTGCTGTGCTTCGCTCTCTTGATCTTCATTTTGCTGTGTTTCATTCTCTTGATCTTCGTTTTGTTGCCGCCCGTTTTCATGGTCTTTGTTTTGCTGCGCTTTGTTTTGACGATCCTTATCTTGCTGTGACTCGTTTTGATGATCTCTGCTTTGTTCCTCGTCAATTGTTTTATCTTTGTTTCCTTGATTTTTGCTTGTTTCCTTCGAGTTTGGATTACTATACTGCCTATTCTGATTACTCTCAGTCCACCTATTCAGGATCTAAATGAGAATGTAAACTAACTGAGTAACTATATCTAACAGATAGACTACCTCAACCACTAATTAATTTAAAACTAGCTAACTAACTAGACATCTGATCAAATATTTCAAAACAAGACAAATGGCTAAGTGTTTCAGATTTATGAGCTCCTGTTATAAATTTTCAACATCGGCAAGAAAATGATTACAGCCAATAAAATAAGTATGAATCACAATTAGGGTAAATAAAATCCATGATGGAGTATGCTTAAGGAGTGGTTTTCGTTAGCGACGTAAGTACAAGCGCAAGCATAAATGACCCTTATAATAAATAAAAAGGTTAATCAGTAACTACAGATATCTAACAGACGAACTAACTCAAAACCTAACTTATGAATTAACCAACAGCTACACATTTGATCAAATAGTTCTAGACAAAAGTCTCCGTGTTTCAGATTAGCGTGCGCGTGCTATAAATTTTCAACAAGCGCAAGCAGAAATGACCCTTATAATAAAATAAATGCATTGATGATTTCAATCTCAATGTGTTTGATCGTTAGTTAACTTAGCTATGAGAAAAGGACCGGTCTTTTCTTACGGGACTCATTATGGAATCTGAAGGACGAACTGGATCCCATTTTAGTTCTGAAGTCAACGAGGACAAACATTTGGCGAAAGAAAACATTATTTACCTCGCCTGCTAACCAAACCCCTCCTTCTCGTTATCTAGCATAGTTATTAATTTCTCTTTGCCTTCTTGTGGCGTGCCCTGTGTTTTTTTCCTGTGCTTTGTCCATCGTTCATTGTTGCGGAAAAGGTATCGGCTCGCGTGGCCAATATCTACCCAACTTATGTCTAGTGATATTGTTATGCCCCTGCCTTACCAACCTAGGTATTACCGATTACGACAACATTAAGCTTATTAACATATATACCGTACAGCCCTTTGTGCACTCTCCTTACAAAACGAGTACAAGGGCCCGAGGCGCACGAGCGGACTGGTAAAAAAAGTAAGGCACTCGTAGAAACGCGTTCAATCCCACGCGATAAAAATTTGAAAACAACTTCTCGCATTACAGCTCATTTTTCACTACATTATAACCATAAAACCCTCGAAACTGATTGGCTATCGCCAGCTTTGATTTGAACGATGTAATTGGACGATGGACGCGTCAGGCCTAACAGGACAGTACGTAAACTGGAGGCAAAGCTCAGATGATGCGTGACACTACGGAATGAAATTTATAAAGAAAGGACTGAAAAAACTCTCTGAAGTGTCAAAAAATTGACCCTTCATCAGTGTGGTAGTGAACTGGACGGTGCGCGCGAGCGAGCGCGCTTTGATCAGTCAGTTGCGGTTGAAAGTTCCAATAATCGGACGACTGCATATTTTGTTAATTACTCGTATGATAAACAAAAGGTAATAGGAATGAATGGAGTCCAATTCCGCCTGTAATCATACGAGAGATTAACAAAATACGCGATCGTCCGATTATTCTACCTTATTCAAGTGCAACTGATCTGTTTATTCACGAGTATGATTGTAGACCAAATTGGACGACACGATGACCCGTTACCAACTAACAACATCTATAACAAAGTTCCAGGAGGAAAATCGTTCCGAAGAAAGAAAAAACATTTGTATTTGCAACACACTTGAAAAATAGAACTTGTTCAAGCGCAACTGACCCCTTACAATCCGTGCGCTTGCGCGTACTATCCAGTTACACCGGTCAATTGGACTCCACTGATCCTGTTACCATTCTGAGTAATGCGAACAATGTGAAAGGGAATTTCACATTGGAAAGCAACTTTTGTGTCTGGAAAGCAGTGAAGTATTTTTGAATCAAATTTCACGGGGTGGGCGCAAATTTTGCTTTCAAAAGCGTTTCCTAGTTTAACCTGCTTAGAAGAAGTGATGTTTCCACAACAATGTTTCCAAAATTAGTCAGGCCAGAACACTTTCGAAGGTGGTGAATGATCGTAGCTCAAAACAAATTAATTTACAACTGGTCACTCAATATATTTAATTTCTAACCTTGGAACTCGATTTTTCCATAGCCTGTTCCACGCGTTTAGATAATGCCACGCGAAGTCTCTTCTCGTTTTTTTCCCTCTGCTCTCAATATTTTTCTTTCGTGCACTGTCTAAACGCCTGGAACAGGATATAAATATTGCTAATATTGCTGCTTCCTTATACGTGTGAAACGAGAAGAAATATGCTTCGACATTTTAATGTTACCATAAAATTCCGAAAGAAACCGCCTCAATTGCTATCGGATTTGTAGCCATTACTTTCAGATGGTTAGGAACGTTTGTACATGTACTTCAAGATTAGGACTCATCTTAACATAGGAGGATAAGGAAGTTAGTTTCTAGTGAAACTGTGGTGGCTGCGTCGGTGAGGAAGTGGAACACAAAAAATTGGATTTATCAGCTGAGTTGATGAGGTAAATTGGCGACCGTAGAGAGATTAAAAGCTGACAATTCGAGAGTTAGCCCTTGGCCAGAGCGAACCAAGAAATTGTGGTTTGCGCTTGGTTTATATGGAGAACGGTGGAGCTACGTTATTGGTAGGAACACGACAGCGTAAAAACAAAACAAAACAAAAACAGAAAAAAAAAACAATGGATTAGTTGAATGAAAAGCGTTCGTTGATACCGTGGGATAAGTGTGCCGATTTGAAAAATGAATGTTTGTTCTAGATTTTTCAGTGCTACCCTAATGTAGGGAAAGGTCGCAGACCGCCACGTGATGGCTAGAGTAAACAGGGATATTGAAATGTAGGGCGACTGGTTTGGATCCCTGTCATTTCATTCGCCGTCTCGTAGGTGTTCCTGGAAATGGTCTCCTAGTTTCAGGGAGGGGTTCCGCGATCCAAATTTATGCCTTTAATTTAGTCAATGCGCACCCTGGTTAACAGAAGAGTGAGAAAATCAGCGTTGCTTTCGAGGGGCCATTACCTTCGGGATTTTATGGTATTTCTAAATCAAAAGTAAAACAAAAAACAAACAAAAACACTTCGAAAGTTTGCTTCACAGTCAACTCTCATCGGGACAGCAGCGCGTCCCATGCCTCGTTTAGAGACCGGTTTCCATCTCATTTCCAAGACATTCAGTTACAGTAAAATTACTAAAGGATGACACGAATCAACATATACAGTACAGTATTAAAGAGAGAGTTGACTGTACAGCAAGGGACTAAAGTTTGCTATCACTCTTGTGCTCACAATTTTGTACGTGCTAAAACAAATTCGTATGATTAAACAGGAATGGTTTTGAAATTCCCAGAAGTGCTATGTCCGTTACCTCCTGTGCAGTTGCGTGATTTCCTGAGGACATTGCCTCGAAGAGCTCTCTTGCGAAATCCATGGGAGAGTCCAAAGTCCACTCATACAAAGAGAGTTCACTCGCTTTCCAAGTTTGTGGACAACTCTACATCGCATTTAAATACTAGTATTTCAATACAGGTTTTCTACCGTACTTGTGGTCTCAAAAGGTGGTCTCAAAAGGAGTCTATAAGCTTACGCGCATGCGTAAATTTACCAATCGTTCTTCGCTTTTTTTTCTCTCCGTTTTAACATCCAACGAATCCATACTCTACACAGATACTCCGGATCAATGAATTCGGCCTTTTGAAATTTGAGCGTTTTCGGATATGAACCCGCAAAGATTCGAAAAAAAGTATCTCTGACAAGCGGTTTTCCGTGCAAATTTACTCCTCCGCCATTTTGTGTCTGGTCTCACGTCTTGCATGCAAGTGCATATGGAAAATCAGGTAAGATGTACTTTCTGTTTATTAGTACATTAGCCTACAAGCACAGACAAAATCCCTTAGTAGTCAGGACAGATTCTTCTTTGGCATGGGTTCATTTTGAGCGCAAATGGCCATTGTTTACTTAACCTTAACGTAGCGTGCTTGTTGATAAACCGTTTGTAATCAATTCTAAGGCAATGCCAGAGAAATTTGTTTCTCCTGGTTATGTGTGAAAACCAGTCTTGTGTGACTCCATCATGCCTCGTTGTAGCAAATAATCGATTTTTCGGAATTTTCGTTTTTTGGTAGTAAAGAACCCATATGATCAGGGATCACAAATCTTATTTGAGATCTTTGAATCTCCTTGCAGAAATGAAACAACTAGCCTATAACTGTCGCAGAGTGCATCTTCCAGAGGATGTCCCTGATGGTAAGTAACCAGCTTTCTACTGAGTGTCATAAAACCAAAACAAAAGTAATCACTGACCAATCACAGCAGACGCAAGCAACACAATAAACCAACCACAACTCAAAGCAATTACATGTAACATCATGGGTCAAGCACAGGGAATTGCTTGCAAGGAAGTCACGATTGGTTTTGGATTTCCTTCTGTTTGGTTTAACCAATGACAGAGTGTAGTAAAGTAAAATTATATGGATTAAATGTATTTTCAACACAGATTGCTGGCTAGTGACCAAATGATGAAAATCATCGATTGAATTAATCAATCAATTGATACCAGTCGCTGATGCGCCAAGGTGGCCAAGGGCATGTTAAAAACACGAAATGGCATGAGAGAGATGTGGCAAAATGGTAGAAATAATGATATGTGCCTAAGTTCAGAAGTTACTTTTTTTGGAAAATTGAAATGATTAAAAACAAAAAGTTACCGAAAAAACCAACAGTGGTCAAGCACAATCATCAAACACAGAGCGTGATTCTCTTTTTTACAAAATAAAAGATCACCTTTTGGAGATGTGTGGATCATCAATATACATTCCAGATGGTTTCAGTTTAGATTTTTTGCAGCGACAAGACTTGGATTCGTCACATAATAGCGCTGGGGGTACATGTATATTACCCCCAGCGCTGTTATGTGACGAATCCAAGTCTTGTCGCTGTAAAAAATCTGAACTGAAACCATCTGGAATGCGTCCAGCCATAAGAATTCGCTGAGTGAAACAAACAAGCCAATTACGGTTCTTCAACATTGACATATAGAATGAAATGATGATAAAATGGCAGTTAACTATCAGAGAAAAAAACATGTAGCAAATAATAAGGTGAAGGAATTCTCTTGTGATTTTGTTTAAGGGATACGGCCAATCAGTCAGGTTTACCTGTAGTGTGCAAACAATTCAAAAATGCTGTTCATGACATGTAAAGAAACCGAAACAATTTGCCGCGCTGTATTTTTCATCAGTCAATTCTTCAAAATGTACACCAAAACACACTTTTATAAATTATTTTTATGTGATGGAATTATTGCAAAGATTTGGTTAAACGAAACACTTTCTATTTTGGTCCTGGGATTTTGCTTAAGGGGTAGCTTTGATAGCTTGACAGTATATTTCAAAATTTTGGCTCCGAAAAACCCTGCAGGAAACTCGCAAACAATAACTTACCACATGCCAACAATTTTAATGGCAAACCCCTGAAAACACATTAACACATAACTTGAGAGCAACATCAGAGCTTTTAAAGGGGCAGGATCACGAGGATTTTGCTCGCGTTTCACCCCACTGAAAAGCCAATAGTCACATTAACATATATGAAAGCCTAAAATTATTGGTCATTTTCTTGTTCAGGCACCATACTAATTCAGTGAAGCTATTACTAAGTGTCTTTGGCCACGGATGGCCAAGATGGAAGTGGATTACAATTTGAAAACATCTGGCGAACGTTTTCAAATTCTGTGCTTGTATCTTACAAAAATCATCGAAAACTTATCATGGTTTGCTCTCCTTGCAAAAATTCACTTGATATCTCCCTCTTGATGTACCAGGAGCATTGTGTGTGAGTGAAGGCATTTAATCTCAATTTCAGCGAAGTTTTGACGAAACGCGAGGAAAATCCCCGTGACACTGCCCCTTTAAGTTTGGAGTAATTTCACTTAAGCATGAACATATCCTTTCAATTTTGATGGTTTTAAGAACCATAAAAAGCTGATTTATTTTTTGCAGAAGATTGGAAAGACAATTGCGTGATACTGACGACTGCAGTCTGCATTTTATCAGTGTTTTATACTGAACACTGTAAAAAAAGAAATGTGATCATGATGGACAAATTTTCAGTCGTTTGATTTCGCCATTTCATGTTTTAAGGTGGCTCCATACAGTTTCTCATCAGTTTCAACAGACAAATATACGTAACCTTTTTGATGATTTTCAGGACATTGATTTACATTTCACTAGGGAAAAGCTACAAAAGCAACTAGCCTAGCCTTTATACTTTTCAAAAAAGTCACAATTTCTGGGCCTGGTCCGTTTCCATGGCAACCACTGATATAGTTGTTTGGCTCGTTTTTTAAGCTTACCCAGTTTCTTCACGTCATTTCTTGGTTTTTACACGGTGAATTTTGGTTATTTTTGTTGTAAAGATGTTGTCGTTTGAGAAGTCTCAGCTGGCAAAGCTGTGAGAAATTTTGTACATAAGTTTTGCCAGAATAGTAAATTTCCGTTTTCGACGATTAATGCAGAAGTGTATGTACAAAAATTACTCTTACTTTAATATGACTGAAAAACACAAAAATCCTACAAGTGTTCCAATTTTAAAAAAATTTCACCGAGTGGAACAGTCGCGCAATTAGCGTTTGAAAATGCCTCAAAACCCACCTTTTTTCTTCACGTTACCAAAATAAGAATTCTCCAAGTTACGGGGTTGCGCATGCTCATGATTCCTTTTGCGTGGACGAGCGTGGACAGCACGCCGGTAAGCGGTAGAAAAGCTTTTCTAGAGCTTTTCTTTCAAAAGAACAACATTTTTCTGGACAACTGCTTTCCTTTACTGTAAAGGATTCATGTGACCAAAAAATTCGCAAAAATAAAGAAAGAAACAAACAAAAAAGAAGAAAATTTATACCGATTTGCGATATAAAAACTCGAACGAAGCCGCCACTTTATTGCCAGCAGCAAAAAATTTCCTTTAGTTTCCAGAACGCGGAATCATTAAACCACTTTCAGTTTCATTTTTACCATTAACTGATTACAACCGTTCTTCAAGAAAAAATCTAAAGCGGTCATGTTTGCTCTTAGAACATCTTTTGGTATGCTACCCGAGAAAAGCAGGGAAGCTCGTTTATTTTATGTTGTATAAAGCTCAATATTTTGTCTGCCGAGACCCGCGTTGTTTCTTAGCGGCTACTTGGGTGTTTGTTAACTGCATGAATAGCAAATAGTATATAAATACGCTTTCAATTTATATTTAAAGGCAGACGTTGGATAAAAGGGAACAAAAATGTCGACAAGAAATTATATGTTTTGAAAAAGACCACATTATTTTTCTGCAAGGTTCAACAAGTCAACAGAACGCCTGCGAAACGCCGACTGTTTTGGAACCGGCTGTCAACTCGATACTCATCCTTTATTCGTTCACTGAATGCCCATGAATGCCGTCATTCTAGGCATAATTTTTCGTAAAAATAAAAATTGTGTTTGAGCTGAGGTACAATTGAACTTTTTTCAATTTTCGGTTTTATTTTAGACCACCGAAGTTTTTGAAGTCGCACCTTGTCAGCACAAGTGAAACTTAGATCAAAAGCTACTGGTGACTGATAAATAGACACTGAAATATAAGTGTCCTTTTGAGTTTCAACTTCTCTCAAAATTCAATAACAACTGTTACCTCGTTACAAGTGTGTAATCTATTCATCGCTCACTAAAATTCACAAGTCAGCTGTATTTTGCTGAAACCGTATGAGAACGGCCGTAGAGACAACTTACCCGACAAAAAAATACACGGCTTGTTAGAAAGGCAAAAACTAAAGCACTTTTCCAAAAAATTACTTACACTTAGGCTCGATCCAACAAACTTAAGCTTCTCATCCCAGAGATTCTCGACAGCTGACCTGGACAGCACTGATATTTCAAGTTGAGAACGGAGAGAAGTTCTTCACGCATAATTCTTGAAGGCGCGTAATAATTCGTGCAACGTATTCAGTCCTCTCTGTGTTGCTTGAGCTTAAAGATCGCAATCAGTCCAGTCCTACAATCGTAGAACAATCGTAGGACTGCAACTGTCAGCTACAAAAGCAATTAAACTAAAGGCTTTTCATAATTTCACTGCTATGTGCTCGATAGGTTTTGAAAAGGTAAGCCATAAAGATGCCTCAATCAGACTTTGGAAAAGTTCGCCTGGGAGGTTGATTGGCACATGTCATCTGACTTGGACTGTCGCGCTCCTCGCGCGCGCGCTTGTGCCAATTTAGTTCCCATTCCTCGCTCGCTGAAAAACTATATGGAGCCACCTTAAACACACCCGGTAGCCCACACGAGCTGGATCTTAACCTGGTTTCTATAACATAAGGCAACTGAGAGTATTGCTACTCCCCCCTGGATGGGATGCCCATCCATTTTAGGGTTACCCCCAGCAGTAATGTATGTCGCAGGTACCCAATTGTATACACCTGGGCGGAGAGAGACAACGTGGGGTAAAAGTTTCCAGAGTTTCCACAGTTATTGTCCAGACAGCCACAAAACCTGTTATCACAGCTACTCGCCCCGAATGGGATGCTATTCCGTCACAGGGTTAATCCCCAGGAGTATGTTGCTGGTACCCATTTTATACACCTGGGTGGAGAGAGACAAAGTGTCACATAGATTCAGTTTACAATCTTGAATAAATTAGACCTATTCATTTGGTTTGTTTCTCGTTTTTGGTTTCTAGATTTCAGATTTTTGATTTGGGTACATCTAGAGTGTTGTTGTCAGTGATACTGTACTTGCCTAAAAAATGAACTTGTAAGATTGCTGATCTTAAATGTTACTGGTGCCCAATATCCATAGAAAGATTTGTACTGTTAAGTTGAAATTAGATCACAAGGTTTTTTAAAGGAAATCCTTATGCAATAAGCAGACTTGCCACCAAAGCCGGCAATCCAACCAAATGCAATTTGAAATTTCCTTCTGAAATATTTCTCACTGGTATTCCTAAATACCAAGGTTATTCACTTCGCTTCTTTCTGAAGGTCAACAACGCTGATAATTATGTGTTCAGCAAAGTTACTAATAATTTAATTATTAAAAGCATTCAAGTCGGCAGCAATAGTCACTGGTTACAAAAAAAATGTTCTTACTCAGCCAGAAGCATTAATCACTTCATTTTCACTTTACAAGCTGAAGTGTACAACTTCATTTAGGGAGGGAGTGTTGACAGATCAGCAAGAAACAGCTTATTTACATGTATTTGCCCCAATAGCCATTTTACAATATTTATTGCTTGTATTGATTATATTATTATTATGGAGCAGGAGCTCACAACAAACCTTTATGGGCTTTACAAGGAGAGCACCTGTTACAAAATTAATGTGCTATTAACCTTTTGACTGTCATGAGAGACTAGCTTTTGATCACATTGATTAGCAGTGTTTGTATAATGCACATACGTGCCAGTAGTTTTACGAACCTTGTGGTTAAATCAGGATGTGAGCTCGAGTTAAGAAGATGTACACAGAGGACTTACTGTTGAATTAAATAATATTTTCCTGTTTGAACTGAGTGTCTGTGTGTAACATCGACATGACAGACAATATGGTTATGTATCTAGTTAATTACTAATGCTTTTGATTAGTCAAAAATACTTTTTAGTATAAGATGTATTTTAATGTCCATTGTGTTAATTTGTTCTTAAAAATTTGCAATGTTTTGGATTGACATCTCAATAGTTATGCAAAATTACTGGAATTACATAATTCAACTAACCCTTCAGAGGTTTGTGCATGACTTTACATCAACAAGTTTGTTAGTGGTTTGTTTTAAAAATAACCATCAAGGTAAGCAGATTAACATGAAAATTTCAAGCACTACATAACAACGATGAATTTATAGTATCAAAGAGCTTTTTGATACCTCAATTGACAAATTCACCCACTAAAGATTTCTCATGTCAAACATAACAGAGCCAGGCTGTTGCATAACTCGTTACTTGTCCTAACACAAGTGTCCAAGTTTATCATGCATTTAAAGTAATATTTAGCCTTCATATCAGTCTTTATCGTCGTGACTTACACCAACATGACCAGTTTCTGGCTTTGAAAGTCAGCAGAAATCTCTCTCAAAATCCTATAAATTCAAGGAATAGCCAAACCTAAGTACGAATAAGCAATGTTTTCACATGCGCTGTATGTCCTACCTCCACAGCTTGTGTTTGTAAGCGGACTTCAAACTGTGTCTTGTCGACAAACTAGAAAATTTTCGTGGAAAACTTAGTTTCTGACTCTGAAAAGTCTTGTGAAGGCTTTGTGGTCCTACATCATTGGCAGGAATCACTCTCAAAATATGGCGACCGCTTTACATCATATATGTAGGTGCGCCACTTGTGTTTATGAGTGGACTTCAAACTGCGCCTTTTCGACAAACTTAAAAACTTCTCTAAAAAACTTGAAGGAAATAACAAAATAGCTCAACCACGAGTAATATTCACCTACTCGCTTGCACCTATATGCTAAATTGTCCATTTGGGGTGTGGGGAGCATGAAAGCGAGGCCAAAGTGCATGCCAGTATCTGGCCAAGTGAAGGCCCTGCAAAAATCTTTTCTTTTTTTTTTTGGAAGGGGGGGGGGGTGGACAACTACTTGTGAAGTTTAAGCTTGTTATCACTGCTATATGTTTTGGTTTGACAAAATTAACCCAGTGTAGATTCTTGTGTTGGGGCCTTATGTGCCACATGGTGTAAAGAGGCCTAAGTAAGTAAGTAAGATTTGTGTGTTATTTTCCTTCTTTATATGAGCAAGATTTCAGATCTGAAGATCTTAGGTTCGAGTCCAGTCCCTGCCATCGTGTTGTTTCCTTAGACAAGAAACTTTATCCAACATTGCCTCTCTTCACCCAGGTGTATAAAATGGGTACCGGCAACATACTCCTGGGGATTAACCCTGCAATGGAATAGCATCCCATTCAGGGGGAGGGGGGTACATGTAGCTGCGATAACAAGTTTTGTGGCTGTTTTGACAATGACCATGGGGGAGTCACTCGCTGGCTGCGGAAGTACGGGAACTATACAGCAGGATGTAATACTGCGATATCTCCAAGATAACTTCGTAACTCTAGCCAAGAATGCAACCACTTGGTATTAAACCAATTCAACTGCATACAGATAGGACTGGATTGTGTTACCGACGTCCCCACTGGGGGTGTATCCCACTGGGATAACCGCACGGGTCTAACCTCGGCAAGTACCGTATAGCCCGGTTGGGCATAACCAAAGAACTACTTGCAAAGCACATATGCCAACCTCTACATAGATGATGTAATCTTCCGACGACTAATCCTAAACTGCTATTGGTTATCAATGATCTAATTATTGTCCTAGGCCATTCCATCATTGGCAAGTCAGTTACCCTGTTAAAGGTTTACTACTTACAACTTCAGGTAGTTCACACACTAAGGCGTTACACTACAATACAGATGAACGGGTGATTAACATGTTCAGTTTACTGCTGTTGGCTTTTCTATGTTAATAAACTATTGAAGAAACATCAGCAAATTTTCTTATCACATAGCAATACTCTTGGTTGCTTCATGCTGCAAAAACCGGGATAAGCTCCAGCCACGTGGGCCTCATTGGCTTGTGTGCAACTTTACCCCTAATGATTAAATGTGTATACATGTATTATAAACTATGTTCCTTGTAACTTCTCTGTTGTCAGTTTTTTTAATATAATTATATGAAGCTGTTAGGGAAGTATGGATGTGGGTTCCTACAATCTTGTTTTAAAAATAGTAATTGCAGCTGAGCACTTTATACATTGGCCAAATACTGAAGAGTGATCACAATCTAATGAATTGCTTTTTTTTGAAAGTAGAGTTGAGGATTTTAACCTTGTAATGTAGCCACATAAAAAAAATATTCTTGAAAGTTTACAACAACGAAAGAGGTTGGCAAAACCCATAGATACCTGTCTAACCTATAGATGTTCATTGCCATTAATTTTTAGGGAAGAAGAACCTGAGATAGAACTCGAAGCATACAGTGTAAGAAGGAATTGATGAACTGGATTCAAACAAGTTACAAGAACTATTTATTTAATTAATTAATTATTTATTTAATTGTGCACATTTTCAACAGAATCAGCAGAAGCTTGATTCCAAGGAAATATAGACCTTGTTTACCAAAAAAGGAACTCAGACTGTAAATTTCAGCTAACTTACAGTGTACATGTAGCTATGCAACAATTTAATCAGTCACACTACGATATCACACTACATTTCAATACGTGGTTACAGAATACACAAAAGTGCGTAAATTAACAATCTGGAAGGTGGATTGAAATGCTTGTTAAACCATGTTGTATTGTAAATAGTTACTTTCATTTCTTAGTTCAGATGGTAGCATTTTCCAAGTCTTTCCTTCAATGATGCTAATTGACCCCTTGGTACTTAAATTGGACATTGTAGCTTACAGTAGGCTCAGTGGATCTTCATGATAGATGTTGTAGGCTATTATGGAAATCAGGCAGGTAACTAAATTCATTTAGCAAGTTAACAGTCGTCAGGCTATTAAACACTTGTAAACAAGCAGACAAGTACCACTAGGTTTGGCAAACATTCCCTGCGGTACTTTGCGAGTTTTACAAAGTATTCCGGGTCTTTCTGAGATTTTATCAGCCATGGGGTAATCAATATGATCGTTTCAGGATAAGCACCGATCTAACATGACACCTAACTACTTGAGGCTATGAAAACTCTAGTAAAGGTAGTAGCATAGTAAAGCCTATAATAAAGCTATTTACGCCACTAAACCTGTGTCTGGTTTCCATTAACATTACTTCATTGTTATCTCTTTTAGCTGGTTACATTCCAATAAAAATGGATCCATGTACATGCTACAGGAAAATGATGCCATTAGTGAAATTGATTTGACACCTCTTTATCTGGCAATTTGACTGTTATTCTGCTGATGCACTTAGGTTTACCAATAAGTACCGTTTATAGCTGTTTTATTATGAAATGGGCTAATTGAATGTTAATTTAATGTTTTGGTGTCCAAATGTTCATGTTGGGAGATCCTTGACCATAATGCTGTTGCTACTGAAGACCTCTATCCAACTTATCATGTATTTAGACTGCTAGCAGAACCCTGTCTAGAAAGCCAAGCGGGCAAGCTAAATCATGCAAGCACTCTAAACAAGCTTGAAGAGCAAGCGACAGGAGTAAAAAAAATATTGTCTGCCCACTCTAGGCTTCCTGTCCTCTCCTGATTTTGCTTGCCTACTCAACTATCTGGAAGACTTCTATCAGTCTACCACATCTTTGCCCTCTGAACTTCTATGGGTATGATTTCGGTCATGCTTACTGTGCTGTTACCAGGTAGTTACACGAATTGCGACATGTTGATTTGGTGGTATCAGGACGTGTTCAATAGAAGGTTCAAAAATGTTAGTCACGAAACAGTGTCAGTCTTAGTCAAGGTTCGCCCCTTACATAGCCTGCGTGGCAGTCGTTTCCTATCTATCAGCGCGAAAAAGAGGACACTGTCAATAAACAGCATGCGACCGATTCCTTGACTTTAAGTGCCTCAAACATGGTCACACACACCATCTTATCATCCAAAATTAAAAACTCCTAAAAAATTACACTATATAATACGTTTTAAACGAACAAGCATTCACCTAACGAAAAAAAAGGCTTTACCTCCCTCGTTCCAGTGGCAAAAGGTCAAAGACACATACATGGAATTACTTAATGACCTAAACTCACCACACTTGCGGCATTTTCAAGTTTCCATTCCATCCAGTACTGCGTGCAACATTGTGTGCAGCATAACGAGCAACATCGCGCGTCATTTTGTCCTCAATATTGCTTGAAATATTGTGCGCATCACAACACGGAACGTGCGCATGATTATGCGGAACATGGCACTCAACACTGTGTGCGATATTGCGTGCAACGTGCGCGTCACAACGAGCAACATTGCGCAACAAATTGTCCTCAATATTGCCTGCAATATTGCACGCACCATAACACGAAACATTGTCCTTAATATTGCTAGTAACATTGTGCGCACAGTGACGCGAAATATTTCACCTAATATTGCGTGCAACATTGCGCATGATTATGTGGAACATTACACGCAATATCGTGCTCAATATTGCGTGCAACATTACGTGTAACATGGCGAGGGACAACATTGAGCTAATCATAACGAACAGTATTGCGCGCCATGATATTGTCCACAATATTACTTACAATAATGTGTGCATCATTGCACGCAACATTGCGACATGTTGATTTGGTGGTATCAGGACGTGTTCAATAGAAGGTTCAAAAATGTTAGTCACGAAACAGTGTCAGTCTTAGTCAAGGTTCGCCCCTTACATAGCCTGCGTGGCAGTCGTTTCCTATCTATCAGCGCGAAAAAGAGGACACTGTCAATAAACAGCATGCGACCGATTCCTTGACTTTAAGTGCCTCAAACATGGTCACACACGCCATCTTATCATCCAAAATTAAAAACTCCTAAAAAATTACACTATATAATACGTTTTAAACGAACAAGCATTCACCTAACGAAAAAAAAGGCTTTACCTCCCTCGTTCCAGTGGCAAAAGGTCAAAGACACATACATGGAATTACTTAATGACCTAAACTCACCACACTTGCGGCATTTTCAAGTTTCCATTCCATCCAGTACTGCGTGCAACATTGTGCGCAGCATAACGAGCAACATCGCGCGTCATTTTGTCCTCAATATTGCTTGAAATATTGTGCGCATCACAACACGGAACATTGTGTGCATGATTATGCGGAACATGGCACTCAACACTGTGTGCGATATTGCGTGCAACGTGCGCGTCACAACGAGCAACATTGCGCAACAAATTGTCCTCAATATTGCCTGCAATATTGCACGCACCATAACACGAAACATTGTCCTTAATATTGCTAGTAACATTGTGCGCACAGTGACGCGAAATATTTCACCTAATATTGCGTGCAACATTGCGCGTGATTATGCGGAACATTACACGCAATATCGTGCTCAATATTGCGTGCAACATTACGTGTAACATGGCGAGGGACAACATTGAGCTAATCATAACGAACAGTATTGCGCGCCATGATATTGTCCACAATATTACTTACAATAATGTGTGCATCATTGCGCGCAACATTGCGACATGTTGATTTGGTGGTATCAGGACGTGTTCAATAGAAGGTTCAAAAATGTTAGTCACGAAACAGTGTCAGTCTTAGGCAAGGTTCGCCCCTTACATAGCCTGCGTGGCAGTCGTTTCCTATCTATCAGCGCGAAAAAGAGGACACTGTCAATAAACAGCATGCGACCGATTCCTTGACTTTAAGTGCCTCAAACGTGGTCACACACACCACCTTATCATCCAAAATTAAAAACTCCTAAAAAATTACACTATATAATACGTTTTAAACGAACAAGCATTCACCTAACGAAAAAAAAGGCTTTACCTCCCTCGTTCCAGTGGCAAAAGGTCAAAGACACATACATGGAATTACTTAATGACCTAAACTCACCACACTTGCGGCATTTTCAAGTTTCCATTCCATCCAGTACTGCGTGCAACATTGTGCGCAGCATAACGAGCAACATCGCGCGTCATTTTGTCCTCAATATTGCTTGAAATATTGTGCGCATCACAACACGGAACATTGTGCGCATGATTATGCGGAACATGGCACTCAACACTGTGTGCGATATTGCGTGCAACGTGCGCGTCACAACGAGCAACGTTGCGCAACAAATTGTCCTCAATATTGCCTGCAATATTGCACGCACCATAACACGAAACACTGTCCTTAATATTGCTAGTAACATTGTGCGCACAGTGACGCGAAATATTTCACCTAATATTGCGTGCAACATTGCGCATGATTATGCGGAACATTACACGCAATATCGTGCTCAATATTGCGTGCAACATTACGTGTAACATGGCGAGGGACAACATTGAGCTAATCATAACGAACAGTATTGCGCGCCATGATATTGTCCACAATATTACTTACAATAATGTGTGCATCATTGCGCGCAACATTGCGTTCAATGTTGCACACGATATTGTGCGCAATATTGCTCGCAACATTACGTGTAACATAGCGAGGGAAACTGCATACATCATTACGTGCAACATTACGCACAATATTGCACGCAGAAAGTTGCAGCTTTATTATAAAGGCAATTTTATTACGTTATATTAATGTGATCGTAAGAAAATTGTCCTACATAAATTAGTTTCATGCGGACTTCACCGCACCTTGAACACCAGCTGACCTAGTACCTTTAGGGACGTTTCCTTCCATTAATGTTTTTCTTTCCTGTTTCTTTTAAACTAGGGAACAGTATGGACGGTTTATTCTTTCTGGTTTTATTGATTCAATTGTTACAAAACAAGGCAAAGAAGTGTATATGAATTGCTCTATTTCTCCATCACTGAATTGAGAGTGTTTAGGTCCTTTTTGTAACCCTGGATAGAACTCCTCGTTTCAAGATTGCAATTTTTTTCGTTAAAATAATGCTAGAAATGAACTTTAACTTTGGGATAAGATGAGGCCTTAATAGATAAAAAACATACTAAAAAAGGAGCTTTTTGTTGTAAAAACTAAAGAAAATATGAACATTTTTGGTCCGTTTTTGCCACTGACGTTTTCACAAAAAAGATTTTGTAGAACAAAGAAGTTAAACAATGCTATTACAAAAAGCGTCAATCGTTACGCATCGAAAAACTAGAATTTACTTCACAAGAACTTATATATTGCGCTTAATATGCAATTTGATCCTTTTTGTAACTGGTACATTGCTCTCTGGGTAAGATGTTTGCAGGACGTTTCTTTTAATTTTAATACCTGCGAAGTAGTTTTGACGATATCTACAAATAGCCTAGGCCAGAGGAATATTTCTTCTTAAACATTGTTTCCTTATTTCTTATATTTTGAGTTTTATCCGAAAAAATTAAAGTTCCTTTTTGTAACCAGTTCAACTAAGTTTTTACATGTTCTTGACAGGATTTTTTTATAAGAAAAAAGAACAAATATTGAGTTTAAAATACGAAGTCGATTTAAACGATTATTGTTCTTGATACTGTCAAAACGTCAGATTAAAATGAGACAAATTTGAAGAAAAATTAATCGAGACATTCAGAGTGCCATTCCAAAATTCACTTGTAAAGAAAGCTGTTTCTTCTACACTTAATAATTGTCATAAAACAATAACTTAGCTCACTGACGAATTGTGTCTCTGTTTAACAAACATTATCAAACATGTTGCACATTTTTCAAGCCAAAATATTAACAAGTAAGGAAGTTATGAAAGATTGATGTGCAACGTTTAAAAACGGCACTTTTTGGAAACACCTTAATCTTCCAAGATATGAGGTTAGGTACATAGAGTTTCATCTTGAAATTTGTTTCGTTTTTTGGCTGTAAAAGCTGAAATTAAAATGCAAGTGGTTCTTTCGCGGGAAGTGCTGAAAAGTAAGGTTGTGATCTATCCACAAGAACATCGATCAAATTTGTTTTCTGGATATTAAACTGAGGAAAACCACGACCATGTTCCTTTTCGTAACGAAGAAGTTGCGTCTTTGGGGATTACTAATGACAGGGAACTTTGTTTGCAGAGTGCGACGTACACATTAAAATATTGCCCCTAATGAACAAGGCAGCGGGTTCTGCGAACAAGTTTTGTCTACCCGATAAAAAATAGCTGGAATTGAAGTTCAGGTTACGTTAGGGACTCTCGATGAATCTAAGGATGGATGGATGGATGGATGGATGGATGGAGTGTAAAATTTGTTCGGAGAGATATAGAAGAAAAAAACTGCTCTCCGCTGGCTTGCTGGTATATCGGAGGACAATGCCCTTGAATGACAAATCGTCTTTAACGTTTTAGTACACAGTTACCCTCGAACCTTTGCAGCTCGGTCAATTGCTCTGTTCAGTCAGAAAAGACGAGCGGCTCAGATTCTCCCAGTATACCACTCGTTTGAAGGTTTTATTTAACTAAATATAAAGAGTATGGTTTTTGAGCAGTGTTGGCCTGAAGTGAATGATAGTTTTGACCAGCCCCGCCCAAAATTCCCGAGGAGTTCATCCCGTACCCTCATCCACGCCTGGGTCAGAACACACGGGTGGGTTCATCACGATACAAAAATTATTGGGCGCGTGTTTTACGTGCAGTGGTCTTTTTTGGCACTTCCTATATCGTGTTAGTTGCCTGCAAAACTAGCTTATTTGTTTTGACGGACTAACAAGACTGTCTCGTGACCGGTAGCGTGTGAGATGCCATCGGCTTATTCAGTTATTCCCCAGCAAAATAAACTCTCAGATGAATAAAATAAGTAATTTGGCATGAAGTCTTCGATTCTTCTTCACTTCTCTAATTCAAATTTGTAACGTTCCAAAAAAAGGAAAAAGAAATCGTGGTACTTTGTGTATCACCGTAAAAGGTGAACGCCCATTTTCTTAAATTTTTTTTGGCGCAGAAACTGCTGTATTCCAAACAAATACACAGGCATAAAATTAATAGGTAAACTGAGGTGTGACTGAAAGGCGGAAAAAGTCCCACTTTTGAGACTTGTAATCGGAGTTAGCTGCAGGACGGAGTTTGTTTATCCATGTTCATAAGACAAGACTTTCTATCCATCCATACAGAACTACTGGGCTCTTAAGGCTTTCTGAAGAAAACTTCAGCAATTAAGAATCCTGTAATATCAGTCAAGTAGATGTTTAATCGAAGCAAGATCCTTACCCGCAAAACTGAGGAGATCAAGCAAGTGATTACATCGCCTGATACGTAAATGACGTTATTATTTATTTCTTTTTTATCAGTGTTTGATTATGTAAGAGAAGTACGAGTTCTACACGAGCTCTACGCTACCGAAGACACGTGGGCAAGTTGCACACGTGGCACGTGCGTGAAGATGTACTGGTACTGGTCAAATCACGTTCGTTCTTCTTGTGTCGGCTTGTGGGCAGGGTGGGGAGGGAAGGGGGTACTCCCCTGTAGAAGCTATATAAGTACTGTTTGTATTTATTCATTTAGTATTATGTTTTCTTTTTCGACTACTTGCTCTTTAAAGTTTCCATGACATACAAAAAAGGGGCACTCCGAGAAGCCTTAGATAGGGGTGTGCTGCTTGCTTTTTTAAGTTCGTAACCGTTTTAAAACTAACATATGGGATTTTCCTTACCCAAGATCAGACCTTTTCCCTTTGAAGCCAAAATAGCAAACGTCCATATCCTATTTCAGACTAGCAGGCAAAACATGTACATGTCTAACTTCAGACCAAAAAGAACAAAATGTTTAACCTTTTTCAGTAGTTGGAAGGGTGCGCTCGTGCGCTTGATCGCGTGACGATAGCCTTGCACGCTAGCCTGATGAAAACAAAGAGTCCTATTGAAACAATCTATTCAAACAACACGAGGGTAAAATAATAATTTTGCGTTTTTTAATCGCTGGTTTCAAGTTGCAAAGCCGGGAAGCCGGGAATGGTTGCTTAAATACGAGTTGCGCGTTTGACACGCGTGGGTCCGTGCGGGGAGTTATCTTATTTCCGGCATAACTTGTAAACAGCGCGCAGAACCTAAAAATAGGTCAGGATCAGTAATGTATACGTGACTAGAAATACTACATCGAGTTCATTTTCCAGTGAATTTTTAAATTAAGCTTTTTAAACGCATACACACTCGTGCTTAGCATACACGATACCACAAAACTTGAATATTTTCAGGCTGAAAAGCGGTCACGTCCAAGCATAGTTTGATGATGATGATGATGATAAACTTTATTAATGTGTCAAGGCCACATAGCCTGGGAAAATCCCATACTAATTTGGGGACACAATTAATAGATATTAAAAATATGTAGAAAGAAAATTTATAATACTTAGAGCTATATAAAATACTTATGATAGTCAGATATTAAAAATATTTATAAAGCGTGAGTAATTATTATTACATAACTCGTATGTTGATTTCACAAATCAACGCGGATTACAAGCCGGCCGATCAAGGGTCAAAATAAACTAAACATTCATGGGAAAATGCTTGACACGAGGTGTCAAAGGATAACGCAACGAACTTTAATTCGTGGTGTCTCTTCAGTGTAATCGCCAAACTTTGAATCCTTCTAAATATTGCATCTGTTCTGTTAATGTTTTCACTTACATTTAAGATTTTTGTTCTGACAGTAAAATATCACTTTTCGAGAACCAGAAAGGTTTTTACGATGGGTGGGAAGCCCGTGATTTATAGAGGGGGCGGGGGCAGTAGCAGCTAAGGACCCGGCTCGGGCCGCCTGATTGGCAGGAAACTACTCTGTCCGATAACAATTTCTAACAAAAATAATTCGTGATGAATATGTACTTTGCTATTCGTGATAAATCTGTACTTTGCTATTTTCGGCGCACACGATTTAGAGTAAATTAAAATTAGCGATGTCAGTGACACAGTTAGCTGTAAGGTTTTTGAGCTGAACAGTTGAGCCATAGGAGCACAACTTTTACTAAGTAAGCTCGGCGAACGTAAACAGGAGTCACCAAACACAAGACTGTTGGAGAGCATTCACCATCCAGAGCCAGCGTAGCGTTCTACGAAAAAGTAAGTCCCTTAAAAACTGAGTGCCTTATCCTGGTTGTCATAAACGATATTGAGAGGAGCTATCAAGAATTTTTTTTCCTAGACTGGCCCGCCGTCTTCGGACCGTCAACTCCGGTTTCATGTTCCTTTTTCTGCAAAGGAAATTTTGTCGTGTTTTTTTTTTTCTCTTTATTGACGTTAGAATGCTAGCGACAAACGATATTAATAGTTCTTCTTCTTCGTTTTTTTTTTTGTAATGTTTCAACAACGAGGAGTTCTTCAGTTTAATTGACTCCTAGACAGTCGAGGGCAAAACACTAAAGGGCGTACGATTTTTCCAGCGCGCTCATTCACTTCATTCCACCATTTCTACGAGAATTAAAGAATTCCTCTAAATTTTTAGATCACACAGTTATTCCAGTTCTCTAAAGGCTAATTTGCACGTCCCGATTTATCGGCCCGATTAGTTGACTCATTCGTATAGGCTAATTTACACTTCACAATTTGTCGGCCGATTCCTTTTTTTTTTTTTTTTTCATTGGTATAGCGAGCGGGTGATAAAAATCCGGCCGATTTTCGTCCGCGTACTCATTTTCTTAATCGAATCAGGCCAAATCGGCCCAATAAATCAGTGGCTGTAACAGTATAGTCTTAAGCCTGGATCTCGTGATCGTGAGGTTTTTTAAGTTCATTTTCCCATTTGGACACGCCTGTATTTTTTCCGGCATCCTTAAAGCCACTGGGAGTGACTTCTAGATCTTTTATGATTCCATGTATTTATGCTTCAAGTTTTGGCATAAAAAGGTTCCAAACAGTAGTTTCTTAATAGCTCTTTCAAGAGGTCTGTACCCTCGGGGTATTTTTTAAATTCAAATAATTGTACTTTCCAGTTTAGTTAACGTCAGTCAATTGTCGCGTAATTCCGGCTTTGGCAGCAAGACTGCATAAAATTAATATTTCACGGTTGATAAAATCTCAGTTCAATTGAAAACCATCTTTTAAACAATCTTGACATAGTAAAATGGACCAAATATCATTTTTTCAGGTTAAAGATGGTGTGCAGTAAAGTAACATTTTAATCACTAATTTGTCTTAAAAATGTGTGTCGATGACTTTAAATCTCTATTATTAGAATGAGGTGTAGGCAGTGACATTGTTTGTACTCTAAATGGTCTGTTACCTCTTCCAGAGTGTACTGCGCAGAATATTATTTTATATTTGCCGAAGAGTGCGGTGTTTAAATAACTTTATAGACTCACTTAGTTTTGAAACTTAGTTTTGGTCCGAGTGAAACTCCATCTGGTTTAACCAGAGTTTCGACGAACTATGAAACGTTTTAATAGTTAAAAAAAGTTAGCAAACTAGCAAGGCTCCCCAGTGTCTTCCTAGGGTATACGCTTCCTTTGAATACTTAGTTGTTCCTGTGTTCGTAAGTATCAATTTAATGATAGAAAATTTTCTGGATTTTTGAGATTTTTTAACCATGAGAATTTCATGTCGAGAAAAAAAGAAAAGTAGGTTATTATACAACCTCTAGCAAAAGTATCAGCATGTTCTCCACGTTCGTTTAAATATAGCCTCTCCCTGGCAAAACTGCGAAATTAGGTTGGCGCTAGACTGATTTCCTGTAATTTCCATACAATTACATAATGTACGTGAAACAGCTGAGGCACAACGGCTTCCCTTGTCCTTAGGCAAGGTGACGCAAATTGAGTAGGCCTGTCCTGAGTTATTCAGAACTGAAAATATGAGGTCTATAAAGCCAGCAACCTCGGTTATCCAAGATTTTAAAGCTGCATTTAATATAGCTTATCGAGGTATGCAGTCATAAACTGAAACTAAAAAACAAGTCGAAGCATGCCCCGGCTGGTAAGAAACTGCTGCTGTTCGTGCCATTCAAGACGATTCTCAAGATTTAACGGGTATTTACTTTAGTGATTTCGACTTCTTTTTTCAGTTGCAATTTTTGCCAATTTTCTTCACTTTTCCAAGAAATTTTTCGAATTAGCGATTTGTAATTTAAGAAGTCACTGATTTGAAAAACTGAAATTGGAGTTTTAGTACATACTATATTTACTGCGTGTAACTGCTTCTTGGCTTTCAACATATTTTTATAAAATGAAATTCGTAGTTTAACTGAAACTTTTGCTTACCGTGGAGAAAATGATAACCGCTTGACTATGACTGGAGCTGGAATCAAAAAGTGCTTGACTATGCCACAGTTAGAGTCAAAAAGCCCTTGACTATAGCTGTAACTAGAGTCACTAAAAAAAGCGCTTGACTATGGCTAAACCATGATGAGAGTTGACTGATAAACGGTTCATACTCTTTGAAAGCGTACTAGAGTCAGAGGCCAAACGAAAGCGAGAGTTTGAAATTCCATCGATTCCAATGAAAGTTTGAGCAGATTCAACTGCGTTCTTCGAGAAAGTACAAGAGTTGCCGAGAGTGCATAAGAGTTTAAGCCAAACAAGAGCAAAAGGTTGATCTATCGTCAGCTTTCCTCGTTTACCAGTTCCAGTGACTATGGCTGTGAGACGTGAGAAACCGCGCTTAGTCTAGTTTCCAAGGACACAGACGCGTTAAGTTTTACGGACAGTAATAAGTTCAAATTTGTAAAACTCCTTTAATAGACTGGATGACCTACCAGCGGTACTGAATGTTAAAAAATGCACGTGAGATCATAAGAAAAATTCCTAATTTTTAGCTTATTGTCAAGGTGAAGCATACTTTAATTATAGTAAAAAAAAAACAAACAAAAAGGTGAGATGTAGTCACGTTGATCACTTCGGTTTGCAGATTTACTTCACGTGTTTTCTGAGTGACAACTGCCAGTGGTCTGAATTCAGTTTCATGGCATGACAAAAGCCGGCCGGCATCAATAATAGTGTAACTATAAAAAGGGGAAAAACTTCCGTTCATCATTGGCTACGTGCACGCGATGTGAAAATACAGTTACGAATGTACAGTTCATGAGAAACGTTTTTCTCATTTACGATTTTTCACCCCAAATTTGATGAAACAAACACTTTGCCATGACTTAATCGACTTTTAAAGTATTGACTTTGTTTTGTGTTTTGGGCTCCATCTTGTTCCTTATTCTAGTGATTCGTGATGGCGGCCTGATTTTTTCTGTTTTGACGACAGTCACAAGACGGTCACAAGTTGCGTGTCCGGTATCTGTGGGTCCCTGCGGTTAATTGAGTTATTCCAAAGGAAAACGATCTGTAAGATACAGAATATGTGGTTTTGAAGATATGACCTTAAACACTGAATATAAACATAAACGTTTGACACAAGAAAACAAATTATGCCTAGAAAAAGTTTGGATTTCAGAGAAGGTAAAAAAAAGAAGGAAAAGACAACAGTTGTTGTAGTTTTATATGGACCACCGTAGATCACCGTGGATTTTTATTTGGCCCAAAAACTGCCAACGTGACAATGCGCGGAAAGATATATATCGCGTGTTGCAATCATTTAAAGTAAAATCACGACAATGTGAGCTCCGTATATGAAAATTATCTTTCCAGTGACAGTGCAGAAAAAATCCAATCGCGAGAATACCATTTCGACGGAATTAAAGTATCTAGTGAAGATTGGACTCCACCTAAGCGGTGCTGTGACGCAATCGCAGACTTATTCTCGATTATGCAGCCTTGGATGACTTCAATTTAATTTGGGTACTTTCAGAGATGAATTCCCCTCAACTTGAGTAAATTGGTCATGATTTTAAATTCATAGAAAGCATCAAAGAAAGCATAAAGCTGAGCAAAACATCAACCCCCTTTCCCCATCCTTGGTTGGTACGTACCGGCCCATGTTTGTTCGGTTGCCCGCTCCCAACAGCTGGTATATTCTGAATTGATACATAGTTAAGCTAGCTGGTCTGAAATAACCGGCATAGTTCTAAATATATACTTTTGTTTTGCGCATTTTCAAGAAGCAATCAGTAAAGCAGTCAGCGAAACGCTAAGCAATTTAACCCCAGCAAAACTCAAAGTAAATTTTCGTGTCTTGAGCGAACCTCCCATGCAGCAAGTGCGTTACAAACACACTTACGTCACGTGGCATGACGTGACCAATTCACCTCTCAACTTTATTCCACACCACAAGCACGTGTAGCCCACACCTCACACGAACTAATCCTGGAATATTAGTGGTGCTTTCCGGACGGAAAATTACCGATACTTCATGAGTTTGAAACAAAATAAGTGAAAAAATAATGGAATTACCTGTACGTCATTTTATACTGCTATACAATCAAAACGTGATAGACGAGCCCAACAAAAAGGCGGTGATTTGTTTTGGAGCGACAGAGGAGACTCGTCCAGACAAACGCTGTACTGATGCTTTCCACCAATTCTTAGTTTTCACAGAAAGGTTATGGAGGGCGTCAACAGAGGTACCTCAAGAGTAAATACTGAAAGAAAAACGGCTCCGAAACGTCGCCGCTCACTCTCGGTGGCAGAACTGTTGCGACGACATGGCGAAGAGAAAAGAATCCCCCAACAAATAAACAGGCCAGATATACAAAAGATATGGGATCAGTTCAAAAACGGTTCCCCATCCCTTCTATCCATTCGAAATTACATCGATGCGCAGATTAGCAAGATGACTTCACATTCCAGTGAGAGAAATGATTCTACAACTTCGATGAAGTCGATATTGCGACGGAAAAAGCATTCCCAGCCATCAGTTGTGTGGAGGGAGCAGCCCAAGGAGTGCAGACGGCTTGAAGCGGACAAGAACGACCCTGAGAATAGATGGAGAGAATGGGGACCTTATTTATCCGAGAGGCAATGGGGTACAGTGCGGGAGGACTATTCTGACAATGGAACCTGGTGAGAATAGTTTGCTCAATTCTCTATATTCTAGTTTTGGTTTTTTTTGGCTTTTAAAATTTCGAAGAACTCCGAAAGAAATATTTTTGTTTTCTTGTTTTTTTTTTTAAATTTATTTCATAAAATTCTTACATTCGAAGTGCTTATATTGTATTTCCAATGGTTTTCTTGTGGTAAATTTCACTTTAGAAGGTCTTTTCAGGGTTTTCTTTATGGTTAAACTTGTTATCATCAAGAAGGACGTGTTACCCAGCCATCAAAACTGAGCTCAAATGTTTTTGTGTTGTAAAAGTTTGGTACGAAGACGTTTTCTCACCAAGGTTGAACTGCCTGGGATTCCGGAAGTGTAGTACTTAGGCACTTCACTCCAAGGGGTCAATAATATAAACACTGGAACAAATTCCATTTTAGAGAAATACTTAAGTTGAAAACAAACAGCTCCACAGGAATGTACCAGAGCTTTCACTTGAACCGAGTCGCACTTTAGGATTTCATCCACAGACTCAAGAGTTAGAGCCACCTTTTACAGAATAATAAACAGCACCACTGGAGAGTACCGCTGAGGAGCTTTCATTTGAATGGCCACACTTCAAGATTTCATCCAGAGGTTCAAAAGTTAGAACCACCTCGCACAGCACACTAAGAGGCAGCCGCAGGAAAGTGTTGCTTAGTACCTTGTATTTGAATGATCACGCAGCGGGATTTCATGCACAGACTTACACAAGTTAGAAACATATTCCGTGACTCTTGGTTTGCCGCTAGGATGGAAAAGGTTTTAAAACCATATCATCCAAAGCGGCCAATTAACAGAATGACTGCGCACTTTGAGGAGTAAGCCTTGCTTCCTGCTAATCGCCTAAGCACTGTTGATCCAAATCCAATTAATTTTGAAACCTACAATGAAATAAGCGTTTTGGTATATTTCATTATCATCCCAAACATTGTGTTCGTTTATTAGTTACACTTTTATAAGAGCAAGTTATCAAGAACCCGGGGCCAAGAACCAATTCCTGAAACATGGAATAAAAGAATTTATTCTGCCGAGGTTTCTTCGAAAAAATAAAGTGTGTTTGCATTTTCGGATCCCCTGTTGTTGAAATTGTAGCCGTGTTCTGCCACTGAAGACTTTAACCTCTAACCTTATCACCGGTAATATGTTTCTCGTGATTCTATCCTCTTTCGCTAGAATTAAAGTACTTCTAGTTTGGAAGTGGGGGGGGGTAGTGTAAGACGTTTTGGTAGGAATGTGCCATCCAGTTTTCAACCAACCCTGAATCTATATCAACCCCTAACCGAAACTTGTTCCGGAAGGATGTGGGGGGGGGGGGAGGTGGGTTAAGAGGGGTAGCTTCCTTAATAAGCTATCACCGATCTGTCGTAGCTTGCAAAGTCACAGCTCCTTATGTCACCGCGGAGTCTATGGAACAGTCGTATAGGTGAACATCTTCACTAAATACCCACTGGAGACTTCCCGTTCTATAGCTTACCCTCGAAACGTCAGCTTTCAATCTCTTTACGGTGGCCAATTTACCCTATCAACTCAATTGATAAATCCAAAGTTTCGTATTTCACTTCCCCACCGACGCAGCATCGCAGTTTCTTTAGAAACTAATCCCCTTGTTTGTTTTTACCACGGACAACCAAAGAAGGTAAAATGAGTTAAAGGTTAAAGCTCCATACATTCTTAGAAACATAACGCGAGTACAATTATTGTTATTTCCCTTTTCAGCTGGGATTATTTCCCTCATGACCACGCTCGATCACGTGCTTACCGTTGGGGAGAGGACGGTTTGCTAGGAATTACGGACCGGGAGTGCCGGCTGTGTTTTGGTTTGGCTTTGTGGAATGAAAAAGATCCCATCCTGAAAGAGAGGCTCTTTGGACTCACTGGAAACGAGGGTAAGTTCCCGTTCCCTTCCTGCTCGCTTGAGTTTTGGCGCGAAATCTTGATGTCACTGACTGAACTTTGCCATAGCGCTCGCACAAAAAATTCTTTCCCAGGATGAATTCTTGCTTTAGCCAAGCACGTCTAAAGTCTAACTCGTCAAGGTCGGTCTCTTTTAATATTTGCACTGTTAACTGTGACCTAGCTGTTGTCATTCAGCCCGTCCGTGGAAACTTTACTTTTATTGGGAGAAGTTCCGATTCACGTAAGGTTCTTTGCCCATTCTGATCAATCATGCTAAGAACTTTCTAACCAAGAAGGAGAAAAACGAAACCAATCGCGAAATAGCAGGAGTAAAACCAAATCAACCGCAAAGTGGTGTACGCACCGAGTTTTTCCGCGTTTGGCCCCCGCTATTGGCACCTGTTGTATGTTTTCCCCACTTGACACCGGTTTGGGACGGACCATTAGAAAAGTTATGGGGGAGAGGGTGGGCAAAGTACAAAAAAAATTCATGCAAGGGAAAATTGTAAAAAAAAATTGATGCACAGAGAGTAGCCCAGAAAAAAAGTTCTTGCGTACGGAAAAAGATATTCCTGCAAGGGAAATGTTAACGAAAAAAATTCGTGCAGCTCAAAAATTCCCGCACTTGACGCATAAATCACATGTATTTATTTATTTATTTATTTATTTATTTATTTATTTACTTATTTATTTCCTGGTCGTCTGAGTGGCTTATTGCATTTGTCTCCGATTTGATGATAGGCTCTGGTTTATTTGTTTCGCCAGTTTGTTTGTTTGTTTGTTTGAATGATTGTTTTGATGCTTTTAACCACTTACTGATCTCGTTTTCGTTTTTGCAGGTAACCATGGTGAAGACGTGAAAGAGTGCTACTACTACCTGGACTCCACTCCAACTCATTCTTACATGAAGGCTCTGTACAAATACCCACAAAATGAATATCCTTATGTGACACTGGTCAACGAGAATAAACAAAGAACAAAAGAAGACCGAGAATTTGAACTGGCTGATACAGGTAAGAATGAAAAAATTTCTATTATAACTTACGGAAGAGGTACTGACGAATACCACGTTATCCGATATCAAAAACAAAAGAAAGGTTGCCGAGACCCGGGATTATTCAGAGCTCATGCGAACTCTCTGGATTTGAACCAGGGACCTTCAGATCTTCAGTCTGACGCTCTCCCAACTGAGCTAACTCGGCAACTGACGGTCGACTCTAACAAAGTATGGAAATTAGAGCAAATAAAAAACCCGGGCGAGAAGAAGAATTTACATTGTAATGAAGTGTTCACCTTAAAAGGATGCTTGTGCAAAAGTATCCCAGGCTACTACATTAAATAGAATCTTCCAACCAAAGCTAAACCACTACCGTAAATAGCTTATAGCTCATAACGTTTTTAAGAAGAAAGCATCTTTCAAGCAAAGCAATTTCAGTAGTGAAAAACATTTTAAACTATACATTTTCCTTTTTTTTTAGGTGTGTTTGATGACGGACGCTACTGGGACATTTTTGCAGAGTACTCTAAGAACTCACCCAATGATGTGCTCGTGAAAATTACCGTAGAAAACCGCGGGCCTGAAACAGCGCGGGTTCACGTCCTTCCAACGCTGTGGTTCAGAAACACATGGAGCTGGGGCTGTGATCACGTGGCGTGCTCCTGCCTACGAGATGTAAAGCAAGAAGGATGCTTGAGGAAGCCAAAGCTGATGCAAACAAAGCCGACGGAAGTAGAATGCCAGCACGACACTCTAGGGACATGGATTTTTACAGTGAATTCTGATCAGCAAGGACAGGCACCAGATCTGATTTTTACGGAGAATGAGACCAACTGTGAGGTACAGTGGAGTTTAATTAACATAATGTCCTTTGAAACTTCCCCAGTCGCTCTAGTGTTATTTTTAGGGTTTTAGGTAAACCAATAGCATCCATCGGTATGTAGTCAAAGCCAGGCCTAAAGACTTTTTATGACTTTTAGAATGCTTAAGAAGAAGGAGGGAGGGTGGACGGATTAGTTGAGTTAAAGGAAACGAAGATGATTGAAAATTGCAGTTCAAAGTTAATGATAGGTCTATGATGTGTCTACTAATACATCGAACAGGAAAAAGACTGGTGGCCTTGAGAGCGGAAATTCAATTGTCTCTCTTTTATTCCTTTCTTAAAGCATATCCTGTTCCATAAAAAGTTATCTTCCAACCTCCCCCCCCCCCCCTTCTTAGACGATTCATCTTCATTAACCTCCATGTCTACTGCAAGCTACAGCAGTTTTAGCTTTATCATACGAATCATGAAATAACATCAACAACAAGCTTTCTGCATCTGTTCGCAGAAACTTTTTAAGACATCTAACACCTCACCCTACACAAAAGATGCGTTTCATCGCTACGTCATCAACAATGAAACCGAGGCTGTCAATCCACTCATGGAGGGCACCAAGGTGGCAGCGCATTATGTCCTTACGGTACCTTCTGGTGGAAAGCACATCATTCGATGTCGCCTCTCAGTCTGTCAAGACAGAGCGCCTTTGCCACCTGGTGAAAGGGCTTTTGATGATGCGGTCTCTTTGAGAAAAGAGGAAGCTGATGAATTTTACAAGACTGTTATACCAGGTGAAAAGAATTTCAAAGCTATATGTGACGGTTATATTAGTATACATGCATTGTATTTCTTCCATCGGAGAAAAGCGTAATATTAAAAAAGTGTTTGGGACGTCTTTGATAACAATATCCCTTTCACCTTTTTAAAGTAATGCTAAAAATAGGTGACACTTACGTTTTGCGCAATTGACTAAAGCTAAACTGGTTTTAGCTCGATTTAGAGAACTGAAAGTTCACAGCAAACATTCGATTGTTATGGTTACACCAGAAAGACGTTTTGGTACAGCCATGTGCAGAATTGACGCTAATTTCTTACACATTCACACTAGAATATTGAAAATTTTGGAGAATTGGATTTGAATTTGTCAACAAACAACTTCTCAGTGTTACAACGACATAGAATTATGGTAAGTTTACGACCAGACAGAGTCAACACTACAGTCCTGTAAAAAGAGTATAACCTAAAAGAGATGCAAAGTAAAACAGAACAGAGCCACCTAAACACCATTTAAGTGTCTACTTTACACCAAAACGGTGCATCAATGGCACCAAATTGGTGTAAGACACCTTACAGGTGTGTTAACACCAATAAAAGGTGAATCTACGCCACAAAAGTCCACTAATTGGGACTCTCCAGTTAGCAAGGTTCTTCTGTATCTAACTTTTTGTTTTGTTTTTCTGTCGATAGAATCTCTTTCAGATGACGAAGTAATAGTCTCGCGCCAGGCCTACGCGGGATTACTGTGGAGCAAACAGTTTTATTATTACGTTATTGATGAGTGGCTGAAAGGTGATCCCAGCATGCCATGCCCGCCTCCTGACCGCCTAAAGGGAAGAAACTCAGAGTGGAAGTACCTGCACAATAAAGATGTGATTTCCATGCCTGACAAATGGGAGTATCCATGGGTATGTATGGTAATATTTATGCATTTCAAGAAGTTTTGTCACGTACCAAAACTCATGCACTTGACTTACTGGACTGGTGGCTGTGTAAATCCTAGATTCGCCTTCGTTTTAGCGTTGGTATGTGCAAAGAAGACGCTTGGTTGCTTTTTCTCAGCTCTTAATCGACAGTCATTTGACGGTCAATTCAGTGGCTTGAATCGTGTCTTCTATTTTTGAGAGAACAATTCGGTTGCTTTTGGGTTTGGGGAAAAAATGCTTGCAGTACTTGTGTTCGCGTTTGCGTTTCTGTACGCGTAAACATTGCTTATGTTTTCCTTTGCGTTTGCGTTGGCACAGATGAATGACAAAGTGGCCATATACCAAAGACAATAATAGCCATACAGTGTGTTGCCCAGTTTTCGTACACTTTAGTTTGTAATCGCTGTATCTTTTCGTCTGTGAGACGAAAATTTCTGAAATTTCTTTTAAAGATAGTTCATTTACTTACATTTAATATATAAAACGATTGGCAGCTTGTTCGACGTATGTTCAAAATTATGCCATTTTTCCCAAAACTCCTAAGTTGCCCAGTCTTCGTACACCTGGCCCAGTTTTCGTACATCGACAAAACAACATTTCTCCACGAGAACGCTCGACGCAAACTGATGTGTCAGCCACCCTGCTGAGTGCTTATTGTGTTTTCTCTTCGATTTGTGAATAAATATCGGCTTATATTTCAGCGACCAATGTTTGGTGTACAAAGCAAATGGTTATTCGGGGGGTGGATGTTTAATCGATCCTGCAGTATTGATTTTTTGTCCCTCACTTTTGGGCGGCTTTTCTTACGCTCAATCCACTGGCTCGTACGTCATTTACTGCCTTGGTAAAGGTAGTTGACAGGTTACTATTCTGCGTATTACAACTGTTAAGAAAAGGCCTGTATAAGATTCGACGTTTTCCTTCCGTTTCCGCTTACGCCCTTAGAATAGCAAACGCTTTACTTCCGTTTCCGCTTACGCTTGCTTTTCTTACCTACTTTTGTAAATATTTATTAGAATCGCAACGGAGTGAAAAAAATCGGTAAAACTGGTAAACTAACGATATTTCAAGGTGTATGTCAACATTCTATGCATAGACATCTACCTTAGATAATTATTTGACGATTTAGATTGTTTGCGTGGGTTACGTTTATTAAATTTCCGTGACCTTTGCATGACCTGGATGTAAAGCGTCGCTGTTATATCACAACAAATACATGTAGTGTATCTTACTTTGCAAGGATTGTTGTGTAATCTTTGCTGCACTTACGACTTATTAGTTTTCGAACAGTAAATTTTAAAATTCAGTTCTTTAACTTATTTAAAGATAGGTTTTTAGAAAGGCGCAGCTAAGTGTACGAAAACTGGCACAGTAGGTCGAAATGTATGCGAAGATTCTCACCGCTAAAATTCAGGAGCAGTTAAATATAAGCTGGCGTTGAAAGTTTTTCCATTCACTTTCATCTTTTATCTATCATCTGTCCAAAACTCATGAAGTTCCTTGCAAAATTACCAACAAAACGGGCTATTTGTTCATCTACAATACCTTTACTGTGCGGTGAAAAGTGCAAATATTAGCCGCTAAACTTTTACTCACCTCGAAAGAAATTGTCCGCAATGACCTGCTTCTTCGTCAAAAAGCCCGGCAAAACCGGCAATTTATAGCTGAAATGTTCCTTTTACTTTTGGAATTCTTCGGTTGACGAAGATTTAAATGACCGACGAAAATAATCAAATAAAGTTCTTTTTGTACGAAAACTGGGCCCGTACGAAAACTGGGCAACATACTGTATCCTTCAAATCAATCAAGTCGTACCTCACTGCCTGATTCCTTTGAAAAACTCTTAATACTCTCTTCCAGAAATTGTGCATATGTATTCATATTTGTAACCATTTAACTCAGATGAATCAGCCCATTTACTGTTTACGTTTTCACTACTCGAAAGTCGCGAGTCCCGAAAGTCGCGTTACAGTTAAGTTAACTTGTTGTCCTCTTATTTTCTTTCCATGTGACCAGTACGCCTCATGGGACTCAGCCTTCCACATGCTTCCTTTTTGCAAAGTGGACCCTGAGTTTGCCAAAGACCAGTTATTAATGTTTCTCCGTGAGACTTACATGGCACCAAACGGACAGATTCCCGCTTATGAGTTTGCGCTCAGTGACGTAAATCCGCCTGTGCACGCGTTGGCCTGCTACCGAGTCTACGAGCTGACCGGGAAGTCTGGGAAGAAGGACACTATCTTTCTTGCGAAATGCTTTCAGAAACTTCTTTTGAACTTTACCTGGTAAGAGGAATTAACAACTAGATCACGTTTTCTGAATTTACTTCCTTCAGTGAATCTGCTGGTCTTTGAAGGTAAAAGATTTTCTAGTTTTTGTCATGAAAATTATTGTTGAATCAAATTGGACTTTTCAACTGTCTTCGTGGTAATAATAGAAGACTTGCGCGCGCACACACACACAGCAATTCTTGCCGCATCAAAACGTTTTTGAAAAAAATCCTGCCTATATTTTGCTAGTCAGCAGCAAATTTTGCAGCCTGCGCGCAGAGTTCTCCTATTTCCTTTGCTTCACGCGGAAGCAAAGGAAATAGGAGACGTCTGCGCGCAGGCTACAAATTTTGTTTCCGCCACAAATGTTATTTCTGCGCACCAAAAAAAACCGCATTAAATTAAAAAATGTTTCGAGTAAAAGTGTTTCATCATTTGATATTGTTCTTGCCAAATTTCTTAAACTTTTGTAAGACAGGAAATCCATACTTTTCAACGTCTTGTCCCTGTCTCATTGTTCATGATTCACTTTTTTATTTGCTTTGTTAATTTTCGTCTAATGAAATCAACAGTTGCCGAGATAGCTCAGTTGGGAGAGCGTCAGACTGAAGATCTGAAGGTCCCTGGTTCAAAGCCAGAGAGCTCACATAAGCTCTGTATAATCCCGGGTCTCGGCAGTGCTTTTTTTCCTCGCTTTTTGTTTTCGTAACGGAAACAGTGGAAGAGATAATTTGTTTATTTTCTCAGGCTCTAAACGAACATTAAGTTGCCGCCACAAGGTTGTTTCCTTAGGGCACGTTCACACATAGCGAAGGGTTTCGAAACTCTTGTTGGCAAATATAGTTGGTTACCTGCACCATGTTGTTACATATTTGGCTGCCATAGTTTTTATTTATTTAGTTAGTTATTTATTTATATTTATTATTTGTTTATCAGGTGGGTGAACAGGAAGGACCCTGAAGGAAAGAACCTCTTCGGAGGAGGTTTTCTTGGACTGGATAACATTGGTGAGTGTCTGATCAAAGAAACCTTGACTTCTTTCTTAATTTTTTTGAAGCCAATAATCATTTCTACTTAATTGTAGGTTGTTTTGACAGATCCAAACCTCTTCCCCCGGGAGACCGCCTTTGCCAGGTAAAACACAAATTTTTTCAGTTGTGCAAAGTTACGTGGAAAGAAGGCCTGGCTTATTTTGAATTTTTTCATTTTATCAGACCTTTTGTGAACGATTTTTTTTCGGAAAACTAAGCGCTTCAGTCCCTTCGGGGACTCAGATTTTTTTGCTTTATCACGCTCGTAACATACTTGTGATGATGATGATGATGTTGGTGATGATGATGATGATGATGACGACAATGCTGATGATGATGATGACGACGACGACGATGACGATGGTGATGATGATGAGGATGAGGATGATGGCGACGACGACGACGACGACGACGATGATGATGATGATGATGATGATGATGATGATGATGATGATAATAAGTAATTAGTATTGTCTAGTTCGCCACGAACCTCCATGTCGTTCAGTGGTTCAGAACGTCAACGTAGCATCTGAAAATTTTCGTTTTTTCCTTGCTCTAGGCGGACGGCACAGCATGGATGGCCCTGTACTCTGTTGTGATGCTAAACATCTCATTAGAGCTCGCTCTCAATGATGCAGCTTACGAAGACATGGCTATCAAATTCCTGGAACATTTCACCAGTATCGCGGACGCCATTAATCAAATGTCAGATGGGTTTGGACTCTGGGATCCGGAGGACGGATTTTACTACGATCACTTTCACAGAGGAGACGATTTCTTTCCTCTGCGCGTGCGTAGCTTAGTTGGTCTGATTCCTCTAATGGCATGCTTAGTGCTGGATGGGAAGTATCTCGACAAATTGCCTGGCTTCAGAAAACAGTTAAATTGGTTTATGGAGAACAGGAAAGACCGAGCTGGACAGGTACGTAATATTCCCATCTGAAACAGTGGATGAAGTCAGAAGCGCCACTATGCTGGATATAACATGTACACTGCAATTCTTATTTATTACTTATTACTTATTATTACATTATTAATTTATTTCAACAGATTGCTTACTTGAATCCAAACGATGACTCATACCTGCTGGCGATCCCTTCTCGTGGTCAGCTGCGTAGCCTGTTGTCGTACATGTTGGACGAAGATGAATTTCTGTCACCATACGGCATTCGCTCAGTGTCACGTTACCACGAAAGGCATCCTTACGAGCTGGACTTGGACGGGAAAACGTACAAAGTGGATTATGTTCCCGGAGAGTCCAACACACATATGTTTGGCGGGAACAGTAACTGGCGAGGGCCCATTTGGTTTTGTAGTAAGTAGAGAAAAAAGTGATTCTTATAGAAAAGTATTTTTTTTTAATAGTCGTTACGAACCTAGAGGTTCAAAACTGTCTGACCAGCCTATTCCGATTTTCATAGCATGAAGCTCCTAGCATGAAGCAACGAGGAACATTACTAGTCCTCACTGGATAAGATGCTAGTCTATCGCAGAGTTACCGCTAGCATTTTGTTAGGATCCTTAATGCCTTGCTGATGTGTCAGCAAGCAGGAAGCAACACGACAAAACGATGCAGAGACCGAGCCTTGAACCTTCGACCCTGCGAGCGCGTTTCGGGCCGCACATATCTTGTGACTTTCCATTGTCACCGCGATCGTGACTACTTAAAATTATGTTTTTGTACGTTCACTGTCAAGGCCATACCCCCGTTAAGTCCTGTAAAGAAGTTGGAGGACCTGCTATTTAAACGAAGTCTAACTTAGACCGCGCTTTTGGACAATGACTTGACCTCCAAATCCGGTTATTAATGGTTCATTTTAAGCAGATAAACGTTGTCCAAGTCTGTACTTCATGCCCTCTTGACACTGTTTACAATAAACAATGTTAAAACATCAGGTTTGGCCATCTTGAAATTGGTTTAGACCGCGGTTTTGTTAAACGCTGTTTGAACCTCGCATAATCGACCCTAAGAGTTTTTCTTTCGTTTAATTCCAGTCAACTATCTTATTGTGGAAGCCCTCAAACGCCACGATTACTTCTACGGAAACAGCTTTAAAGTCGAATGTCCAACCGGCTCTGGAAATCAAATGCGTCTTAGAGACGTTTCCATGGAGCTTTCCCGCCGTTTGGTGTCAGTTTTTCTCCCAAACAAACTCGGCTACAGGCCCTGTCATGGAAACGAGGAGCGATACGCAACGGACGAGGACTGGAACCAACTGGTTCTGTTCTACGAGTACTTTGACCCTGAAACAGGAAGAGGATGTGGAGCGAGGTGAGTAACCAGTGGTCTTCCCTCCCCACCCCCACCCCCATCCTCTGCTGCCGACCATCCCGTTTCAAGATGCGGTCATCCCATTATTTTGGTCACTTTATTTTAGGCAGACAAAATGTGCAGTTATTTTCTGATGTAAAAATCCCTTAAGCCCGCCCACTCCATAAATACAGCAAACCCGGATAAATGGGGGGTCCATCAATAATAGCTGCCATTAAAAGGGGATCCGCCTTTTGGACTAAAACATTCTTCTGAAAGATTGACGTTGCTGAGGTTTCCTCACTGAATGAGTTAATTAAGTATAGTTTGGAGTCTCTTCCTGATTGGAAATTACAGTGACTTATAGTTCTTTTTACAAGTACTCTAGCCGGAGGGATCGAATCAAAAATTAAAGTTCTTCACACGATTGAAGGTACGATGTGGGTTATGAAACGATTTTCTCTCTGATTGAAGGCGAATCGGTTTTCAATTCCTTTTTCGATTTCAGTTTTCTTTATGTGTTGTTGTTGTTGTTGTTGTTGTTGTTAACTTCTTTTCTTTTTTTTCACATGTTTTCAGTCACCAAACTGGTTGGACAGCTCTGGTGGCTCCACTACTCGATAAAATTGCTGTCGACAGGAACAGAAACGCCATCCAAAAAAACTTGAGTAACGAAGAAAAAAACTCACAAAATATGCAGCATCCAATTCACCATCTTAGATGAACCTTTGTGGGTAGCGAACTACGTATGCGTTTGTTCAGCTACGTGCAACACATCTCGTACAATGAACCTCCGCGATAACCGATAACTGACGCGTTTCATCTTCCTAGCTGATCAAAGGCATCAGTAAAGACGTTATCTGGATCTTTCCTCCTACATCTCTCTAAATTCAGCTCAGTAATTAGTTTTCTTAATTTAACAGGCCACTTTATTCCGCGCACTGCAATGCTAGAGAAATCTAACACAGCATAATAAATTGGAGCAAAGGAAAGTACTGCTCAGTAGCTTTCATTTCAAAGGGCACACTTTAGGATTTGCTCCACAAACTTAAGCTGTAACAACCTTGTACGGCGTAATAAACTGAGCACCACAGGAGAGTACTTGAAGGGCCACACTTTAGAATATAATGCCCACCCCCCCCCCCCCCCCCCCGCCGAGAACGATAAGAAATTACTGCTCAGCAGTTTTCATTTGAATGGTCACACTTTAGAATTTCATCCACAGTCTCAAAAACCTGGAACAACCTGGTAGTCCATGAAAATGGACACCACAAGTAAGCACTGCTTAGCAGCATTTGTTTGAATGGCAACTGTATGTTCCACAGAGAACAACATATACAACTCTCAGAACAGCATAGTAAGCAGCACCGCAAAAAGTACTACTAAATAGCTTTCATTTGAAGGGTTACACTTTTAGTTCTCTCCTTGCTCCATGGGTTTTTCTCCGGGTCCTCCGGTTTTCCTCCCTCCAAAAAAACCAACACTTCGAAATTCCAATTCGACCTGGACGTCAAGTGTTTACACATGAGCCCCTGGCTCGAGAGATTAGGCGACTACTCCCTACACTATGACGTTAAAAATTGATTTACCATTTTTTTTAGTTCCATAAAGTCGAAAGTTAGTTTTATCCTTAGAGTCAACTATGAACTACGCTCTTTCCACTCTAGGCCGGATTAACGATTTGCAAGTATTTGACAGTTACTCGTCAATTTAGTTATTTGTCGAAACGTTTCTGTTGATTTTGTAATTTTAATATAGTATACTGGGCAAATATCAAGAATAATTAAAATTTCGGGACCGTCAAAGGACGGCAAAATGTGTTTAAAATGGCATGTCCTGTATACGGTACGGTCAAATGAGAAATGTGACTGACGTTGGGAAGATATAAATGTATAGTTCAATCAAAACTTAATTGATACGTTTCCTGGGAAACGCCGTTTGAAAACAGATATTTCAATGTGAGTGTCCTCTCAGTTTATTATAAGCCTTATACTTCTATATATTAATATACCATGTATATAGAATCGTTCTGAAACATTTGTTTGCGGATAATAAACTTGGGGTTTGCTAATGGGGACTGTTGTTTACTTTTCTGTGATCAGGAAATTACAACATGTACTTGATGTACTCCAGATTCTTCAAATTTGCAAAAGTTGATAAGATTTTGTGGTAAATCTGGTCTACTGGACTACCGGGTATTTTCTTCCTGTTTTTTATTTCTTTTCTTGTTTTACTTTTCACTCCTTTTTAGCTGAAATGAGATCAATATGGCTTAATGACTGTTCTCCTCGTACTCCCACACGGCAAACCTGTAAATCAGTTTTTCTTATGGTAGCGTCTGGATGCCCAGTAGCCCGGCACGAATTTTTCAAGAGTAAATGCCCGGTAGTCCGAATTTTTAAAGGATTTCGACGGAAAGGCTCATAATTCAAACGTTCTGAAAGTATTCGATATTTGTTCAGAATTGCCGGCCTAGGGATTCAGAAAAGTATTTTTGTTTTCATCAATGTGATGGTGAATTTTAAGCCTGGTGAATATATGGGAAAATGTTTTATTCAGTTAATGACACAGGCATAATATGAAATCGCTAAGTTCACGACACTAAGGTGTGTTTTCTTGGGAGAATCCGAAACCAGATTTGTGATCTCTGATCATATGGATTCTTCACCACCAAAGAAACGGAAAATCCCGAAAAGGATCTGTTACTATGACAACGTAGGATTGAGACTTACAAAACCGTCAATGGAGTGGAATGACTCTTGTAAAATTACAATCAATTCAGAAAGTCTCCTTCCTAGCCCACGCTTGGGCTACACTAAAATGGGGAATGGCGGAATGACGGAACGGCAGAACGGCGGAACGGCGGAAAATCACCCCAAACCCTAAAACGCAGAACCACGAAAAATCACCCATAATCCTAAAACGGGGAATGGCGGAAAAACACCCATAATCCTAAAACGCGGAACGGCGGAAAATCATCCCAAATCCTAAAACGCGGAACGGCGGAAAATTATCCATGATTCTAAAACGCGGATCTTTAAAAATTGGAGCAAGCTGATAAATCTCTCAAAGTAACGACCCTCCAAAAGTAACGATGCCCCCGATCGTAGCGACCCCCAAATTGATTCAATGCTTGTCATCAACAGATGGATGGAAAATTGTATGGGTTGGACCCAAAGAATATAGACGGCAATGGCGTGGTTTTGAAAAGACATTGATAAACAAGATACCTGTACACGGGTACCCAGAGTTCACACATTCGTACTGCCAAAAAATCACGGTTTTTATGTACTGGCATTGTTTTTGTTATGTTGTCAGAAACCCCGAGTAAAGCAGAGTATGTAACGTATAAATTACACTCCACAGTCATAATTATGTCATTCCACAAGCTCGTGCCTTCTTTTACACCGGGTGATACAGTGATATAAGACACGAAATGTAATTTGATCGCACTGTCAACGACGCGACAGAATTGACAGCTAGCCAGACTCAATCACTCGATTTTTTCCTTTCATATTTTAAATTGAATTTTCAAAATTAATCCGTTGCTTTTTGAGGCTTAGGTTACGAAACACTAAGCACTGCATATATGGACAGTTGCTGTTAATATAAATTCCTGTTAATGTTAGTATTACGTTAAGGTTAGCTCAGTGTGATTTCTTATCCTTTCTTTTATGATTTATTATTGTAATTTGGACCTTGCTTTAGTAGAGAAGTCACGGCTTATTAACTGTATAAAAATATCAAAATATATTTTTGATTTTAGTATAAGAATTTAGCATTTTAGTATAAGAATAATATATCTCGATTAATGAATCGACTGACAAACGAATGATTGACCACAGAAAAACGGTTAAATCGTGGAAATTAAGTCCAAATTATGGTTTTCATTATTTTATTTCTGACTCTCTGACTCTGAGAATATCCACCAAGAAAATGGTGACCCCTTTAACCCAAGTGGTTACTAAGTAAACAATGTTTATGATAAACAACTGAATAAAAGAGAATCAGGAAGAGAAGTGCAAGATCTGCAGATATCTTCTGTTGTGTTTTACGGCAGTAGCCTTGCAGCTGAACATGGTCTGGTATAGGCCAAGGATTTCAGGGTCCCAGTGGTACACCCCCACCCTAAAATTTATAGAGTACCCCCGCTGGGATTCTTCACACAAAATTTAGGAAATTTGATATTTGAGGCATTCGAAGGTGTTCCCACTAAAACATGAGTACCAAAGAAGAGAGATAATTATGGCAATTAATTCCACACTTTTGAAAAAGGAGAAGAACATGTATGTTCATAGCATGCAATGCATTGTCATTTTGAACCAAATGATTGACTTGTAGCCTGCATTACAGGCGTTATTTTAATAACTGAGCGCGAGAGACGAGTTTTCACGCCATTTGGCTTAGCGTGACTGTTTTTCGTCACGATGAAATCAGTGCCAGCTATTTTTGTTTTCCGCGTTTTAGGATTATGGATGATTTTCCGCCGTTCTGCGTTTTAGGATTATGGATGATTTTCCGCCGTTCTGCGTTTTAGGATTATGGGTGTTTTTCTGCCATTCCGCGTTTTAGGATTATGGGTGATTTTCCGCGGTTCCGCGTTTTAGGATTTGGGGTGATTTTCCGCCGTTCCGTCATTCCGCCATTCTGCGTTTTAGGGTCGCCCCCCACGCTTTTCAGGTCAGCGGTTATTGAGCATATTCATCTTTAAAGAACCAAGAAAACCAAAGCGACAGAAAGATGAAAGAATGTGACCCTTAGTAACTCAGTCAGGCAGTAAGTCGGTCATTTAGTCACTAAGTAGGAACTTTACTAGTGAAGTGTTTTACATTCCAGTGGTTGCAGTAAAAACTAACTGAAAGCCGTTTAAACTTCCAACACAAGATGTTCAAACTACTTCGGCAACGTAATGACAGAGGAAATTACACTTGGGTTCAATGATGCTACCGGCTGGCTGGTATCATTGCGTGGATAGCACGCCGAAACTGTATTTGTTGTCCCCAGTCCTCAGTATACGAGGA